>OZ012693.1:44936420-44946420 GCA_963942565.1 Maea johnstoni
CCCTGAGGGATATTCCAGAGCAGTTAGCAGCATATAGCGCACAAGCTCTAAGCACTGTCTTTTTAATGCTAGGTACCCATTTTACAGCTGGGTAGACTGAGGCAATATGGAATAAACTGTCTTGCCCAAGGACAAACCAAAGTGCCCCAGCCGGGAATTGAACCAGCGACCTACTGATTACTAGTCCAACACCCAACTAATTGAGCTACTTTGTCCCCCTATATATATATATATATATATATATATATATATATATATATATATATATATATATATATATATATATATATATATATATATATATATATATATATATAGTTATATATATATAGTTATATATATATAGTTATATATATATATAGTTATATGTATGTATATATATTTATGTATGTATATATATGTGTATATATATATATATGCACATATATATATATATACACACACATATATATATATATATATATATATATATATATATATATATATATATATATATATATATATATATATATATATATATATGTGTGTGTGTGGTTGTTCACAAAGTTCATCCATATATTAACTATTTTCATTCCTTGAAACTCTTCATCTTATAAGCCATGCACATGATGTTCAGGTATAGATTTTGGTTGAAACGAAGTCGCAATCAAACACAGATAATGTTTTGACTGCATTTATGTTGATCATTCAGCGATACCCTAACTCCATTGTCCCTATACAAGCCTCATATGTATCTCTTTATAATTGGCCCTTCCTTAAATGAAAATCAGAATGTACATAATATCATGTATATTTTGAAAAGTATATTCTGTTTCTTTTTCCTGCAAAAGATTCAGCACGTCATAAATCATCAAAAAGGCTTCCCACTTGTACTTGAGATTTAGTAAATATAACCTGCAGGAGAATTATGGTCTATGGATTTTTTTTCCAAATTTCTAGTTATGAGAAAGACTTATTTCTTTGTCCTAATCATCACTAACTTCATAACTTCATATGATGGTGGGATTCCTGTGGTGAGTATTGCATTTTTCTCTTCTCGCATTCCGCTCTCTCTCTCTCTCTCTCGCCATCATGCGGGTTGACATCATCATCATCTCCGTGAGAAAGCGTTGCTGCGATCAGTTCGTCACTGCCACTCCGCTCACAGGCTGATTGCTCAACTGGGCACTATATGATTAAAGTCAGTATTGTTTGTTATATTTATTGATGTATTTTTATAAATCATATATTTTACACAATAGTATATTTACATTAATATATTCTAGTACTATTATTGATATACACAAATATTAGTTATGTTGCACAATGCTGTTGGCTGGTTTAGATTCAATAGAAACCAGTTAATATCATTTGAGTTTATTATGATTGTATATCCAAACATTATTGATATTCAAATAAGTCTTCTCTCTACAGGTATATATTTCTCACTTTTATTTCAAAACCATTCAGTGTAAAAACATTAATATAGGAAAATGAAAAAAAAGGAATTGGTGATAGAAACTGAATTGTTCGCATTTGCATCTTGACCAGTCATCAGCCATTTTGTTTTGTTATCATTTTATATTCTGTTATTATGTCACTGTCACATATTGTGCACAATGTCCCCATCTCTCCGTCTGTCCCCAGTCTGTCCTTGTGGTGAAGTCCAGTGACCAGTGTTCTTGCACTCACAAGACCTGTTTCATTCAAAAAACGCTTTAACCGATCACTTGTTTATCTTTTCATTCTCAATTCTACCCACACCCTGGGTAAATATGAGGTAATTTTTGTAAGTATAACTCTGGGTGACCAAGAGCGTGTCTTTCTAGGTAATTAGCACTGTTTGCACATATCATTAGTTCGTAGATGTGTGACCAGTCTAGTATTATCATTTGAGATTTTTAGATGATTTTTTTCTGGAGGTTTTTTGACAAAAGCAAGCTTGCCATGAGGAGATTTTTTCTTTCTGCTGGTTGTGAACCAGTTGCCATTTTTGTCAATGCAGAGTTAGTTGATGCATGCCTAGCACGCAGCAAGTAAATCAACCCTAGTAATTTTGTTTTGTTTTTTATTCTTTTGGTGCAAAGCCTGTGATAAGGCATACAATTTAGATATTGTTGTTCATCGCAATTTCCTAAAATTCTTAAAAAGTAGTTCGTACTAGGTATTCTCTCTTTTTTGTTTCATCAACATTATCTTAATGTTCCTTCTTTTGAAAAAGACCCTAAATTTCCAGCCTAGTATTACCATTGGCATTTGCCTCCTTATCTGCATGCCCTTTATTGGTTGTCATATTTTTTCTAGTGTTTGCAGAATGTCAAACTATGATGGCTTAGAACACCATCTAAGTCTGGCAAGTCCCACTCATTCAGGAAAATAATCAAATTAAGTGCTTTAGATTTGTTGAAATTGTTCTTGGATTGATCTGTTGCAATATTCTGCAACATCATTTCATATTGCATACAGCACGGTTTTCAATAATGATATTTGCTGAGAATATTTTTAACCCTGATGTTTTAAAATTTAATTTTCAGTATTAAGATTATGACAAATTTAGAATTACAAAATGCCAAACAACGACATCTGTATATCATTTTAGTTCAAGTCCCTCAATATGATTGAGGTAGATATAAAGTTGAATTTCAGTGTTCAAATTAGGGAATTTTCTGGCTGCAAGGCAAAATGGTTGAAATGTTTTCCATGTAAGCATCCCTCTCTAGATAGTCTAGTGATTCTGACTGGTTGAGAAGGTTGTTTTTCCTGAATGAGTAGGCCTAGCATGTTAGGTGTTTCAACATAGGACCTTAAGAGGCCTTGAGGCTTCTTTCTAGATCAACGCCAACTTCAGCAACAATAATACTTAACTGCTTGATAATCGTATTGATTAACCCAATGGGTGCAGACCAGCAACTGAAAAACCTTTCATAACTATCATCTTTATATAAAGAAACCAGAATGGTGCTGGGAACCCCTTAAACAATCTTCTCACTTCCTCACACTATCAAGAGTCTCTCTTGCAAAGTTTTTATTTGTTTTTGTGGGCTTGGCCCATGAGAGAATATTTCTAAAATATGATTCTTCAAAAAAGTACTCCTTGACACTATTTCTTAAGATATAGTTGTTTGTCAAACCTTTGAGATTTTATTAAAATGTAATTGTATTGCATTTTAGCTTAACCAGGAAAGTTCAAACCAAAGTATCTCCTTCGTTTCCACTGGTAGTTTGCTACAATTGAAATCATAAGAAAACTATATTGTATGACCTTGGACATTTGTATTTTTGTCATTTCACCCATTCATGCTTGAAAGTCTTTATCTTTAAACTTGTGGAGATATTTTGATTTATTTCTAAACAAGTAAAGTATAATTGAAAGAAATTTGTTCTCTTTTGAGAGAATTTTTCTTCCAATATTGAAGGTGGTGACTTTTGTGATAGTGATTTCCCCTTGAGTTAGCAAAGGGCTCTGATATCTCTGGCCATAAATGGGTTAATCTTTGTGACCTTTAGCTGCCAGTCACAGATAGTAGTGTTATCCATAGTGTATCCCCAGCGTCGTTCTGCACTCAGAGGGTTAAGCTTTTCATTCCAGCCCTGTTTCTCGTAGGAAACAGTAGGAATGGCACAGAGACCCTCTGCTGAAAACCATTATGTAAAAAGCCTATGTTAGAAATGGTAGTGATGGGGTGTTTTTTGTTTCTATTTTTCAGGAGGCACCTGCCGAGGAGGCTGAAAGCTAGACAGCTGCTCTAACCCCCTATAATAACCTCCTATCTCCTTAGATCATATGAAACAACAATTAACAGCAATGGCATCCACCATAAAAACAAAACAAGATAGGTGGATCTTTTTTTCGGTTTGCTATCTATAATATTATTATATCTATAACTTATTGTAACCCATTTCTCTCTACTGGGCTTGTGAAAAATTCTCCGTGGAAGCCCAATCCACTTTCTCCTTCTCTACGCCTTGTGATTGGCTCATCGCCAACCAATTGCAGTGGAGTAGCTGGTCACGTGACCTGCAAAGGTCCAATCCGTGTCTCTATTTCCCTCTGGCCCCCTAACCCCTCCTTTTTTCCCTTCACCTGCAATCCCTCCTTGCTTATTTCTCCTCCTAACCCTACTGTGTACTGCTCCGACAGAAAGAGGAGGAGGGTGAAACGGAAGAGAAGGGAGACGAGGCACCAGCAGAAGAGACGCCCGCAGAGGAACCGGCCGCTGAGGAAGAAGAGGAAGAAGAGGAGGAAGAGGAGGAGGAGGAAGAAGAGGAAGAGGAGGAGGAAGAGGAGTAACCCCCAATTGCCTGGCCTTTATTTATCATTCTACAGACTGCGTTGCGAGTGATCATGGTGGAGCTGATACCATGGAAATTAACAGTGCCGACCCTCACGTCACATTCAGGCACATGCTGTGAGAAATGGCTGACTCTGCCTCAACAGAAGGAATTTAAGATGCTAGTGTGACATTATGAAAGCCCCTCGAAAATAAAATGTCGGCCCCATCTAATTTGGCCAGTCAGCCATCTCTCGCAAGCATTTGTTCTGAAGGATTCTGGGAATCTAATATGGCGCTTTGTCGTCATGACGATAGACAGCAGCTACAAGATCAGTAGACCGACTTGGCAGGGCTGTAGTATTGTATATAAAAACAAAGCAACATTTTATTTAGACAGTTTTAAAGAAATGATCACTCGTACATTGAAAAAAAGAAGGAAAATATTACTTTCACGGAGCTAGTTTTTTTTTTAGTTTCGCCGGCCTGACGTTCTGAACCATGAAACTCCTGCCTGAAATTCAGGGCATTGATCATTGCATTTTTAGAAGCTTGTGGGAAATGTTAAAGGTCCCTTGCTGTTAGGAGCAAGAGAGAGAGACAAAACGGAAAGCCAGTTTCGAAACATTTATGGATCGGAGCAGAAGGCCGTAAGATGTAAGAGTTGTGATGAGATTTGTATGCTATCCCACGGAAAGGGTCCTTTGGCTGTATTACTATTGTTTATGTACTGTACCATCAAGAAAGACTCAAGAGCACAGAGCGCACAGTGATATGTAAGGAAAAAGGAATTTGTATGTATTTTGTAACTTCACTTTATGTAGGCAAACCATTAGAGCTAGTATTTTGTACTTGGCATGTGAAATTCATGCATTCGGTATGTTACCTTTTATTTTATATTATTTTATCACTTCTTAATGGCCTGGGTACATTTTGTAATACTATCTAATTAAGGATCTAGCAGGAACATCTAGCTCTTCTTAAAAGTTTAAACTACAAGCACTTTGAAATGAGACGATAACATTGGTAGACAACAACTATGGTAAATAACAACAATGATAACAATGACAACAACAAATAGGTATGAATTTATGCATAAACTGCTGCTGATTAAAATCAATTGAACAGATGTCATCCTCTTTTGTTACCATGACAACCAGTCTCGCTTTGGGTCTTGCTCCTCCATCTTGAACAGAATGGCAGACAAGTGAGCTTAGTTGATGACTAGAACAACTTGCCATGTAATCGTGTAGTTCTAGACTAGCAACAATAGATATTGTACTGTATATGCACTTTGTAGTTAAAGACTAGATAATGCCCTGAATTTCTCCAAATGAGCTTTTAAGCTTAGGGAGCTACTGTCTCTGTACAATGAATGGCAGATTTTACATTACCAGTTTTAACTCTCATTCCTTCTGTGGATATCAGCATAATGTCACACTGTCTTAAAGTTTTGCATTTGGAATAAAATCTTTTTTGAATGCAACTCACATGCCTTATATGTTTTTCCTCTTCCCACTTGGTTGTAGTAGACTACTTGTTCATAAAACATGGAAATTGAAATTTCCCCTATGCTAAAAAAGTGTGTCACACTGAACATTTGGGCCCATTTGCATAAAGTACATGTAGCCCTGCAACTGAAAGTGTGACATGTCCTCATTCCCCTTAAAATGGACTAGTTTTAGATCGTATGGTAGGAGTGCGTTAGTAGGCTTTTTGTCACATTTTACAGATTAGACATCAAATACGTTTTGAATACTTAAGAAATAATGCAGAAGGTTGACATATCCGAGCTAGAAGCACTTGATGAAATTGACCCCTGAATGACCGTGACAGACAACGTGTCAGTTCCCCTGGCCTTCTAGAACGCAAACCATATACATTTATAATGATATACCTTACGAGAAATTCATGATAAATAAATTATATTTTCAGATAAATAACGTGAATGTAGTTCTCAATATGTTCCATAATATCCATTTATACCACAAACTGCTCTTGTGTCATACATGTTGGGTAGTAAATGTCAGGTAACAGTCCATCAAGGGTTAGAAAAACCAATCACACGCAACAAAATAAGTCCCTGCAAATAAATGTCATTTGGTGGGCAAATTTCAAATTGAATACATGTACTAGTATTATCGTCCTAAGAATTTCCTGACAAACACAGCCACATCTGAATGCTGGCTGTTCTCTCTCTCTCTCTCTCTCTCTCTCTCTCTCTCTCTCTCTCTCTCTCTCTCTCTCTCTCTCTCTCTCTCTCTCTCTCTCTCTCAAAAGTAAAATAGAAAGTTGCAGGCCAAGGGTGTACATTAATATGTTTCAAGCAAGATAACTAAGCTTGATACATCGCAACCCAATCAGGCAGTATCTATTTATATGTAAGAACATGTATATATATCTCTGGCCCAACGTAACTCTTGGCGTGCATTTTACCTTAGACGTCTAAGTCTACCAAGACGCTGCCATTGACTGTTTAAAAATTGGAAAGGAAAAAAAGAGCGATGTTAAATAATCCCATTATCAAACCAGTTAACGAGTCAGAGATCCATAATGCAGCAACACCTGATGTACATGCTGACCTTTAAGACAAGATCTACAAAGACAAGATTGTGATTACATTTAAGTTACCTTCTGATGTTAAGTTTTTGACTCGGTTTCCCCTAGCCTTCTTTTATTTGGATATTAAGCCTAAAACATACTTGAGCAGCGCAGCAAAACACTGAGCAATTCACACTGCAGCAGCGTTTCGCGCTGCTCCAGTGTGTTTGGTCCAAGGTAATGATAATAATAATAATAATAATAATAATAATAATAATAATAGTAATAATTGATATTTGATATAGCGCCCTTTCCACCTTGAAGGTAATAAGACCAAACTATATTTTGCTGCGCTGCTCAAGTGTGTTTTAGGCTTAAGGCTACACAAACTATACATCGCCTGAAAGGTCTATTGATGAGAAACACGCAACGCATCAGAAATGTGCCCTCCCAGCCATCAGTATGAAAACGTTTGGAGTGTAAAACTGAAAAAACATTCATGGTAGTATTTTCAGACGGAGCTCCTATCCACAATATGGGACGACTGGGGACCATCAAATGTTATAATTGGGAAAAAAAATGTTACGGACGGAAGGGTATCACAATTTTTGCTCCGTCTAAGTTGTATGACCATTTTAATGGACGTGTCGAAAAAGTGCATTTTCAAGTTCTAGATTGTACGACTTTGGAACAAAGTCAAAATTGCAAAAAACATTTCTACATCCGAAATACTCGTAGCGATGTATATCGCAGATTTCAAGAAAATCCGTTAACATTTGATACCCAAAATGCTTGTTTGAAGCGACCCTGTGCTGGTGACATTTATGGAGAAAACACAAATCAAAAACTTTTCCAGCCCGAGTGAACCTATGCGAGTCTCAGAGATATGCTGTTTCTTAGGGCACGTCTAGTTGATTATCTGTTTCCCATGTCCCGACCGACCCTATTTTTGGGCCCGACCCTAAAAAAAAAAAAATTTTTTTTTTTTTACTTTCCGACCGACCCTGTCCAGAGGAGCTTTTTTTTCTTCTGAGAACTGCATTTTGAATGTAATAAATAAAAAAGTTCAGGGTACAAAAAACTGAGATTTTGACATCGTTTATTTATAATGGAGCCTGCGAATTCAACATTTTTCAAATCTGCACAATTTTCTGTATGAACAAGCTGAAGAATAATACAGAGGGAAATGTGTCTCATGAACATCATGTACACATATTTGTACTTCTTGCCATGGCATTGGCAGCATTTCTGTCACAAATAAAGAAATTTGATACCCTATTATAGGTACTTCTGCCTTTTTTTTTTTTTTTTTCCTTTTTTTTTTTTACCCGACCGACCGACCCTAATTTTCAGTACCTTGGACATGGGAAACAGATAATCAACTAGACGTGCCCTTACAATTGTTAATGATGGCCCTAGACAGTGTCAGTTTTGCTAATTGAAGAAAGTGCGGTACGAGTATCGCGCATTTCGTGGGAGATATTCGAAGCTATGGCGTGTGCGCCAAGAGTCGGAGTCTAATTTCCTTTTTGGCCAGGGGCCATGATCGCTGTGGCACTCTGCAAAGCATTTGGCCTGGGAGCCCCATTGACCGTGTGTGACTCGCCTGTGAGTGCCAAACACACTACTGGCAAGTTATGCGGATACTGCCGCTACCCCTAACCGTATCCAGATAGGGCCCCGTTGAAAGAGGTACTGGGAAGACATAACAATTACAGAGAAGGGGGAAGGCAAGTGTTGCGGCAAGGCGCTATATATAAAGGCCGCAGGAGGAGTAGAAAGTGTCAGTGTAGTAAGGATCCGTGCGCCCAAAAAGTGAGTGGCGGGCGCACGGATCCAAGCCCAAAGTACAGGTGGAAGGTGCATGGATAGGGCACTGATCAGCACGTGGGGACGTGTGAAAGGGCAGATAGAAGGTAGATGGTGGGAGTTGCATAAAGTAATAGCTTGGATGAAGAAAAGAATGGATATGTAGCGAGAGACCAATTACTATATGCCCTATAGTTAAGTGCTGGACTCATGCCAGGAGTACCAGATAAGCCATCAGCGCGGGCTCACGTGGGAACAAGGACCAATCAGGGCTCTCGCATCGATTACATTACTGAGAAACCTTATCTCCACCACGAGCTGGGGGTGCCCAGAGCACCAATTTCTGGCCTATTAGCGGCTATTAGTTGACATTAGTGGAGGCTAGCAATTGTTCGTGTTGACCGGCTGGTTTCGAATCCACTTGTGTTTGGTCATCTAAGGTAGTAGTCATGTGCAGCAAGTGTGCATGCAAGTGTCCTTCATCAACAGATATAAATTAATACTTACACCCATTAAACTTCACAGATCTCAATTTTTATATGAAGGCTAGGCATTACTTGCATCCATTAAACTATAGATTTTCTCGAAGAAATTCCCAACTTCACAACCGTGGAAATGTTTATTATAAATCAAAGATAAAATATCGTTTTAAGTCAAGGCCCAACATAAAGTCATCGGCCCTTATAGCGAATGAAACCTTACTGGGATCAACGGTTTTGACCAACAATTCATTTTAGTAAAGTAAAGTAAAAAAAAAACAGAAATAAAGCCATTGTTATTTTGAGTAGGAAATATTTCCAAGTGCTACACGAAGCACTGGGCAGGCGGAAAAAAGTTTTTTGTGTTGCGGGTTGATGGAATCGATCCTGCGTCTCCTAGACTGGTAGCCAAGTGCGCTATCGATGAGGCCTTTGCGACCTTTATACTACAGTCAAATGTGAAAAGAGAAATATATTAAAGAAATTCCGTAACTCCCTCGAGCGACATTTCATTGTTCGAGAAGTGTCACTTCTGATACCATAAATGTATTTGCGATAGTGACTGACAACCCGAATAAATCCTTGTTAAGTACTACTAGGCCACTTTTATCAATGACCCCACATATTTACATACGGCCCCAAACTGATTATGACCTACCTTCATCATGCGAGCCGGTAATATCCAAATATGGCGCCTGTTGTCTAACTACTCCCAAACGGCTCAACATCACCCGAATGTCGTTAGAACCCAATTAGGAGCGCCAAAATAGCTGAAAATTTGTTTTTGATCTATTAACCTAATGCCTTTTCAAATAAATGAACAATAGTAATTCTTTCAATACGCCTTTACATGTCGTTAACTTTGTGGCATCGCTGTCCAATTTAATTTTGCTAATGATAGGAACTTGCTATTCAGAGGTT
>OZ012693.1:44948920-44951420 GCA_963942565.1 Maea johnstoni
GAAGATAAGAATCCGCTTATTGTGAATTTATCCCAACATAAACTTACCCCTGCTCAGTACAAGGTCCTAAGCCGTGGTCTTAAATTTTGTCCTAATCCTGGACAACCCGATCTAAGCACTTACCAGGCAGATCTTGACAAATTCCATCTCCGCTTGAAGAGATTTTTATACTTTCTCAAACCTAAGAGAAGTACAGATGTCGACCAACATGATAGGACCGCCCAAATAGGTAGATCTCAGACCAATGTAGACCGCAATATCACTAGATCTGATGAACCGTTTCAACACAGAAAATTCAAAAACCCCTCAGCATGGGTCCCACCACCAAACGCATCTTTGGAATTTTTTATCTCTAAAAATAATTTGGATCTAGCTCATTGCAAACCAAATATTTCAGATAAGAGTAATATCTCCAGAGATGAACAAAAAGCACTTAGGGAACTTGCTCAAAATCGTAACATAGTAATAAAACCAGCCGACAAAGGCGGCGCGGTAGTTATTCAAGATAGAGAGAAATATGTAGCAGAGGGATTACGCCAACTCTCTGACAGAAACTTTTATGAGGAAAAGAACATTGACCTCACACATACACATCACCAGGAAATTATACATATCCTGGATGAAATGTTCAGGTCCTTACAAATAGACAGATCCTGCTATTTATACCTGACAGACAGCAATATACGAACCGCACAGTTCTATACACTACCTAAAATACACAAAAAGAAATTGGACCCACCGGGCAGACCAATAGTTTCTGGCAATGGCTGCCCAACAGAACGCATCTCCCAATTCATTGACCATTTTTTACAACCGAGTGTGAAATCTATTAGGTCGTACATTAAAGATACTACGGACTTTCTTTCAATGTTAGAATCATTGGGCCAACTCCCGCCCAACTGCATTCTGGTTACCCTAGACGTAGCGAGTCTATATACAAATATCCCGAACAAGGAAGGCTGCATAGCAGCTCTATCTGGCCTTGACAGGATAAGAGGAGGAGCCACAAATCCCTCCAATACTCACCTGATTACTCTTCTTGAAAAAGTCCTCATGTGCAACAACTTTGATTTCAATGGCAGACACTTCCTCCAAGTTGGAGGAACGGCCATGGGCACGAAGGTGGCACCAGCCTATGCCAATACCTTCATGGGGTGGTTCGAAGAAAACCACGTCTATACCTATCATCAACAGCCGCTTCTATGGAAACGCTTTATTGATGACATTTTTGTGATCTGGCAATATGGCCACAGTGAACTTGACAATTTCATCTCACACCTCAACTCGCGAATGCCAAGTATAAAATTCGAGGCAGAGAGATCACTCCAACAGGTAAGTTTCCTGGACGTTTTAGTGAAACTTAAGGGCCGTAACATTGAGACCACCCTTTACACTAAACCCACTGACTCGCACAACTACATCAATTTTGCCTCTTGTCATCAAAAATCCTGCAAAAATGGAATTCCATATGGCCAATTTTTGAGACTCAAACGAATTTGCAGTACTGAAGATGAATTCGTACGCAATAGCAAATTACTTGCCCTGTATTTCCACAAGGCAGACTATCCAGTAGAACTAATACAAAGTTCTTTTGAGCGAGCTTACATTCAGGACAGATGCATGCTCTTAGCTCCCATACCCGATACCCCGAATCACACAGAGGATCAGGACGATACCCTCTTTCTGATAACCACTCATCATCCCACATTCCGAGAGGTAAACAACATAGTATCCTCTAACCTAGACCTGTTGGACCGCTCCAGTTCAACCCGTCCTATTGTACAAACGAAAATCACACGCGGATTTCGAAGGTGCAAAAACCTGCGTGACATTCTAGTCAGGGCCAAAATCACACCAATTCCAGAAAACAATCCTAACGTGACCACTTTCGACAACGAATGTAGAAGAACCTACTGTATTTACTGTAGGATGCTCCACCGCTCAGGGAGAATCCGATGTCAATACAACAACCGATCATATATCACACGTATGAAGGTGTCATGCAAATGCACCAACTTGATATATGCATTGGAATGCCGCAAATGCGGTAAGATCTATGTCGGCCAGACTAAACGCCGCCTCATGGATCGCATTATGGAACACCTGAGGAATATCCGCCAAAGGTGTCAAACACATATCGTATCACGACACTATACACGTTCAGACCACGACGGTATTGAAAATATGATTATCCACATCCTGGATTTCATCCCGGCTCATCCCGACAGCAAATCGGCCACCGAGCTACGCAACAGGTGTGAGCGTAAATGGATTTTCCGTCTACGTTCGATAGTCCCTAATGGACTCAACATCTCCGATTTCTAAAAAACTCAACAAATAAGCGGTGTTCAGGAAAAGCACAAGTTAAATCCTTAGACACACATGCTAATGGTTTTAACACATCCCAATCTATTTGTCATATACTACATTTACATAGGGAGATATCAATATCACTGCTCATCTTAACGTCAACACATATACGGCAGTGTAGCGAAATCAT
>OZ012693.1:44958920-45157544 GCA_963942565.1 Maea johnstoni
ATTGAGTTCAAGATTCTGCTTTTGACTTTCAAATGCATGCAAGGATGTGCCCCTCTATACTTGAGGGAACTGCTAGTCAAACAAGCCAATACAAGGACTCTAAGATCAAACACTAAGAACTTATTACAGATACCACTCACTAATCTGAAAAGGTTTGGTGACAGAGCATTCTGTGCCTATGCACCACGCCTTTGGAATGAGCTCCCTGACAACATCAAGGCTGCTGATAGTATGCAAAACTTCAAGAAACAGCTGAAAACATTGCTATTTCGAAAGGAGTCTAATTGACTATATGGACCATGACAACTGTCCAATGACTCGAAAGCGCTTTTGAGCATTATAGGTGGAAAGGGCGCTATATCAAATATCAATTATATATATATATATATATATATATATATATATATATATATATATATATATATATATATATATATATATATATATATATATATATATATATATATATATATATATATACATATATTGCATCCTAATGCTATTATAGCTGTAATGAATGATACCGGAAGGGCCGAATGATACTCTAAAAGGTCACGGGATGGCTGTGACGGGTCAGGGACGAATATAAGATCAGCTGTCCGTTTCCATGACGACGACTCCATTTGGTTGTGTGAGCTATTTCTGAAAAGCACGTCAGACGGGTTATTCGGAGATATGTGCTATCGTCTCTTTCAGGAGTTCGAAGTTGCTATGACAACGCAATGTTCCAAGTGCAGCTACCAGGGAGAGATTTCTGTTTGCACGAGCGTAATCATTAAGGCATGATAGGTTAGGACCGCATGTGGGTGGGTATCTCTAACACGCGTAATGGTCTGAACTTATCCCTGAACAGACGCAAAATTACTTGTTTTGATATGTAACCCAGAAAACATTCTCGAAATATGTATATATTTGGACCGTATAGACTTGGTGAAGTATGCCAGCATAGTAACCGTGTGGTAGTTCATAAGAAATCCATTTGAGCCTTTTTTCTACATTAAATCTCTTGTGTCACACAGGTAATATTACTCTTACACATTTATTCTCTAACGTGCCTGGTGGGTAATAACGCGTATACCTTTAACCCCTTAAGTCCCAAATGGTTAATAACGTTTATACAGTACATGTAATTCCCTAAAGTACCCAATGGTTGATAAGTGTATACATTAATTCTCTAAAGTATCTAATGGTTAATAACGTTTATACATTTATTCTCTGAAGTGTCTGATGGTTAATAACATTTATAATTTATCCACTAAAGTGTCTGATGGTTAATAATATTTATAATTTATTCTCTAAAGTGTCTGATGGTTAATCATCTCATTGTTAATGACATCTATACATTTCATTTATTCTCTAAAGTGCCTGATGGTTACCAATGTTTATACATTCATTCAAGAGAATCCGTTTTGTGTAGTTATGTACCCTTGGTTCTAATTCTCTACGTTGTCTATATTTGTTAAGTGTTCGTGATAATTACACCAGCAACGTATATTAAGTTTGTTTTCAGTTATCCAATGGCACAATTCTCTGTAATTGTACAAAGGTAATGCATACATATATCATACTTAGTGACTTAGATGAATTAGATACAGACTGCCATTTGCTTTAAAGAAAATGCTAGGGCTTAGTATGCTCTCAGTATGAATAATTTTGCCACCCATCCTACAAAGCACACACTTTTGACTTTCGGCGTCCTCTATACGTAGGGAAACGAACTAATACATCCACACCCACCCACCCAGGGCCGGAATTTGTTTCGACCTACCTGTGCAGGACTGATTAAAGCGTGTGCTAGTTGTCCCTGCCAGTGAGATGAAGAGAACAAAGCATCCGTGGTTGTTCAAAAAAGCACGATCAGTGAAAAGGCAAAATCTCTCATAGTTCTTACAATTTAAAGGACCTACAGGACTTGAGTTGTATGCCGGCCACTACTTTGAATTGAGGAACCTTGAAGGACCGGAGGCGTTGTCTGAGGGTACTAGTACCTCAGGCTTAGAGGAAGAAATGAATGATGGGTTAAAACACAACCCGTTAACCGTTGCGTTCCCAGTGGCATCATACATTTCAACAGTACAGCGACCTCCGGAAACTGAAAGTGCATTTTCTTAGTCATACGAGGCAACTTTTTTTTTCTTCTTAAGAACCCTGAGACATATCTTGGAAGAAGGAGCCATCAAAGGACAGATGGAAGACTCCGGACTAAAACTGAACTCATCAGGCAATCGTTACCAGTTTTTTTTAATTGCTGTAACAATCAGAGACAATTACTCAGATAGATTCTCAGGGCATTTCTCCCAGCCACAATGTGAACAAAAACAACTGCAAAACGGTAAAATTATTAAATGCATTTGCTTCAGTTGGACCAGAGATTTTCCATTAGAATCTCCCTGGTTGCCAGTGGACGAAGATCCGGGTATCTATCTCTAATACAGGTGAACTTGGATATGACGGACTCAATGGGACCAGGAAAATTGGTCCCAGTCCGATGCATATGACGAATACTTGATATGCATCGGACTGGGACCAAGCATATCGTCCGTCATATACAAAAATCCGTCATATCCAAGTTCACCTGTATTATCTAAGTTAGATAATGTTGGGATAATATGACTGATTAGGCAAACCTCTTTAACTAAAAGAAACTTTCCTTTGTGAACCTCAAGTTATGGGTATGTCGAGGAAGTAGCATGCAGTGTGTGTTCTTAGGCACACAATGCTCTTGTAGCGTGTTGTGTATTGGACCGTTCAGACGTAATAGCCCTGTGGCGTTGTCTCGTATTTTCTGGATGCCTGTAACCCACTGAGGCAGTCTCATCGTCTCATGTCACTCCCATCGCTCTGATGGGCACCACCCCTCCGCCCCCTCAGTGTTTGGCCACGCCCCTCCCCATCAAGACGCGCTAACCAGGTCACACGAATTATTCCTTCGAAGCTGCTTCAGGTCGTAGGACTCATCTCTACCTGCCGCTGTCTTCCCGGCGCCGTTGCTTTCCTCTGCAGGTAAGTACGCTTAGTACTCTAGGCGGGATCACTTCTTCTAAGCCATATTTCCATCGATGTGTAAAAATAGCCAGATTCGTTACCCCAATTCCGAGAAATCTGCGAAAATCTCATGGTAGCCCCCGCCCATCTTTGATCTTAACAGCCGAGTGCAGACGATTTCGCATCCCCGTTTCAACATGGCGCTTACCAAAACTTGTGCGAAAGTTTGGTATCTGGCCGAGTTGTTGTACGAACGGATCAGGCTGGCTCCGGAGACTTGTTTCACCTACTTTAGTAGCACGATACGTACTTGTGACAGCCCTGGAAAGGCACGGCAAGGGTCGAGTTACCATCATTCTAAGCTAACGTAACCACAAGGCCGAGTGCCGTAGACGTAGGGGTGAATATGCATGAGTCGGGCCCTCGTTGTTGACACTGGGCAAATACTATTTGGTTCGTAGGTCCGAGGCAACTCTGAGTGCCCAGTATCATCCAGCGCTGGTTGACCCCTCGATATCTCACACATAGTTGGAAAGTAATAAGCTGTCATAAATTACCCCTACGTGCAGAGGAATCTAAGCCGGAGCAGGAAGAGGAATTCGTCCTTATAACTAAGTCAGTGAGTGATCACCGGCGTTTTGCCCGCACATAGACCCAAACTGTTTGGGATATTTGCCTCTCCTGAGGTGAATTCACCGCAGCGGATTTCTCGCATGTTAAGGCGAGTAACACGGCCTGACTTGTATCATTAGATTATGTACTTGTTGTACGTGTTAATTGTTGGCAGGTTACAATGGTGACAGTGTTGTATTCCCCACTATATGAAAAATACATTTTTATATAAGTCTGTAGTTCACTGCAGTAAGTGCTCCAGTCATTTCAGTTTCGTCCTAGAATTCAGAGTAAGCACAAGCTCTAACTCCCCCCCCCCCCTCGAAAGTATGACTTATGAACAAGTATCTACTAAGTTCTTAATGTAAAGATAGAAATATCATATGACTACCTATGTGCAAATGTTTTTCTATTGTGGTATAGTCAAAGTAAATAACTTTCGAAAATGTGGCCCAATCTTGGAGGGAAAATTACAAGTGTGGAACTAAGGTCAATTTATATTCATGATGAGCAGCAGCTTCTACTGAAAGAAATAGGAAGTCACCCACTGAATCTCATGCATAGGGTACGGGGAATTCCGCAAAACCAGAAAAATAAAGAATCTTTCAACATATATATTCTAATTCATTCAGTTTTTGATAGATATATTTCAACCCTTTTATTCAATCAAATAACTGGAAAGAGGTTTAAAGTTGGTCAACTACGCCTTAGGTGAATAAAAATAAGTGGATATGAAACCAGCCAGTCAACCTGAACAGGCTGGCTGTGGCAAATAGCCCAAAAGTCGCGTTCTGCGCTTGTTGGAGCACAAGTTTCTCTGAAATGTAAACAATATGAGAGCCCTTTCTTTCTTTATGTAAATTCGCACTTTCAATCAGTGCAACCGTCATTACTGACGTAGGTGTGTGTGTGATGCGTGTTTGCGCTCCTTAGGAGAAGTAGTAAGGAGCTTGCGATATTTAGTTACTCCTGCCGCTCACTGGGAGTAGAAGTAAGGAGCTTGCGATATTTATCACTCCCGCCGCTCACTAGGAGTAGTCAGGAGCAGGGTCTTAGCCGGTATTTGGAAACAGGGTGTCCAAAGAGAGGTTTCATAGACTTTTGCGTGTCCAAAGTGTGGTACAAAATACATACTACTAATAAGATAGACCCTATACCTTTACAGATTTTGCTTTTTTAGGCCAGATACTGCTTTGTGTGTCTTATGAAAGTGACACTACAGCTTCTACATCTATCTTCTAAGAAAAGTCATCTTCAGCAAATTCTGACATAAAATTTTGGGTGTCCAAACTGTCAAAAAACAGTGTTCTGCGTGTCCAAATGACACGCTGAACGCATTACGGCTAAGTCCCTGGTCAGGAACTCTTGCTTTATTTACCCTCCCGCTGCTCACTAGGAGTTAGATATGTTATTGTGTGGAATAGGACCATGTGATCGGGGTTTCCCCCTACTCTTCATCGACATATCACACAGGATCTTTTACATGCACAGGGGGTGACTTTCCCTGCACATGAGACCGACATTTTACGTCCCCATCTGACGGACGAGGCAACGAGATGTAAACTGCCTTGCCTAAGGACAGAAAGAAGTGTGGCTCGGCCCGAATCGAACCCGCGACTCAAATGTCGCCAGCCCAACGCGCTAACCATTGGGCCATTTCTCCACGCCCTCATTAGTCTTTGTCTCCTAGTGACGTCACATTTAAGCCAGAACCTAGACCCCTGACATAGCCAGGCCTTCACTCTAGCACACATACATGTAGTAATTGGTCTCTCGCTACATATTCATTCTTTTATTCATCTAAGACTATGCTAAGCAGTCTAATGCATTGCAATATAGTCACAAAGTGCATAATGACACAAATAGACTCAAGCGCAGTCATACACGTGCAGAAAGTCATACATGGAAAGGTTATTTTGCCTACCTTCTCGTTCTGATGCACTACCACTAATCACTTTACCATGCCATAATTGAATTAATTCCCATGTTATCACACAGGAAAGCTTTTCCTTTTTTGCACTAGGCCATATTTACTCTCCTGGCCTGGCCCTCAAGGGTTTGTCCTGGGCACTTTCTTGTGGGAGAGGGGGGGGGGGGGGCAGGCTCATACCAGACATGCCACGCATAGCCCAACAGCATTGATTCAATGACTACTCGCTCCCTCTTATGCTCTATTTATAGACTCTAGGATATCAGACACCATGTTGCCATGTTCCACTTTAGAATCAGTTCAAAATAGGCCAGGCTAGAACTTGCAAACCCATGATAGTACAGATATATAGGGTTATTTTCTAACTATGTACCATTTTACATTTAGTATGCCACAGAAGAATTATTGTATGATAGTGTTTTTCAGCAATGCCAATAAAGCCAAAACAAAACGTCATTTGTCAATTTTTCTATTCAAACAATTACCTGAGTAGATTATAGAATGGCAATTTGCAAATTGCGGAATTCCTCATTTTTGACTTTGCCTCGGGCTGTGTAAGACAAAATCTGAATAAGTGTTTTTGTCTCCATATTGTATTTTGTGAGTATCAAATTGTTTCATCTTCTATATGAATAAGTAAAACTCAATAAAAGACAGTTCCAGCTAATAGTATCCCTCCCATCCCTACATCAGGAGTGTCCAGGACAGGTTTTTCTCTTCTGAAACATAGTTACAACATTTTGTTACAAAATATTTTGTTAGAATGTCTCTAAATAATTTAGACAATTTTGCTAATTTTGTATTGGAATTGCTTTTCAAGTCTTTGAATTTTCAAGAATACAAACATTTTCAATATCACTGCCAACCACTTATTCAGTGATATGAGCTATTCTCACCATCCCTCTATATTTCTCCTTGCCCCTCAAAATTGGTATATCCAATGATACATGTCCAGGGATCCAGCTAACCACTAGCCCCATAGCCCGAGACTACAGCAAATAGTGTGGGGCCATGATAATATTTGCCTTTGTAGCCCGGCTGGTTATAAGATAAGTGACATTCTCAGAGGAATATCAAGAAAATGATCAATTGAAGAACATCATTTGACACTTCACTTGTGCTTTAATACATTTTCAAAATGAAATATAGCAGGGAAAAGGTAGCTTACAACTTCAATATTGTTTTTGTGAAAGGACTACTGTGGGGCTACGAGATTAAAAGCAAAAGCTAGGGCTATGAGACTTTGGGTGGGGCTCTTGTGATTTGAGAACTTAGTCCTGTGGTCTCATTGAGTTTTTAACTGAAGCCTGATCCCTGAATGTCTCATGTTAGAATCATTTGGTGGTTGTGTAAATTGTGCATTATATAAAGGTGTCCAACTGATAATTCAAAGCTCAGAAGAAATATAACGAATGGTTCTGCTGATTGCCAATTATGTGCAAATGGCCCTCTGACACTCAGTTGTAGTATTAGGCAAGTACTGAGCACGCCAGTGTGGTTGGAGTCTATCACTACACACAGTCATAGTAATATATATGTATGTACACAGAGTAGATATGGACCCATGAAGGTGCAGTGGTAAAATCTGGTTGTGCTGTGCTACAACTGAGTCATATGGGGGTACCCAGTAGTTGTCTTCTTGTCTTCATGGGCTATTCAAACGGTAGCCATTCGGATATTTGCCCTAGTGTTGTAATTTGAGTTTGTGTCAATACCTTTGTGGGAGCTGCTGGGATGATGTTTGTTGAACCCTAGGAATTTGGAAGTGACTCTTGGCTAGTTATTCAACCTAACACCAGGTACATTTTTTCTCTTTGGCAGGGGAACACAGATGATGGGATTTCTCTCTAGCGGATCCATTCTCTATGAGTTTTTTTTGTTTGAACAGAGGTTTAGGTTTACCTCATTAGTTTAAAGACAATCTAAAGAAAAGTGAAAAAAATTGGCAAGGAAATTAATATTTTGAATTTTAAAATGGGTATGTAGAACCCTTGAATTCCCTCTGTATCTTTAGGTGTATATCTTTGCTATAATAGTATTCATAGTTATGTATATGATATGCTATCTCGAAAACACATTATTTGTGTGCTTTGTCATCCTGAGATATTTGATCTAGAGTTTTTAGTTGGAAGAGAATATCTCTCTCTCTCTCTCTCTCTCTCTCTCTCTCTCTCTCTCTCTCTCTCCCTCTCTCTCTCTCTCTCGCTTGTATTACATGATGAATATGGTTGTAACAATTTCTCCTTACATATTGGGTTGACAGGTTGAGGATGGTGCTGGTAGAATACCTGTTTACATACAGCAGTGAGTTGGTAAACAACTGATATTTCAGCTGTGACTTGACATTTTAAAGCTGAAACTCTTTCTGCAAGTGTAGACCATGATGGATACCACAACTTCTCTATGCTGTCACCTGGTGGCAGAACAGAGTAGTACAGCCTCCTCTCACTTCCCCATGTCGGGCTGCATTACATCAGGCAGCAGTCCAAGCTACTATTGATGCAGCTACTCATGTAAAGAATCTGGGCTTTTAAATCCTTTCAGCTGACTTGTACTGTTTAAAGAAGATTGCCCAATTTGGCAAAGTTTGTGTTGTCTATATATAGCTGTATGTATAGAGCTGAGTGTGTATGCTTTCCTGTGCTTACTCATGGAGGGCAAACAACCCTCCTGCACCATCCTTGTAGATTGTGTGCCTTCCCATACTTGTAAATGTATTCACACCACTGGAGAGGGCAGTCTGTTCATGTCAGGGTGAGAGACTGTTGAGGAGCAAGGCTTCTGGAAGATCTTATTTACATTAATTCACTCCTTAGCAGGGTCTAAGCTAGGATTTTGAAACTGGGTGTCCAAAATTGATAATTTTAAAATGTTTGAGTGTCCTATTTTTCAAGGAAGACAACACTATACTGAGATAACAAGCATAAACAAGTAATTACTCATTAAAATTAAGCATAATACCATTATATAATGTCTCGAAAATTTTATTGAGGTGGAAAAACTTCAAATATAAGCTTTATATGGACATTAAACATTTTTTAACGAATTTTTTTTTTTGGGGGGGGGGGGGGGGGGGGGGGGGGAGGAGGGGGGGTTGGGTGTCCAAAAAATGCCCAGATGCCGTGCTGGTTAAGACTGCTCCTGAGACTAAGAGGTGCTCCATTATGGTATAACCTGTAGTGGCTTCTCTTTCGTTAATGCAGATTGAAGTATGGAAAATCAGGATTTGCCACTGGGCTCAAATATTGGGTTTACTGCTTAACTACTGATTATTCAGCCCAGCATGGCCTCGCAAATGAGTAAGCTCTCTTTAAGATTTGCGATTAATCAATACTTAAACATACTAGGGATGTCATCGATAGTCGGCAAGTCGATGCACCGCTAGCTAAGACCCTGTCGATAGTCGCATCGATAAGGCAACCGTATCGATGCGACAGAATCGACAAAATTTACCCCCAAATGCCGCTGCATTTGGGGGTTAAGTTTTACCATGTACTACGACTGTCAGCCGTAAGTACACACAAAAAATCATGAGCGATCGCTCAGCCTAACCAAACCAACGGCCGTTACCTTCGATGGTAGTGCTTTACGTTGAGCCGTAAGTACACGCAAAATCATGAGCGGTAGATCGATTCGCTCACCAAAACAAACGGCCGTCATTTTATTTTACTGCGCACATAGAATTCGCAGTACGTTCAGAACAACAATGTCTGAAACGTTCGCTAAACGTACTGCTCATCAAGTGCGCAGTATTCGAGATACGAACATTTCAAACGTTCGTGTCTCAAATGAGCAAACGTAATGAGCATCCATATAGACATACAATGCAAATAACAGCCACAAAATGAAATTAATTCAAAGTAGAATGAATTGAAAATAGGTATATAAGAATAAATCAAAAATAAAGTAAATTGATAAACGTAAAGTAAATTAAGTTATACATGTATTCAAATGAAATAAAAATAGAATAAAATAAATCATGATTGATTATGATAATTGATGAATGCATAAATACAGAATTAATTGATTAATTTGATTTTTGATGAATGAATTAAAAAGGCAAGAATGTTTTTTATTTTGAGCAATTACAAGGTAATTAATTGTGCCCAATGAGCACGTTACGGCGTATCGAATCGAATCGTATCGAAAAATATATCGATTAATCGAATCGATAAAATTTCATATCAATGACATCACTAAAACATAATTGCATTAATTGTTAATATAATGACTACCTGTAGGTTCTGGGCAACAATGGGTTAAATTCATATTATTTACATATCACATTCAATTAAAACAAAAAGGAAAACAAAGCCTGTATGCTGATGTGAATAAAATTAATCTCACTTCCCTTTCTATAGGTGCTGTTTGAGTGTCAGTTGGCAGTGGGGTGGGTAAGTTCAGCTTAGCAGTCACTTTGACTGGGGAATTCTCTTCTAGGGCTAAAATCTGAAGTGGCCATAGAGCTGCACTCACAGAGGGAGATCAACTCATGAGCTCACCACCCGTTTGACTCGTGAGCTCATGAGCTCACGGACGTTCCACTTTTCCAAAGAAATACTTATTTTCCACCCCAGCTTTTAAGAAATAAATGTTTATAGGCGGAGATTTATTAACATTGCCATGTTTATTTAACTTTAAAACGTGCTGACGAGGTACGATGGTCAGTATAACACTCCACACCGCTTGATTGTATACATTGGAGATAAGAAGACATGACAGCGATAAGCAGTTATGTATGTTAATAATGTGTGTTAGGTGCTCTGTGTTACAAATACGTTGTGTTCCAAACATAGACGAGCTCACGATTTCAACATTTCAGCTCGAGCTCGGCAAGTTTGCCCCAGGGCTCGAGCCACTCGAGTTCGTGAGTGGTGAGTGCAGCTCTAAGTGGCCATAGAAATTATTAGGCATTTTGTAAGAATGCAAGTTTTGTTTCCTCTCGAAGAGAGAGGACTCATAGCATCAGAGGTTTTGGTTACTCTATCTGTGTGTTCAGGACAACAGGATGATAGCCTTTGGGGAGCTAGCTCACTAGCCTAGCTTGTACATTTAGACAACTGAGTAGCCTGCCTCCCAGGCCATATTTAAATGTCTGACTCCTCCCTTGTGGATAGATGGCTCTGCGGTATACTAGGATATTTGACTGAGATACAGACTAGAGCTCAAGTGTGTCCCCCTTGAGGATTTATTCAGAACTAAACCTGGAGTGAAATCAACTCAGGTCAGATCAGTGAAAGAGCCAGATATCACAGGCTTGTAGCAAGTCTAACAACTGAGATGCTCCATAGAAAGAAGTATCATGCCCGTTTAGATGACATATTAATAACATTAATAGCATCATCACTATATTCCCTTGTTATAACTTTTCTTTTATGTAATTCTTGTGTTTAACACGGGTAAAAGTTAAAGGGCCCGTACAGGCCTGTTAACTTTTATCTGTGTACTGGCAGATTTATGCCTTTGATAGGATTATGAAAACAGCCTCGCCCCTGTAGGCAGAATAGGAAATTGCTCAGTTTGTACCTGTGGAGTTGAATTTCAATATCATAGATCAAAGAAAGTTGTCAGTTTGGATAGTTCATACATGATCACTGGACACTAGTCACATTCTGGCTGCCAGCACTGAGTAGTTGACTCAGAAGAAGTTTCTGCAGTGATCTGGGTCACTGATCACGTCAGAACAATTAACCCCTGAGGTTCTCAGATATCCTGGATCTGCCTCATTTCTACTTTCACATACTTACTACATCAGTATCGGGACCCTAGGGAGAATCCATAGAGTAGATACCACGTTCTATAATCAAAATCCCACATTGATATTGTTTGAAAACACAATTGTTACATCCTATATAGTGAATCTGTGTACCATGACTTTTCCACGCCTGGCACGCCACATTTAATTGTTAGTCTACATTAGTTCTAAACTAGTTAGAGTTCTGAATATATTCATACACATTCAGCAGAGTTAGTTCTCCAAAACTTGGGATACTATTCACAATTCTATTTCTCTGGCACTACTATTTCTTCTTAGACCAGTGGAACCCATCTGAGGGTGTTGCTATAGAAAACTCTGTCTGGGAGAGTTGGATGTTTTCTTTTGCAAAGACACACAACAGGAGTACACTATAATACATTGTATTCACCTAAGAGAAAAACACCTGACTTGTTCAGAGCATTTTCAAAGTCTTCTGCTCAGCATGCTATGGCTGCCACATAATGAACTGCATTACTGGATCAACATCTGACATCATCAGTTGCAATAGACTCTAAATAACATGCTTGCAACACTTGTTTCATGACCCTTCCATTTAAATACAATGACATATTTGATGGTTTAAAGATGATGGCTATTAAACATAAGAGTAATAGCCTAACTCAAAAATGTAGTATTTCGTTTAGTGCATTTAATAGTTGAGAGATAAATATGCTTATTTGTCTTTATATTTAGGCCTAAAAAGTTGTTTGTTTCCTGTAACCCTACCCTAACAAGTTTTTACACAAAAAAATCCCTACTCAAAAACTTTTTTCTGCCCTTCCAACTACCAATCAACATTAAACAGACATAAGACACTCATTTTTGAACTAATTTTTTTAACTGACCTACCTACCCTTTTTTTGGATCGTTACAGGAAACATACAATTTTTTTTTCTAGGCCTTATCAAGTGTTATTTGAACATTTCCCATACTAAACTGAGGTCTGTGGTGTTTGGCCTGATAGCGGATGCTTTGCTTTTGGCATTAGACCTATTGGTGTGCGAGAGGCCCACATGATTGTGAGAGCGCTATGAATTATCAGCTTTCTCAGGCAAATGTTGTGGTGCTTCTATTAAAGTAAACACTATCTAGAGTGTGTGGGTAAGGTACACTAGGCTAAGCTGAAGGTTGAGAGTTATAAGGTTTCCTTTAAGATGCTTGTGGTCCCAACAGTGTCTCTGTTTATTTCTGATGTGCCTGCTACATTAACTCCTCAACTCTCAGTGCAACTGGTGTTCTCTTTATTGGAAGCATCCTCATTTTTAGGAGATGAGTTGTCTGGATGATTTTTGAGATGAGTTGTCTGAATGATTTCCATGAGATGAGTTGTCTGGATGATTTTTATGAGATGAGTTGTCTGAATGATTTCCATGAGATGAGTTGTCTGGATGATTTTTATAAGATTAGTTGTCTGGATGATTTTCATGAGATGAGTTGTCTGGATGATATTTAGGAGATGAGTTGTCTGGATGATTTTCATGAGATGAGTTGACTGGATGATATTTAGGAGATGAGTTGTATGGAGGATTTTTAGGAGATGAGTTGCCTGAATGATTTTTATGAGATGAGTTGTCTGGATGATTTTTATGAGATGAGTTGTCTGGATGATTTTTATGAGATGAGTTGTCTGGATGATTTTTATGAGATGAGTTGTCTGGATGATTTCCATGAGATGAGTTGTCTGGATGATTTTTATAAGATTAGTTGTCTGGATGATTTTCATGAGATGAGTTGTCTGGATGATATTTAGGAGATGAGTTGTCTGGATGATTTTCATGAGATGAGTTGACTGGATGATATTTAGGAGATGAGTTGTATGGAGGATTTTTAGGAGATGAGTTGCCTGAATGATTTTTATGAGATGAGTTGTCTGAATGATTTTTATGAGATGAGTTGACTGGAGGATTTTTAGGAGATGAGTTGTCTGGAGGATTTTTAGGAGATGAGTTAATATTATTTGAAATAAGAAATCTAATCCACATATATAAGAGTTAATTGTGTTTTTTCTATTGGTTTTCAAAGTTACCTGTGCTTCTTGTGTGCCTTGTAGCCTCATTTTGTCTGGCAGGGTTCAACATATATAAAAAGTGTATCTGCCAGAAGGGCAAGTGAGCTGTGATGAAAACATAGACTACATGCCAACTCTATGAATGTTATAAATACTAAATGCTACCCCTTGCTTTCCCTGCAATGGCAATTTTGGTCACTTTATAACAATGGTAAAGGAGTATCAATTTATTTCAATTGCACAGGTAGTTTATCCTAAATTAGTATCTGCCACACCATCACTTCAATGCATTTAGACATAGTTCCTTAGATTAATGCAACAATTATCTACTCACTATTTTGGCAGTGTTCGTAGATAATTTTCATCTTGGATCCTACGGTATATTGTGAGATCTGGTCTAGCCCATCTAGGTGTGGTTGGTTTTACATGCAGAGCCTTGGCAGGCAGGCCTGGTGGCCAACTAATGAACTAAAAGCTGCATTCTCTTGTGGATAGGGATGGACCACAGACATTTGAGAGCACCTAAGGATGGTGCTCTCCTTTAGAACACATAAGTGCTTGCCAAAACACTTAATTGAGATCACTACACACATGCTGTGAACAGTGGGCTAGTATTAACAGAAGACTGAACCACATAAAACACTAAACCTAGGCAATTTGCCATCAAAATATTCGATCAAATACCCCAAACTCACAGTTCACTATCCCCCATCATAGCTCCAACATGGTCCTAGATTTGTTGAGCGTGGTTATGATGGCACAACACCCTTCCCATGAGGGTTGTCTGACATCTGGACCTTCTAGCTCTTGTCAACATCTGTAATGTCTACCTTAATGACTGTGTGAGAATGCTTACCATTGGTCATCATATATTGAGCACATGGACATGGTGTAGAGATTATCAAATAAGTCAGAAAGTGTTCATTGTATGGCAGTCGAAAAATATGATTTTGAGACATTCCTGCTGTGCAAGTTTATTCATTTTTGAATCGGGCATTTTAAGTGGACCAGCCAAATTGTACCTTTCCTTTAAAGACACAAATTTGGAAATGTGTCAAGATGAAGCTCAGCGGTAATTCAGTTAAGTACCTAGGTATTTAAGCAAGTAACAAGCAATGGAAAACTTCTTGGTCATCTTTTCAATGTTAGGCTCTTCACTTGTTTGGCAATATAAAGATAAACACCAACCAGCCTTTGTTTCAATCTTCATATGCGCTGGTATTTCCAGAGTGTTGGTTCTGCTCTGTTGGAGCAGCACACTGTGGCACAATCCGCTGATTTTATTCTGCACACTTAACATTCCAACCATTGATACAGCACTTTTCCTCCCTCCTTCACCCGGAGAGCAGCATTATAGGCTTCTGGCTAAAAAGGCAGTTTTCAGGGTTATTATCTATATAGAGGCATAACTGAAATCCTAAACCTTAATCTATTATGGCTAACTTAGTATTTTAGATGAACAATTTCAATGATGATATGTGACCTCACAGCAAGCGGACATGGATTTACATTGTTGTTGTAGTAATTAAAGAACCATCCAAATTGAAACTTTCCTCTAGATGCAAGGCAATTGGCATCATGCCAATCAGCTGTTGGCCAGTGATTCAGGTACAGGTATTCAGATGTTAACCCTTCCAGTGCTGAGGATACTTCAGTCAAAAGCACAAGGACCCAAAGATTTTTGAAAACCATCTAAACCCTGTCATGTTGGATGGTGGCGCTGTCAGCTGTCCTCGGTTGGCCCTTGAGTATGGATATCAAAACAAAAGAGTGCACATGAGTAATGATCACAGGCTACGAATCTCGACCAAGCAACTTTATATTGATGTATGGTCTAGAGAACAAAAGGTGGGCCTGTCTCTTGATGATATCTATTTCTTGATCAACTCAACCCTGGCTGTCTGCTTGGACCATTCAGATTCCTTTGAGCAAGATCATTTTGACCAATATTTTCATCGCATTTTTTGGCTGCAAGTGAATAACGATACACAGTCTTCAAACCCAATGTTTTAGAATATGACAAATATGAGCCCCCTCTAGGTCCAAGGTCATGTCACAGGTACCTTGAATTAAGACAGGACCTGGAAATCAGCATTTACTATGTAAACCATGTGCTGTTACTAATTTTGAGTCTTATGAGAACATTCAAAAATGATTTCAAAATACTCTTCGTGCAGATCCCATGATGAGGTAGGACCTTGGACCTTACAGAAAACAAGAGTCATCAAATGCTACAGTCTGATTTTCAAGTAAAGGGTGCTCTTTAAGGGTACCATATCACATCAAATTAGCCACCTATGGATAAGTTTATCATTATTCGGTAACTATGAGGTGTAACCTATACAATAGCATAAGTGCGGTTGTCTTCATTTAACTCAGATATTCAAGTTTTAAAAATGACCCGTGTATAGGGTAGGGTTTAACCTTAACTGCCAACATAGCTGTACATACTGGATGACTGTGGTCCTGATGCACAACATTAGTGCTAGATTTCCCCACTAGATGGCAGCACGTTGCAGTTTGGCTTGTGTTACTCATCCACAACCTGAAGATGCTCTGGGCATGGTAGTTCTAACTCAGTGCTACCATGCATTAATTTTTTTGGAATGACTTTTGAGAAATAGCATGCACCTAATCTAGCAATCATCAACAGGAAAAACTCATATGTCACTATTTCAAATGTTGATAGTAATGCTGTTAGGGATAGTGATAGCATTACTGAAAAACATACTGGCTGGAAATCATGTTATTTGACTTCCATAAGTAAATTGTATGAAATAGATATCCACTTCATCATGTAATAGAGAAAGTAGAAACACTTTCTATAAGTCTGTATTGCCATTTACTTGTATACTACCTCTAGTTTAGCATATGAATTAATGGACTTAATGGGTTTTATTCGTCATATGAATATCTCAAGGAGATTGCAGAAAATCTTTAAGGTGTTATAGCTAGTTGCAGCATCCCCTTGCACTGATTGTGTGGCAGGATACATCTCCTCTGATTACACCTGCTCCACTGTGGTGCCAGGAATCAGGGCACAATAGCCTAAATGCCATGGCCAGCTCACCTACCCTTGCTGGGAAAGTGGTTTTGCAGATTGTTCAACGCTTTATATCCTAGTTATTTCAAGCTAGCAAAAATGTCTCGGCCACCTAGCAGCTGAAAATTTAGGATATTTTCATGCTGTAGAAAATAATAGAAGTAGTAGCCTTATCTTTTTGCTCAAAATTATGTCTTTTAGATCCCTAGAGTCTGAATTATGTATCTCATTTATCATTTCTAATGTGAGGTGTGCAGCATAGTGAGGGGTTAAGATGTTTGGGTGTGAATGGGGGGGGGGGGGGGGGGGAGGCAGCAGTTGGGCTTGCCATGCAGAAGTCATGTTTTACATTAGTGGAATGCTCACAGTTTTAAGTGAGATAGTGCTGTAGACCTGTGATACTCTCTCTTTAGCCCAAAGGCGGCAATCTAGCACATGTTTTCACTTTAAACCCATTCTGGTCTAGAGAGCCTAGATGGTCTGACACTCATAGTGTGAATTTAAAGAAATTTGGAATGCATGTTTGTTATTTGTGTGGAGATGATAAACCTTTAGGCAACTTTAGACACTTCTTTTTAAAACTTCTTTATTCTTTATGTTTCCAGATGGCATGCCTGTTGCCTAAATGGGTTGAAGCTACATAGAAAACATGTGGAATGTGCTTACTCAGTCATTAATATTGTTCAAATGTTTGGGAACCAGCCATGCCCACATACTTTAGAAATGTAACACTTCGATAACAGTTGTAGCAGGTTCCAGGGGATGATTCAAGTGATCAGTTTTGATAAACATGAGGCCACTCCAATTAAATTACTTGTCTTACGAGCTACAGAGGCAGGAAATGAGCCATTTTGGAATAAAAACGTTTAAAAATGTGTTTTTTTTATTATTATTATTTTTTTAGAGTCTGCTGACTAAGACTGGTAGCGAGATGTTTCTAACAGCCTATTCTCAACTAAATAAAATCAATCAATCAATTAATCCCTGTAACCTGAAGGGTGGGAGATGTACATCCTCAAGTCTGAGGCTCTACTACAGCACTGATAAATTTCTGTAGTTGATTGAATCACCCTTAAAATGAATATTCTGCACTTTTTTTTGGAGTCAGACAGAAAATTTCTAAACCACTTTCGTCCGTATTTAAGACACCAAAGTCGACTTTTTCTTCTTCTTTTTTTTTGGAGTCCGACAGAATTTTCTTTCCAAAAAAAGCTCGTAAGACAAGTAATTAAATATTACCTGACCGTTCCCTTTTAGCATTGTCAGATGACCTTACAATACCCCTTTTAAAAAGGTGCATTATAATTGTCTGTTTGCACTGAATTCAGTGAGACTTTTGGCAGTAATTTGTGTAATCTATGTTTGGCAATCAAGGTTAAAACATTTTCCCGATCACCAGATGAATGTATTTCATGTTTGCATTATCTTTACACAACATTGAATGCTGTCCACTTTACAAGGGTCAAACTACAGCTGAGCCCTAAAAGGTGTCTCTTGCCAGGTGCCTGGACACCTTTGCCAGGTGTCAGGGAATTGCCCATCTACTTCAAGTTGGCAATTGGTGGCTGACTGCGAAGGTGAATTTCTCTAGATATTGATATTTCATATACCTCCATTCTTTATTGTCATTTCAAATTTAATCCTAATTGCTATAAGCCACTAGCCAAACGTACACCACAGACCATTAAGGAAAAGTCGGATAGTCCTACTGATAATGTTAGGGAAAAGTGATCTGGATGTTGAGAGTATGTATTTTACTTACTAAAAAGTATTCAGCAATAACATCCCATGTCGGTAATCATCACACAGTTATTGATTCCATCACATCACACTCCTTGAAGTCAAATAACATCACACTAAGCGGTAGGTGCATGATAGAACTATTCATGTCTGAAAATGATCTCCTAATTCCGCAGAATGGAATAGAAATAGTTTACTATAATACATAATAATGTAGCATTTGTTCAAATTGAGGGCTGAACAGTTGAGAAAAACAATTTATCTTTTCATTTTGCTAATTACTACTCTACTTCTCCACTCCTCTGGATAGCATTTTAACCCACTCTGGATAGCATGGTGAATGCATAGCTGGGAACAGATTTAAAGGAGAAATGTTAATCAGAACACAACTAACAACTATACTTCCAACTTTTTAACACCATTCTTGATTCCCAAGTTTTCATCACAAGTACCATAGATCAAGCATTAATGAGTGAGTTGAAGATGATATGATTAGTGAAACCAGTTTACCCGCCAAAGTGAAATCAAACAGTATATCAAACGTGCATCCCGTGAGCTCATGAGTCAAAATGTTGGTGAGCTCATGATCATGAGTTGATCTCCCTCTGGGAGTGCAGCTCTAGTAACAAGTCTAAATTATGTTGTCTGCCAAAAAGTAGCTGACTCCACCAAATCCCCCCCCCCCCCCCCCCCCCTGTGTATGTTCATACACAAACTCTACCCTCAAAATAAACCCCTGTGCTCTGATTGCTGACAAGCTCCAACTAAATGTGGGGGCAGTCTAAATATAAATATGTGTATATATCTGCCGCTTGCAGCATCAGCAGCAGCAGCAGTAGCGCATCTTAGGGGCCCATGTCAGAATTCTCTCTCAGAATAGTGCCGGCTCAGGTTACTTGCCTGCCTATAAAAGGAGCTTTGGCTCTCCCCGCCGCTGCTTGGGCCTGCTAACTTTACTGCGGCCAGCATAGTTGGGATAGGATCTAGGCGGGTCTATTTCTTGAAAGGGGGTGACCAGCAAGACTTTCTCGTCACTCCGCCAGCTAGCCATCGGGAACGCAGCACACTCCTGTGGTACGTGAGTAAAACTCTAATCTACTCTTCTAACAACTGAATCAGTAGGCGTCTACCAGCAAACTTTGCCATGCATTAGTCAGCTTTTCCCGAGGGTTTTCTCACAGCTACTTGTACTCCCCAGACAGGGACGGCTCACTCAGAGTTTCCACACTTTGCCTTGCTTGTTAGGGGCTAACAACAGTTAGCTAGCACCAATCCTTCCCGTTCCTACCAAACATTCCTGTGTCTGTGCAGAGCCGCCATATTCCTGGGAGGGTTCGCCTGTTTCGAAGCCAAGGTAGAGTAATCTGTATTCTTTACTATCTTTCCCTCCATTATGCACTTTCCTAATTCACCAGTGCTATAGAAGGGGGTCAGGAAGGTACTGTGGTTATGTTCAGATGTATGGATATTGATTTTTCACTGCCATCCATGATGAGACGTATGATGGATGCAGTCCCTGCATCCAGGTAACATTGGCAGCCAAGATGGCTGCCTCCTGGAATCTTCAGACACCACCGTCTCTCATTGGTATAGACATAAAGTCAGAAATATATAACGCACTAGGAGATACAAGTACAATCAGGTGCATGCAGTAGAAGCTTTGCATTTAGTGGTGTATTTGTAAAAAATCTAACAAAATTTCTTTCCTTTTGTTGGTGACAACTCTTTAAAAGAGTAGAACCATTGATTTCTCCATTGACAATTAGGTGAGAACATACTAGTTCTCTTTGCACTGATTCTATGGAGAGGCAAGAAACTATAGGATAGCCAACTTTTCAAAGCGCTTGTATTCATGATTAGAATATTATCATTAGATGTTTTCAACATATCATTTAGCAGTGACATTCATTATGTACATAGTTGTGGTGCAACTGGACTCCTCAAAAATGTTCTATGATTCGCAATCTTGTGGATAAAAAGCAGTGACATTCATTATACATAGCTGTGGTGCAAATGTTCTATGATTCGCAATCTTGTGGATAAAAAGAAAATATGCACAGAAAATCAGTACTCAATGTCAATTTTTTCCTTATTGTTTTACCTCTCATGGAACTTGCCATGTAGGAATCTATGGATAGCAAAAGTATTCATCATGTCATTTTGGCATGTTTGGAAACTTGTACTGTGTAGGATTGTATGATTAAGCAACTGAGAGTTATGTTATATAGTGTATTGCTTTTGTTCTAAAGCTTCCAACTGCTTTTTACATGCCCTTAAACATGAGTAGAACATGATTCATTATGATTAGATAATCCTTCCACTATGTCTTTCATTTAGAACTGTAAAGTGTTTATGCATCCTAGAAACAGTGATGACTTTTTGATACTGACTAAACCTCTCCCTATCTTTTAGAAAATCTTGCGAGATTCTATTTTCAAACTTGGTGTGTTATTGTTTAACCTCCATCTTGTCTTGAGATTGGGGCTTGGCAGCAGTATATGGTAGTACTGTGGGGGCGGTGGTCTAATAATACCGTGGTGGTGAGGGCCCGCTGCAGCCTCAGCCCACACCTCCCTCCAGCATCTGTGGGAGATGATCACCACGGCAGCCCGGCGATGATAAATCCAACCCCCATCTCCAGCCTGGATGTGGCAGCAGCTGCAGCAGCAGAAACAACTGGAATGCCCACTCCAGACTATCTCTTAATTAACAACTCCTCCCAAAAGCAGAAATATGGTGTGCTAACTTATGGATTGGTGACCATTGCTGTATACTTGTATTGTTCTGTATTATATATGTCTTCTCGTTAAACTTGTAACAAGTTTTCCTAATGTGAAATGGTTAACTGGGAATGCTGTAGAGCTAGGTGAAAGGTTAAACGGCAGGTCTGGATAGGAACTAGCTAAATAAGGTGCAATGACGTAAACTAACGTAGGGCTAGGTCTCTGCTAGTCGAGCAATGAGGAAGAGAAGTGGGCCAAGAGCTAGGAAATATACCAGTTAAATACCAACAAGACAGGCAATAGAAATCATAATAAAAGGTCTTTGGTTCTCAACTTCTCATTAGGGTGGCATTAAAAACATCAATTATGTTATTTGATTTCCTCAATTATAGCCTGTCACTGGCTGTATGGATTACCCTGTATAGGCCTATGTATTGTCCTATTCTTAACCCGGGTCCTTGCATGGAAGAAGGTTAATCGATATATAGTATGTATCATTTGGAAAGACACCTGACCTTTACCTAATCGAGTAAAAAGGTCAAATATCATTTAGTTTTATAGCTTTAAAACACATGTGATTCCATTTCTCTTGAGAGATTTTTTTGAATTTCTCCAAATAAAGTTGTGGGCTCTAATGTTTTGTGACTATTACCGCCAAGGATGTTCTGAAAAATAGACACGTTAATGAATTTCAGTATAACTTAAAAATCAACATAGGCATTCCTCCTTTTCTCTCCTAGGGATGTGAATATATATGTATCCTATGAGCATGTTGATTGTCTCACTGATGGGGAGGGTGTAGGAGGTCAGAGTTCCCAGGGGATCCATTGCTGCCTGATTCTGAGGGTCATGAGGGGTTATCATGCTGCCATTAGTTCCATGAATATATGTGATGCACAGCATCAGGGTCTTAGCCAGGATTTAGAAACTGTATGCCAGAAATTGGCAATTTCAACATTTTTGGGGCATCCTATTTTTCTGGGGAGACAACAGTATATTCATATTTCAACCATTGACATGCATTTACTTATTGAAATAAGGCATAATATCCTTATATAATATCAAAGGAATTATACTAAGGTGACAGAATTCAATATTGACATTTTAAGAAATTCCTCATTGAAAGATTTGGGGGTGTTGAGGTGTGATTTTTAGGGTTTGAGTGTCCAAATGATGCTCAGACACCCTTCTGATCGAGACTAAGGGCATGATGTGAAACAGTACAGGAGTGATTTGATGAGTAAATGTATATTCCTTTTAGTTTATTTATTGTCAGTCAATATTAGCTGGGTATATGTACCTCAGTACCTGTGCTTTGTGATGATAATCAGGCACTAAAAGAGTGTATGTATCTGTGTTTTGTGAAATTGTGATTCTTCTAGGTATTGATTGTTATACTTTATTATGTTTGCATAATTCACTGATATCTTGCTCTTTGTCTTTTTCAGGGGTCCTTTGTTGTTTAGTTTTTGTCCAGCACACACACAATCATGTCCGACGACGAAAGAAGGTGAACCCTCTATTTGCTCTAGACTTGTGCGGTGTACTACTACTACTACTACTACTGTACTGTAAACTAGGAACTAACCATGTCCATAGAGAGAGTGCAGACAGTCAGCACTTGTACTGGCTTGTCTTCTAGTGTGCATGCTTTGATGTGGGTTAAACGGTAGTGTAGATAGTTAGAGTCTATGGCATCCTTTAAGGTACCCAGATGAACTGGCATATAGAGAACTCTTGAGGAGGAATGATCAGCATAAAAAAGTAATACCTCAAGAATAAACTAAATATTTTTTGAAATATTTTTTTTTCTTTCAATGCATTCCAGACCAGATTTCAACAAAAAATACTGGAAGCTTACCCACCTATTTATAAAAACGTTTGCAGATGGTTAGTTTTTATCATATTAACAGTGTTCTAGTCTATACATTTCAGTTAATTTTATGTCAGTGCTCATGAGGATGCTCTTGTTGATATTGGAGTACCTGTCAAAAATACTTTCAATGTCTCTAACAACCCATACACTAGATGTGTTTATTGTGGTATTTTCCATTGATATACTAATAACAATACAGTTGTATCGATGACAGTTGCATTTTCAATGTGGGCTGCAATCTTAAAATCACAGTTGAACATGGAGAGTAGTGTGATTGTTTGGCATCATCACCTCAGTTGTCTTGAGTCAATAAGATAATGAGATAATCCTTAAGCTACTCAACAGTAAATAAGTTAGTAGGTATATTTGGTGGTCCTATTCAAAATTGATATCTGTTAAGTATTGATAGAGAATCACTATTACATACATGGTAACGATTGAAATGTCAACATCATCTGACACATTTTCTAGTCATTTTTTTTCATTTCATTTTATATTATTGACAGTCAGTGAGCAGTGAACAGAATAGATACAAGATAAAATATAAGGAAATTTTCTGAATCTGTGGTCAATCACACTTTAATTTTATACGGGAATTATACATTACATATGTTCTTTCATGATTTTCCGCTATTACTTAGTTATTTTGATTTTTATTGGAAATGAGTATATACTTCCTATATATAACCTACTTGTTAGACAGGCGTGGTTTCTGGGGTTGATGTGTCGTCAGCAGTGGTATCTTTGTTGTTGTATCTAGAGGATATAGACACAGATATCTGACATTCTACTTGTGCTTCCGTGCCACAAGTCAGATCCAATTACTGCTGGCCTATTTTTGGCTCTGTAAGGTGATACCCGAGACTATGTTTAGCCTCAAACTTGCCCTTGCCCTAAAGTGGGCCAGCAACTATGTTCATTGGAGTATCTGTTTCAACCCTGGAGAACTCAGCTCTCATGAAAACTCACTCACAAACTACGAATGCCTTGTTAAAAGACTCTAAAGCAATTACATGCAATCAGGATCTGAGCCATGTTTTTTAAAATGCCTGTCTCAACCGCAATTCTAAAATTTCTGCGTGTCTGGATCTAGCTACTCAGCTACTTAAAATCCTTATACCAACTACATTTAGTAGCCTATTATGTCAGGAAGCACAATTTACACTTCAGCCATGTCACACATGGTTTTTAAGGAAAATATTTGGATATTTTCCCTAAAAAGTCAAAATTGAAAATTCTTCATAATTATTTTGACTGTCCAAAAAGAAAGTTTTCAGGAAAAACTAACTACTATTATTGACTATCTCACTATATGACTAGGAAATGTGTCAAAAATAGAGAAAGGCATTACAATGCATTCAACCTCAGTCCAGCCTTTACAGTGCATCACTGTTGAAAGATGTCAGATTGAAATTGAATTAAACATTTTATAGCTAATGGCTTTGAAAGATTCAGTATTTATTTAATGTCATATTAAATGATCCAACTAGACATAGCGCAGCAGCGTAGTTGGTGGTAGTACTAACTTTGTTGTTGAGGTGGTGTAGCAAGTGTAGGTGTTTGACTGTTGCTATAGTTGGTGTAATTGTGTTGGTTGGTTGATTGGTTGTTGATGGTGCAAGGTAGACCTGCATGTCACTACTAGTATTGATGATTCACTCTCCTTGACCCGCTCACGTCCAGACACCGGTCGCTCGCTCGCTTGCCTGCTGCCCTCAACACTTAAGGGCTATCTCACCAATTTACTCAGCCACTTTTTAGAAAAGATTTAGTTGACAAATGTTCCTTGGAAAAGGATTCAAAACTTTCCTTGGATTTTGAAATTAAATAGATTTTTGAAAAAAATTGACAGATAATTGTTCCTGAGGAGAGATTTTACAACTCTCATTGGATTTCTTTTGAATACTTTATTTTTGCCATATATTTCCATATCTGTCATACGACCAGGTTTCTGTGGCCGTGAATGGGTTGGCCCATTAACCTAATTAGTTACACTCAAGCAGCAGTACCCAGGTAGTCTGACATCAGTGTAGTCATTAGTTTGCTTGTCAAAAATAACTTCTTGATACAAATTTGGAGAAATTTCTTTCAATTATCAGGCTGACAACAGTGCATTTATTTCCTGGTATCTTTCTGATATTGTTATTAAAGAAACGCTCAATAAACTCAAATAAAAAAAGAAGCACATGTTGTCATGAACTATATTTCCATAGTTTTATGTCAAACTTTCTTTGCCCTTGTTTTCCCTGTCAGACGACCAGATGCTCTGGGCATGAAAGGGTTCAAGTGTCTTCTCTCCATTTTCCTAGATTCACCGCGGGCCATTCTCTCTAGATTGCATGTTTAATAACTGTTACCTCATTTTCAAGGACTATATAATCTCAAAACAGGAAGCACCTTAAAACAGTGAAATCTGGGGATCGGATGACCTTGACCTTTGTGCATGTTTTCATTGTTATGGGGACACTGTATGACGGGTGTTTGTCTTTCAGGAGTCTTTACTGTTTGTAGATTCTCTCATCTATCTCTTTTATGCTTTTTAATTTGTCCACTGTAACCTTTCTAATCCTTTTTATGTATCCCTTCTTCTTATTTCTGTCTAGACTATCTGCAATGATATTGAACCCCCATGATAATGATAGCTAGGATTCCTCAAATGTTAGGACAGATGGTTGTGAGCAAACGGCCAGAGCGCTGATCAATTACACCTATACATATCCATGATAAGTTTTCTCCTAAAAACACCTCAGAATTTCAAAAACTGTTATAGGAGGGTGTGCTTCACTGATGGTGGATGATTAAATACCTTGCATCCTCTGTCTACCGTTTTTATAGTCTGCAGGGATTGGCGTGTATTTTGATTTAACCCATTTATTATCAGAGTAGCCAGGAGGTCCCGGATATCACACCAATAGAATCCAAAACTGCCAAAATACTTAAAAGCTCATTTTTCTTTAGGAGACTATTGATGATTCCCCTCATTCAAACTTTTTCACACAACTTTTTCTATAAAAAGATATGATGTTGGACTGGCAAGGCATCCTGGGTATAAATGGGGTAACACACAAAGTCATAGTGATGAATGAAGAATACTTACCCTTAATCTAATCCTTAATCTGTTTTACCCGTCCTAGCTGTCTCACTCATGTAGATGTATACGATTGAAGAATCCTTAATCTGTTTTACCCGTCCTAGCTGTCTCACTCATGCAGATGTATACGATTGAAGAATCCTTACTATCTGTTTTACCCGTCCTAGCTGTCTCACTCATGTAGATGTATACGATTGAAGAATCCTTACTTTCTGTTTTACCCGTCCTAGCTGTCTCACTCATGTAGATGTATACGATTGAAGAATCCTTACTATCTGTTTTACCCGTCCTAGCTGTCTCACTCATGCAGATGTATACGATTGAAGAATCCTTACTATCTGTTTTACCCGTCCTAGCTGTCTCACTCATGTAGATGTATACGATTGAAGAATCCTTACTATCTGTTTTACCCGTCCTAGCTGTCTCACTCATGTAGATGTAGACAAAACACTGAATACACATGTGAATACACATGTTGTACTTAAGTTTTAAGATTGGCATTTGCCTAATCTGCTTAGATAGCTGGTTATTTGATATTCTTCTTGTGCTCACGGGAACATACATCACTTAACATCCAGGCAGTGATTGTGTCTTTTCTGGGTAAGACCAAATGCACTGCTGGGTGCAGCTATGTGCACTTTAGCATTGCAATGAAAAATAGCAGAAATTGTTTTAACGATTGTCTTAGATTCATGCAAATTTAAAAGTTTGCCTTGTCATTTGAGTAATGAATAATGTACCATAAGTTCAAGAGCTCCCTCTTTTACCCTGTATGTTCCCTATTTATTGAGAGATCATCTTTTGCATCACACTTCACTTATCATGTTTCAATCATATTTGCCAATACCATTATCATATTATGTCATGTATAAACCATGTTATAATCCTTTCCAAAGTTTATTAGGCCAATATTATATATTCTCCTTTAAACTCATATTTATAAAGGAAACTCATTTAGTGTTGGAGGGAGATACTAAACGTCAATTGGTATTCCCCTTGTACTTCTTATTTTCAGAGACCAGTTTAAAAGGTAGCCTCTGAGTTTATAAGCAGATTAATTTAATTAGATTTGCGCAAATGTTCCTTACAAATGGGTATTTGTTAAATATATCCAGGAAACTTTAAAAAAAATCAATGTTGGACTGGATACCAGAAGTGGTCAGATAGAAAGCTACTCTGTATTTAGGCTACCATGTTCACATGCATCACAGAGACCTGCCCTACCATCCATATAAAAAAATCTCTAAATTTATTGGGAGTGAATTGATACTGTAGGCCCTCTTTCATTATTGACAAATCTCTCCACAGTAAAATGTACAAAACAAGTATCCACTATTCCCAGTATTGGTCAATAGGTGGCACTGAAAGGGAGTGCCTTGATCACTGTGTTGACTTGTGACTTTGTATTTCCAGTTGGGAAGGTTCTGAGGAGGAGGAAGAAGAGGAGGAAGAAGTGTGAGTAATCTCATGCATGACACGAGAACCACCAAATCAAAACCACATGACAGTGAATGTTCAGTGTCTGTCTGTCTGTCCCGTTTGACCTTATCCCACTGTCAAGTTTTTGGAAGTCGTCCTTCCCAAGGTCACAACTCCATGCATCAGATGCTTATTTCTCTAAATGTATATTTCGAAGTTGCCTCTACAGTTTTCTGCTGGTTAACTTTATACTTACATAAATTGAATTTTTTGTTGACCCTTTTGAAAGGTAATTTGCAAGACTTGTTTGATATTCTTCAAAAAGACTGAGAATAGGTTAAGATTGAAATCACCGTACTTTGCATGGAACAAAGTTCTTGAAGGATGCGCTTTGACCTGAGGCCTCATTGGTGAAAATATTTTTGTCATACCTCTTGCACAAGGTGTGTGAAAAGGTAAGCAGTAAGGTTTGGTGGTGGTTACCCTGGTACTCCAGCGTTTCCTCCACCATCAACAACTGTTCAACTTGAGGTTTCCTTTAATATCTGGCACAAAAAAAGTTGACAACAAATGAAATTGTAAATCCAAATGTGTTGTGCCTGGGATGTGCTGCAGGTATTGCTCTGGACGTTTCCACTGCCTTGACAGAGAGGGATTGTTTCACCCGGGCTGCATGTTCCTATGTCACAAACGCCTACGAGCAGCAGGGAGCTCCACTCAGCCATGGAGGCCATGCTATCAATGGGGTATCATCTTGCACTCAACCACAGTTTCGAGGTCTCTTCTCATGGTGCTTACTTTGGAGCTGCTGGGAAGCATTTGGCACTGCCCAGCCATGAAGAGGGTCCAACTGAGTTGTGCTTGAGTGCTGGAGCATGGTCTTCATGCAGTATGTGGATTCAGCCCTTGATTGTGCTTACTCTAGTCACACCTCTCACTAGTCCTCAGTTATTGTTGTACCATGTGCAAATCTCCCGCACTCCTTGTCTGCCCACTCTTCCCCATCAAGAGTGATTAATTGTCAGTGACTGTTCATGTTTATCAATAGTCACCCTAATAAGTTTGTCCCTAGATTGCAGTGCTTTACACGGTATTAGGATTTATCATTTACTGCATGCTCATTAATTTAGAAATTATTTCTTTATATATTTATGCCTTTGAAAAAATTTGATGTCAAAAGTAAATTGCAAAATTCATTACATTTTCAGTTCCAATAATTTGTCATCTTATCATAATTTGTCTTATTTAATTTTTCTTTGAAAGAAAGAATTGTACTAAAAGTGCACCTTGGTGAGATATTTATGAACATCATTTGCCTCGACAAGGTGTAAGTTGATACCTTTCTTTTCTTACCAATGGCTCACAAACATAGGATTATCTGATTTGATCAGTTGAATTGATTGATTTTGAATACTTTTGGCAAAATATGACTTAGGAACAGTTCATGGCATTTTGAGAGAGCAAACCCCTGAGCCAGTTTTTTTTTTTGTCATTTCATTTTATTTTGCTGCCTTATCCATATTTGCTTTATTCATTGGCGAAGCTTTGGTTCCTTGTCTAACACTTAAGTAGAGTTTTGGGTTAATGAGGTGCCTGGCATGGTTCCTCAGCTTTGGATGTGGTATCGTCCCTAATTGTTGTCCTAGACTAATTCATAACAGATTTCTTTGGTTTTCAGGTGGGGTAAGGTTGTGACAAAATAACCTGAGTATTGTACTTATCACCATGTATATGAGTGTGTTACACAAGAGTGTGTCCCCTCTTGTACTATCAGACATTACTGAGTCAGTGTGGGGTCTTGTTCTAAATCATGCATATATTAACACATTAATATTAACTACCCAGGGAATCTCCTGAGAAAGAGGAGGAAGAAGAAGAGGAGGAGGTAGAAGAGGAGGAGGAGGAGGAGGAAGAGGAACAGTGAGTTTTAGGATGTGTTTAGAGGCGGCTATGCTATGTGTCCTAGTCAGAGGTCTTATAGACAGTGCCATGTTTACTTTCTCAGTTATCTAGAAGTGGATTTTTCTCTTCTTCTCTGGTATTTAGTAATTTAGACTTGTCTTTTTTCTTTTAGCTAAGTATTATAGGTGTGATCTGTATTCACCATAGTGAGTATTTTTAAAGGGAAGTCCCCTTTACTTCATTGATATGGCGATTGTGCAAATCTTGTTGCACCTGTTGTACAATTGGTTGTTTGTCCCCCTTTTCCAAGTCCCTCTCTTATTACATACATGCTATGGTGAATACGACTATAATATCCTGTTGGAGTGGAGGCTCGATTGATCTAGGTTCCAAACAGAACTTGATCAATTTTAAGAGTAAAGTTCTTTTAGCATATTCCTTTGGTTTAGTGTGGTCTCCTTGTGTCTCAAGGTTAGCTTTTTTTTCAGTTTGTTCCAGTGGATTTTTAGTCTCTCTGCATGTTTTTTTATTTCACAAATCGAAAAGGAATTAGTTCTTTTATAGATCTGGTTAATTGCATGGTGTGAAAACCTTTTATTAGCCACTAGCTCATTTGAGTAGCTTTAATGAAAAAACAGCTTGAATTAACTAAATGAAAATTAATGTATAACTCAATTTTTGATAAATTTTGAATCTATCATTGCTAAATGACTCTTTTAACATAATGTCTACTGCGTTTTCTCAACTTTTTGAATTTAAAACAATTTTCTCACTATATATACATATTTAATATACTATCCCAACATTTTCTGTTTTAACAAGATCAGTAACTAGAAGAATTATCTTGATAGAATCCAATGTCATACATTTAAAAAAATGCAGTGCTCAATGCATGGTGTGCGCTTTTCAGTTTAATTTTGAATGTAGGATTTGGAAATGGTAGTCACATTTTAACTTATAAACTTAAAATTGCATGTATTTTTACTTCAAAGTTTAATGGTTAGAAACTTCAGCGAAACTAAACAATGTCATGTTATATATATATCACACAATCCTAACGATATGATTTCTAATGCTGATCAATAGATATTAATCTATGTAAATCTAGTACATAAACTTCGTAAACCTTTTAACATGTAGGTGCTTATTAGTCATTTACTTTATTATGTAGGCAGTTAATTTTTCTTTATTATATACAAAGAACTTCTCATGTTAAGTTCACCTTTTAAACATTTCAAAACACTACTCACACACTTCTAGTCTTATGCTTTTTCTAAGGCATTTAGTAAACTATGGTTTTGGGTGTGTGTCAGGGACTATGCCAGGACCCATCCAGCCTGTCTTTTAAACAGGCAATTTCCTGAAAAACTCTTTTTTAAACAGGCACAACATTTCTTTTACTTATTTGTACTAATAACCATGTTTTTTCTTACAAACCATCTTCTAAGACAACGCTGAAATGAAAATCTCCTTTTTTTGATACAATAAGCTATTAAGTGTAGTTGAATTTTTTTTGTAGCAGAAATTTTGGGAAAGCTATTTTGGAGAGGCATATTTGAAATCCTGGCCAAGACCCTGGTGTATTATATATATATATATATATATATATATATATATATATATATATATATATATATATATATATATATATATATATATATATATATATATATATATATATATATATATATATATATATATATATATATATAATTTGAACACAAACACATACATAGAATACATAGATATGCATCTGTTTCTATGCTAACTGTTTATGAATATTTATATGTCAAATTAGTCGTTTAGATTCAGTTAGGAGGTTTTATAGTCTGTAGTTCTTAGTCAGTCTAAGTCCATGACATGATAATTTGTGCAAGGATATAATTTTTCCTCCTTGTTTTGTTTCCTTTTGGGAGAGCATTAGTCATGGTTAGCGGTATATGGTGATGCTAAAATGTGTTTTTGTCATGCTTGTTTCTTTGTCGCCAAACATCGGTTGACGAACACTCCAAGGAAAAATAGTATTTGTAGGATTGTCTGATTCCTATTTTTCCAATATGGTGATGTTGGCCTGCTGTAAGATGCTGTCCTCTGTGTATCTTTGAGGTTGCTTGTCAAAAGTAGCTTTTCAAGCTTGATGTAATCAGCATTTCCTCACAAGCCTCATCTCTCCTGCTTTGCTGCCAAACATGTAGCTTATGATAATAGGATAGATTATTTTGGTTTTGCATCTCCATAGAGTTATTTTTAAAAATCTTTTTATCTATGATTTTAAACTAGTGGCTTACTGCATTCCTTTCTACATACACATGATCTCCAACATCTGTGGTTAATATATCTGCTTTATTATTAGACAAATAGGGTCCTCTAGAGGCCAGAACTTCATACTAAAAATGCTCAACACTTTCACTAATCAACATTTAAAAATTGGTAAATTTTATTGACATTGCAGGTATTGTGCGAACTTTTCGTTATGTTGCCTATAGAATAATGTTTTTGATTTTATTCATAGAGGAGGTCCCTACCTTTTTGAAAAAGATAAACGAAAGCGAGAAACTAAATCATGATTTTGAATTTGAAAGATGTGATGATTAGTGAAAATGAGCAATTTATGATCTTTGCAACATACTTTCTACATACATGTTCCAACACACAAAGTCAAAAATACATCACAATATCTAAGCTCATCCTGGTTCCTCTACTAATCACTTAACTACCCCCTAGGGCTAAGGGTAAGAATGAGGAGGGAGAGAGAGAAGGGGGTGAGGAGTCAGCGGCTGAGCCAGAGCCAGAGCCAGAGCCAGAGCCAGAGCCAGAGCCAGAGCCAGAGCCTGCAGTAGCTCCAGCAGAGGAGGAAACGGAGGACGATGAGGAGGAAGTGCAGTGAGTCAGAGGACATTGGTTTTGTTGAAGGTTCTTCCGATAGAACATTTCCTCTGTGATACTGTTGGACTGGTCCAAAATTCCCTCGTAACACACTAACCAGTCAAAGGACAACAACACCCAACAAATCCCTAAACAGTGCACCAGTATTCACGAGATCTGTTCTACCAGAATTACCATAGTGTGGCTTGTTGCTATTATCTGATGCTATGATTAGAACTCACAATCGATATATGTCTTTCCTAAAGAGGCATTTGATGTCAAATATTTCTTCGTCTCAACCACATATGTTGGGCATAATTAATTTGATTTCCTTATGTAGGTCAAAACATTCCTTTCGAAATGTTAGTAGTTGCTTTTAATTGCTTTTTTTTTTATTGATTTCCAATTAGATTTTGTGCACCCAATTCTATGAATCTTTTTAAATTTCTGTACATTTTTTTGCAATTTTTGCATTGAAAGTACAAGCAAAAATAACGTTAAATGTATACTTAGGGAAAACTAACATATGACTGCAATTCACTAGGCAATTTCTTTTAAGTATCAAGTGAGTTTCAAACACGAGATACAATGATACAAACAACAGCTCAGGCCTTGAGGCTGGGCTCAGGGGATGAGGGGGGGGGGGGGGGGGGGGGGCTAAACCCTGGTATTTCTCCTCAGTTATCCCTTAACCCTAACACATAATCTCAGTGAGACCTGAACATCTACTAATCCAACAAACAACAAAACAATTGAGGTTGCTGTATTTCCCGGTTGATGTGCTCTTCAAGTGGCATATGCCATGGTGGCTATTGTACTGTTCAGTCTGTTTTCCATGAGTGGATTTTGTTTCAACTTGTGTTGTTTATTTCCATGCTATGTGTGGTCAGTATCTTGGCAGACCGAAGTGATTTTGTGGCCGCATCCTCTCACACCTACCTCACATAGATGGGACTGATAGATATTTGGAAACTATACTAGAATGAACAGCTAGTGGTTCATGATTAACATATGGTAATACTACCTAGTTTTTATCATTTCAATCTATCTGGATTGATCAGTCTACAGTGAGGAAATGTTAAAGTATTTTCTCACAAATATTTGTGCAATGCAGGATTTTATTTTTGTCATATTTACAATTATTCAAAATATTACTCTTTCATGAAGTGAAACTTGCATTTTTGTGATGGTTTCTAGTTATATGTAGCTTATGCTGTACTTAGTTATTTAGTTATTAAGAGCAAAAAGTTTTTATGGCATTTGTTTACTAATGTGGTTTAACCAATTAATAGGAAAATGTATTGTATGATCATTATGTTGTCTGTAGGGTTTTATTGTTACTACTTGCATTTAAATCTGCAGAGTAATCATACCAAAGTAGGTAGTGGTGACTATATCCAGTTGTAGCAAATTAATGTTTAAGAATAACTTTGCACTTGACTAAGGGTTAGTTGTGATGACGCTTGTGATGGTTACAGTGGTGTGCTCTGAATGCCTTTGTACCTACTGCTGTCAATAAACCATATATTTTGCCTTCCCTCCTATAGGAAAGCTCCAGAAAAAAGGTGATGACTCCACTAGTTTGCAAGAAGCTTGCAAGGTTTTCCTACTATGCACTATCTGGGACTAGGTCTCCATGGAAATGGTTAACATGACAACAGTTGTTGCAGCAGATATTGCTGTTGAATGATAAGAAGCGACTCTGGAGCCATGTTTTGCAATGTTTGCTACTTTGTTGTATTTATTCTTGTTATTAAGGCTGTGATGCTGGTAACACACTCACAATAACCTGTCTCCTATTTTAGCACTCTTGTACCCTTTCTGAAAATTCTCATTAAATCCCTGTGGTCCTGGTGTTTCAACTATACGTTTTCTTTAACTTGACTGCTTGAGCTGACCTGGATAAGACCTCAGTATCTATTTTGTATTATCATACCTCATGTGAAGATTGTAAGCCGTGATTGGCTAACTCAGAGGTTCATCATTCCATGCTATTAAGCTCATGAGACAATGTGAAACCGCTGCAGTACACATTCTCAGACCTCTCTTGAAAAGTTCCCTCCCGCTGCTAGTGACAACTACCAGGGGAAAATGTGAGTCATCAGTCATCTGTGACCTTGACCTCATCCAAAACTTTTCCCTGCAACGGAGACTAGCAATGGTTTGATATTCTACCATTGTGGGGTTTATTTGGTATAATAAAACAAAGGTGACTTCCCAGTGGGGGTAACATGATGGATAAAACCACAGTTACTATTTTGTAATATTTTACCTCAAATGACATATCTTTGATCATAAAAGGGTACATTGTATGTACAATGCATGTCTGCTAAACACACTAGGCTAGGGCAACTAGATGGAAAATTAGGAGTTCCTGCAAGATAATGCCTTATAGCACATTTTTTGTCAGAAATTTAACTTAGGAAAGTAGATCCACAACAGCTAGAGACAGCAAGTAACCAATATGGATCATTTGCTGTCTCTAGCTGTTGTTGACCTACTTTTTAAAGTAATATTTCTACCAAAATTGTTATGCTGTAAGATGTTATCTTACAGGAACTCGAAATGTTCAATCCAGTTGCCCTAGCCTTATTAATCCAGGTCGGTCTTATTAATCCAGGTCAGCTCAAGCAGCTAAGTTAAAGAAAACTTTTAGTTTGAACACCAAAACGGAGGTATTGGATAACAATTGTTAGAAAGGGGACATTAGAGTGCTTAACTAGGAGATGGGTTATTTTGCATGTGTTAATGGCATATCACAGCCTTTATTCTTGGAATGCTGTGTTTGTCTGCAGCTTAAGTTGCTACTGTTCCTATTGATAGCTGGTTTCTCATCTCAACCTGTTTCTCACCACCACATTTTTCTCGACCACTGCTCTTTGTTTTCTTTCTTCTCTTAAATGAGCAATATACCTTAAATAAAATGTGTCATATCTGGATCTTTAAGTGCATAGTTTGTATTAACTATTGATAATCATATACACCACACGTATCATACAATTTCTTTTAAAAAGCTATTTTTTATGGTCATGAATAAATACAGGTGCTTTATTTTGGAAGAGAAATCAGATCTTTTCTTAACACATTTGTAAATAGAACATGCGGATGTGAAGATGATATATATTTCTGTATCCATTGGTTAGTGGGACATGTATCCTCCCACCGCACTTGACCCATCCCCTCGCACAACCCATGTCCTAAGCCTGTATGCTACCCAAAGTTTTCTCCTCCTTTCCGTTTATGCATTATGCCATTCTGAATGCATGCTTTCTATTGACTGGTAGTATCTATTAATGGGCCGATTTTATTGATGCTTTAGTATTTTGAGATATGATCCACAATTTTTATAGAATTAATTTTCTAGATTAAATACTGACTGTATAAGTTCATTTTTGCCCTGGAATCAAGTTTGCTCAAGTGAGCAGCTCCTACAGACATCTTAGTTAATTGTGTAGAGTTGTTCTGAAGTGATAGATTTAGTTGCTCAACTCTTTCATGTCCAGAGTGTCCAAGTGGTATGACATTTGTGAAGTTTTATTAAGAGCAAAATAAAAATTATTTTCAGATCTTGTTTGTCAGACCATTTATAAATTCTGGTTATGAATAGGTTTTTGCTTTGAAGCAGTGGTTACACTTAAATTGTCTTTGTAAGGCTTATTTAGATCTATTTTTAGTAAAGCTCATCTTTATTTTGTGAGACCTGAATTTGGCTAGTTTTGCTAGAGGATATTTCAAAATAGTGTTTTATTAAATGGATTCTTAACTTTAACATTTACTTTTTTAATGTAAATGAAATGAAATATATTTTATATATATTCAGTATTTCAACACAGAAGCCATTCATTTAGGTCTCCGTGTAAGATTGGATAATTTTGCACAGGTGTTAATGTCTTTTCTGAAAAAAAGGATACAACAGATGTTTACAAGTATCTTATATTCTCTTCTTCTGGCATGTCTAATCATATGCTTGACGGATGACATTTTGTAATCTTTCCGTTAAGCATCATATTCAAATTCATCTATTTTCTAAGAATTATTTTTAATTCTAAAGATGCTTAACTGATTTCTGATGTTCTGTCTCTCTAAGGTTCTGAAAAGTTTGTGTTATCAAGCAACTTATTTCACATTTAACCCTCTCGTTTTGCCTTTGTGTTTTTTGTTCAGAATTAAGTTGTTCACTAGATTTTCCAATATTTGAACCTTCTTGATCCATTCCAATCTCAGGTTCCCTAATTGTTTTAAACCGTATTAATATTAACTCATGCAATTGTTCTTCATCCCTATTAATATCAAGTTTAGTAACAATAGTGCTTTTGTCATATGACCTTGTGATTAGCGAGCAGTTAGACTACAACTCGTTTCAAGATAGCATCAGCCAATAATTGTCTGCTTCCACCCCTTAACCATTCCTTAAGTATTGATCCTCTATGTCTATCTAAACTAGGTTCCCATTGCCTCAGAAGAGTCCACCCCAAGCGAGCTTACATATGCAAAACATGCTGCAAGTGGTAAAGGTCTAATAGTAGACTAGACTAATAACCTCAAACTGACTAGCAGGACGATAAGAGAACGTTAGGATGAAGAGGTTATTCTCTATACTTTATCAACTTCAAGGAGAGGCAGCAAATTGGAGAGATAAAGCTAACCTTGGATATTGGTGTTTCATAGTAGTTTGCTGAGGAGCTGGCATTCTGTATTGCCAGCTTGCTTAACATTGCTAAGAGTCTTATTGCACTGCTCACATGTACTAATGTCTGCACGTCTATCTTAAATTTTCAGAGAAGAGGTCAAGCCCAAGCCTAAGTAAGGGTCACTTCTTGTGCTTGCTACTATTGTTTTTTGTAATGTCTTGTTAGCTAATATTAACCAGCAGAAGGAGAAAAGATGGCCGACGAGGTGGAGGTGTACACAAATAAGATAGAGCAGGACCGCCACCAACAAACTTCTCTTCTCCCATTGGCTGCATCTTATCTATGTATTCTATTCTCACCCATATAGACAATTCTATTGAAACCATCTGTTACGATTTCATCAAATTTGAAAATTAAAAAACTTTCAGGTTATATGAAGCAAGAATTGGTCTTTAATGAATTGTCGACACCTCCTCTTCACACCAGAGTTTTGTTACAGTTCTGTTCAATTAAATAACAAGTAAACTCATTCAGGATTGAGTTGCCATCTAGTGGTCAGTTCGTAAACCACAGTATATTTGTAGATCTGTAGTAACAGTCAGTTTGTCGGGTAATCTGGTATTTGTTCAGAGTAGATATTCCATTCTTGCTTAGAGTGTCTATGAAGCCTGACCCAGATTCAGATATTCCGCAAACCATCTTCAAATTATTTGAGATTGTTTTCCTTCATCTCGGAAGTAATGCTTTAGATATTTTTGAATCATTTTTGAATCAAGGTTGTCAGAACATGTGCGTTCGCAAAGCAGGAGTAACCTGTAGTGTATTTTGGAAACTAGTGCTCAAGTTAGACTACCTAAGTGTAAGATGGCATGCCAGTCCTGAATTGGTTTAAAAGAAGCTATAAAGCATGCTCAGGCACAGGAGCTACCATCCTCCCACCACTATGAGATATTTCAATATCTTATGACGGTTAAGATTGCAGTTCCTGTGTTATTGGGTCACATATTTTATTGTGAGCCACACAGATTTGAGTTTGCCTGAAAAGATGCTTGTAGGAGGAAATCACAGCCTGTTCTAAGTTTGTGGGTGTGAAACATCAACTCCATTTGAAAACATGCTATTCAAAACTTACTTATTTGGCATGGTTCAATGATGTAGGACCAGACATCCTCAGAAAACAATTAAGGTAGCTTATGGGGTTAATTTCTTTGACTCAGTTTTTCCTTTACCCTGCTCTTATTTGACAATTTAGCCTATGCAAAATGTATATGAGGAATACATTAACCATCACAAAAGTACCCACACAGCATGATGTAAGGTGTTGGGGGTAAAAAAACTGAAAAAAAAACATGCATAGTGTTTTCAAACGGAGCTGCTACCCACAATTACCGACCGGGGACCTTCAAATTCCCCAAATGTACAGGAAAGACCAATACAGAAGAAAGGGTATCACATTTTCTCGAATTTTATAATCATTTCTTTAAAAATGTTTGTTGAAAATGAGAAGGAAGTGCATTTTTCCACTTTCAGATTCCATAACTTTTGAACAAGATCAGAAATGAAAAAATGCGATACCCTTCCCACTGAAACACTCCTAGCTATAACTGTGCATGTTTGAAGCGGCCCTGAAAATGGATATGGAGAAAAGGGTCAATAACATTTCTTGCTTGTGTGCAAGCCTATGAGAGCTTCGGTCATAGATGGTCTCTCACTCTGCTCAGTGATAACCTATACATTCACCAGTGATCTGATTATGCAATCACTCTATATTTACAAATTAACCCCATAAGTCACCTAGGCTTAATGCATTTAACATTTGTCAATCATTTGATTTGGTTCAAAATTCCATGGCTTTTTTATTGTGTTACAAGTTGTGAGCAGTTTATGCATTGTGGGATTGCTTGTTTTCAGGCTCCATGTTGCATGCAATTGAACAGCTCTTCTTGTTGAAGCTCACACGTTACCGATGTTTGATTTTTTTTCGGTTTGGTTCTTATGAGTGTGCTATGTATTTATATTGCAGGTCTGATGAGTAAGCTGATTTTCTTATCTACCACTTTAAATTAGGAAGTGTGGAAGGCGGGTGATGAGACTTAAGTGCCCTTTATAGTATTCCATGCAGTGTCATAGTTTACTCACATCAAACCTTAAGTAGTGCCGAAAAATCCATAGCATAGATAGTTGCTCAAAATTTGACATCTGATTTTGTAAATCTCATGATTATTCATTAAAAAATTTTAGACTACTGCAACTGCATTTTGCTCCATTGTTTTCCCATAGAAAACTATTTGGTAGTCTTATTAGAGACTAGTGGCTCCCCCTTCAGTTGCGCAGTCTTTATTCTTTTATTTGTCAGAGGTAATTGGCTATTTCCTTCCATGCCATGTCTATACACACATACATACATGTTGCTTGTCCAAACTTCCACCCTTCCATTCTCCCGGCCATGCCCTGGCTGAGCTCAGAGGTAGGTAAGGTGCTGGCACAGGTTGATCTAGCTAGAGGGCAGCACTGTTCCTAGCATATGAGAACTGCCTAGGACTTCAGCACAACCACACAGGTCAGGAGTGTCTCTGGGCTGCTCCCGTATTAGTTTGGACAGGGTGAACTTATCATGAGCACTGATGCAGGAAATGATTAGCGGAACTCAAGTGTGCAACTGATTCAATAAGCAATGAAGTTCCTATATTATATTGCCACATACATAGCATTTCCTATCAATCTAGAGCAAGTATTGCTTATGTATTTGTATTTATGCATAAAAGTCTTTACTGCTATGTATCAAAATGTTTGTCCTTGTTTTATTAATCATAACTTTATTACATTAATCAATATGTAGCAACATAAACAGAAATATCAATAGCACAAAAAGAGTTTCCTCTATTTATTTATCCAGAACTATGTGGTTGGTGCAAAGTCCTGTTGGAACTCCTCTATGACACTTAAAGATTCTGTGTGAAATCAGGCAGTGTTTCCCACAGTGATACAAAAGGTCTACTGGAGAAGCATCTTGGTGATTGTTTCTCTTATAGTATTCTTTACAGATTTTTCTGTAAAGTATCTACTTCATGTACAAATCTAGTTATTAATGGATATGTTTTGAGCTGGAGCCAGTGATGTTAGTATCAAGCATGCAATGATACCATTGCCATTGCTGGGTCTATCTTGAAATAACATCCATATATTTTACTGCTCTAGGTATAAGTGATATCCCTTCTAGTGCCTATGGAGTAATCCTACTACTGATTCATTTAGGCCAAGGTTTAACATTGGGACACCATCCTACGTCAGGGCAATCTTCCATGTACCGTTTTTGTTCTGGGTATCACTTTGACCTACTCGGCATGACAGACATAGTTAGAAAACTGCATGTCGCTGTATGTTTTACATAACTCTTTTACACCTTCAAGAGAGAATCTTGTTCAGTGAGGAAGTCACTGAGTCAATTTATCAATACATTTCCAGTGATAAAGATTTTCAACTTTTGTTGAATAAGGAATTTCACAATGTATTATTTTCATTTTCGATTCAACAGAAGCTGACCTTCGATTTTGGTTCCTACAGGAATCAATTTTGTCACTGAGTATCATTTCTCAACAGTCAAAAGATAATATATTTTAGACAAAAAGTATTTCATTTCACAACTGTTACTCTTATATTTGTGGATTTTTGAAACTGGACCGTTTGATATTGCGTTTCTTGTTAAGTCGTCTTAGTTGTCATGTTTTTTTTGTTTATCTAGGCCAGCACCAGCAACAGGCAGCATGTCGGAGGCAGAGCAAATGATGCAGGTAAGCACTTGTGTGTGTATATAAATACATATGTATATATATATATATATATATATATATATATATATATATATATATATATATATATATATATAGAGAGAGAGAGAGAGAGAGAGAGAGAGAGAGAAAGAGAGAGAGAGAGATGTATTCAAGTGGCGTTTCAGGAAAATGTCTTCGATAGGTTATTGTTTTGTTTTTTTGATAGCTGCGTAAAGAGTATTTTGAGTATAATTACCATTTTATCTATGTATCCTTCCAGCAGCAAAAGTGATGGCCTAAATATGTCAATGGTATCTGTCAAATGAAAGCATGTTTCGGAAGTAATTAATGGGAAAATGGTAACAGATAGCAATACTCTGTGACTTTGTGCTTAATTCCAACTTGTTTCCAAAGGTATCATGATAGCTAGACACCACTCTCAAGGATAATCACACAAAAGAAGGTCATAAGAGTTGTTATTTGCCCAATTTATGATATTCTGATCCCTCTGCTCGAGGTTGCTAGAGGTTGTGCTGTAGCCTGTGCGTTGTGACGTGTTTCAGGACGTGAAGAGACAGCACGATGAGAAGATCGCTGAGGAGATCAAAGAGTACGAGGAGATGCGTCGTGAGGAGCGCCAGAAGCAGGAGGAGGAGATCCGCACCCTGCGCGAGAGGAAGGTAATGGCCCTTATACACTTATTAATTAGCAAGACCAGGAAGTAGGATGAAAAACGCTCCACCACAGCCCTTCAGGAAGCCTACCATCATATGTTTGTTGGCATCTGGTTCTTTAAGCAGTGTGACTGTCCATACAGTGGATGGGAACGGACTGCCTCTGTGAGTCTCTGACACGAGATCTCATTTCATAAGTATATGTTTTGTAGAAACAAGTAGCCAATTAGAATTTCTAATGTAAAATATCCATTACAACACAAACCGTTGGGAATAATTATCTGCAAGATTATTTCGTAGTTCATAGCCTTTTAAAAATTTTGATGTCCTACTAATTGGAAATTGGATAAATTTCCTCATGCTCTTAATAAATGCCCTATGCACGAGAGGCATTTATTAGGAGACAGAAGTTCCTTCTTCAGTGCCATTCCTGAACCAACCACTACCACAAGCTCAACTGCTGCACAACTAGGCGCTGGGAAATCGTGATTATGGCCTCCTGAGCTTTTTATTTTTAGTTCTAGGTCTTGTCTAATTGGTAATTGTTATATCGACCATTAACTATGCCTCATATACAATATATATATATATATACATGAATATATATAGAACATCTGGTAATGTGTACGTTAGCAACCAGGGGGTTATCCAGTTATGTAAGTAGGCATGCAAGCTTGATGTTTATAAGATCACACACCTACATGTATAAGGACTCATAACCACAAGAGGATGCACCACTGACCAATTGCACTAAGGCTTAAATCTTACAATTACAAATTTTTCAAATGTGAATTTCACTCAGTTTTGCTCTCTATTTTATTTAGCCCAAATATCAGTTATTTAGATAGGCTTGAATTTAACCCTTTCATGCCCGTGTGGCTTATTCATCTCATACAAATTATTTGACTTTCTATAAGTATATTGCTCTGTTTGACATATGATGTCCTTCCTTGAAATGAAGAAGACATTTAAATTTACTGCTACCATGTTTTTTATGTTGTTGTCAGATGAGTTTGCACTCTTTGTATAGGATAATACTATGGTTGCCCTTTCGTTGTTGCTTTACTTTGCAAGCTTAGCACCTTTTTCAGCTGCATAAAATGCCATTCTAATAAAACAATATAGTACAGCCCAACTGAAGATTTGTGAATCACCACTTGAATATAAAGAGGCTCAGAAGTTGTATATTGGATTGCTTATTATTTCCCCAAATTTGTGGCAATTGAAATACTACTGTGTCTAATTTCTAATTTCTTAGACAAACTTTTAAAGATCAATCTAGGATGACGACTTTTAAGATGTAAGCATTCCAAGATGATTTAGAATTGTACTTGTATTTCTTATAGAAGTGGCTCACAAACACCATTTTGTTTAAACCTATATGACCTTTAGAATTTGCAACCTCTCATTAAGTGTAGGTCGCTCTGATATACCCTTATTTGATTGAGAACAGAAAGCATCAACTCCCCTCATAGCCAACACATACTTCCAAAAGTCTAATATTCCTCAAGACATTTAAGTTCCATTAAGTATAATTGCCTTGAGCGTCGAAGCATTATCAGATTATAGGTGGTTTATTTGTAATGTTAGACCAGGTGGCAGTTATATCACCTAGTGGATCAATTTGGAACTAGTATTTTCTCTACCCCAATCAGCTTGTCATTGTATTGCTTTTAATTCCTGCGTGATCACCTATTAACTGGGTGATTTAAACTGCTGCTTTCATTACTGTTTTGTTTTATCTGAAAGATGAGGGAACTGCTTCGGTTCTTGTGTGATTGGTAAAGGGAAATAGTGAAGCAGTAAGGGTCGCATATAGGTTTTCTTTCTGAACTTTTTTGATCAAAATAGGCACAGTTTTGCTTGTCTGTGAACATAAAAGCTTTCATTTTGAATATTGCTAATATATTTTTTTACTGTTTATATATATATATATATATGTATATATATATATATATATATATATATATATATATATATATATATATATATATATATATATATATATATATATATATATATATATATATATATATATATATATATATAAATATATATATATATTTTACACTCAAATCGGGGGTGCGTCTTATACATAAAGCTGGAAATCTAGGTGTTTTACATCGAGTACCCTGGTCAGTTTATATCGTTCATGGTGGATTACCTGAATTATACCCCACCTTGATTCTTAGCTTTATTCATGAGGAGTGCGGGTGCCCACTTTACACAAAGCTAAGGTCTATACATCATTTTAAAGGCCTGAACAAGGGGTGCGTCTTATATACGGGTGAATCTTATACACGCGAAATTACGGTGTGTGTATATACATGTATATATATATATATATATATATATATATATATATATATATATATATATTTATATATAGAATAGGTTTGTTGTCTCTTAACTTTTTACTCCTTCTACATCAGGAGCGCCGCAAGATCGAGCGTGCCGAGGAAGAGAAAAAATTAAACGAGATGAGGATCCAGGAGGACAAGAGACGCAAGGAGGAAGAGGTAAGTGTAATCTATTGCCATCTTCCACTAGTATTAGTGAATGTCACTCTATTGCCATCTTCCACTAGTATGAGTAAATGTCAGTCTATTGCCATCTTCCACTAGTATTAGTGAATGTCAGTCTATTGCCATCGTCCACTAGTATTAATGAATGTCACTCTATTGCCATCGTCCACTAGTATTAATGAATGTCAGTCTATTGCCATCGTCCACTAGTATTAATGAATGTCACTCTATTGCCATCGTCCACTAGTGTTAATGAATGTCAGTCTATCGCCATCGTCCACTAGTATTAATGAATGTCACTCTATTGCCATCGTCCACTAGTATTAATGAATGTCACTCTATTGCCATCTTCCACTAGTATGAGTAAATGTCAGTCTATCGCCATCATCCACTAGTATTAGTGAATGTCAGTCTATTGCCATCGTCCACTAGTATTAATGAATGTCAGTCTATTGCCATCGTCCACTAGTATTAATGAATGTCAGTCTATTGCCATCGTCCACTAGTATTAATGAATGTCAGTCTATTGCCATCGTCCACTAGTATTAATGAATGTCAGTCTATCGCCATTGTCCACTAGTATTAGTGAATGTCAGTCTATTGCCATCATCCACTAGTATTAGTGAATGTCAGTCTATTGCCATCGTCCACTAGTATTAATGAATGTCACTCTATTGCCATCGTCCACTAGTATTAATGAATGTCACTCTATTGCCATCGTCCACTAGTACTAGTGAATGTCAGTCTATCGCCATTGTCCACTAGTATTAGTGAATGTCATTCTATTGCCATTGTCCACTAGTATTAGTGAATGTCAGTCTATTGCCATTGTCCAGTATTAGTGAATGTCACTCTATCGCCATTGTCCACTAGTATTAGTGAATGTCAGTCTATCGCCATTGTCCACTAGTATTAGTGAATGTCATTCTATTGCCATCGTCCACTAGTATTAGTGAATGTCAGTCTATCGCCATCTTCCACTAGTATTAGTGAATGTCACTCTATTGCCATCGTCCACTAGTATTAATGAATGTCACTCTATTGCCATCGTCCACTAGTACTAGTGAATGTCAGTCTATCGCCCTCATCCACTTGTATTAGCAACTTGACGTGGTACTATCTGAGCTGAACTTTCACAATACCCAAGATGGCCCTCCCTCATGATTTATCTTAATTTTCACTTGAATTGGATGACCGTCTTGCTTGATAGACACAACAGATGTTCATATTCGAAAAGTTTATAAAGATTATTAAACATGCTAGCTACATAATTTTCTCATATTCACATATAGGCTAGGAATGTAATTACTTATTTTTTTCACCTGCACTGCCTAAAAAAAGAAACTCTTATTTTACTCATCCTAAATCATTTACTTTCATCTAGCATCTCATTTATTTGTTTAGGTTTATAGTTCCAAGATTTGTGCAGATATATTGTAGATAGTGTAAAATACTAGCAAACCTTAACAAAAAAGACTTATAAAAAAAATTAAACTTTGCATACCTGCATACTGAATCATGATAAAATTCTTGTGTATAGTAATGTAACTGCAGGCTGAAAATACTCATACATATTGACAGAAAGAGAGTAGAAAATTAAGATTCCATTTCTAGTGCTGAAGCATCTATGATTAATGTTTGATATATGCGTCACCAGTCAGTTTTGTGTGAATATTGTTTCTTATGGTGTGCAAGCCCTCTCAGTCAAGTAAATGAAAAAGTGGGCAGTGATGGGGTCTGTCAGTAGGGATAGGTACTAGTACTCGATACAATACCAAACACTGATATCAAATGGGAAAATCAGCGCATAACCCGAGGCTACAGAAAATTGTGTGGGGCTATAATGATATTTGCTTTTGTAGCCTGCCTGGCTATAAGAAAACTGACCTGTTTAATATTGTTCTCAGAGGAAATAACAAGAATATAATCATTTTACATATCAGTTGTGAAAGGTTTTGTGAAAGGACTGTACGATTAAACAAAGCTAGGACTATGAGATTGTGGGTGGGTTGTGAGTTTTTAACCAAAGCCTGCCCCTGCTACTACCTGGACATCTCTGCACAAAGGCAGCTCTCTATTAATTAGTGAATTTCTGATAGTGCTATATTCTTCAAAATCATACCCCTGGGAGGCAAGCAGTATGATTAAAAATATTGTTAAGGTAGCGAATTGTTAAGGAAATGTTGATATTGTATTGAAATTTTTAAAGGTGCCAATCCCCATTGAAGTCTGCATGCCCCTCCCATTTCTGGCAGGAAGTGTGATGGAGCTGGATTACTAGCTAGGATGGTTTTGTATGTTTACCAAGCTGGTGATGTCTTTTCTTTTCTTTCACCAAGTCTAAACGTGTATTTGTTTTGTGTGTTGTGCTGTTTAGGAAGAGAGGCAAAGGAGGAAGCAGGCCGAGGAACAGGCCAAGAGAGACGCCAGGATGGCCAAGAAGAGAGATCTGGAGGCGCTCATGAACCCACCCAAACCAAACTTTGTCATCTCCAAGAAATCCTCAGAGGTAGGAGGCGAAGAGTCCACAGCAGCATTTGTGAGCCTTGATTTTACAATTTTATAGCAAAAAGGCTCTTTTATTCTTGGGAGAAAGATATATTAGCAGCTTAACATGGACGACTAGCAGCCTGTGCAAACAATCAGTTATGATGGCTGTTTTCAACCAAAATGGTATGGTTTAACTGACTTTCTAGAATCTTAGTTAATTTATTAATTACTACACACAATTTAGATTTTGCAATGTCGGATTTTGTATTATATTTAGGCCATATAACTTTAAAGTGTTTTCAGAACAAATATTTTTTTATCAGTTCTATTGATTTCTCATTCAGATGATTAAGCAAAATTTTGCATTGTTTTCACACAACTTTCATCTGATGGAAAACAATTTATTCTATAAGAGAATAGATGTTTAAAACTTAAAGATTTGCAGCAATGGAATTGAGCTATCCCTAAAGATTTATAAATCATGTTTGTTAAGAAAACAATATACAGGTGAACTTGGATATGACGGACCACTGTACGATGGATTTTTGCATATGACGGACGATATGCTTGGTCCCAGTCCATTGCATATCAAGTATTAGTCATATGTATACGACGGATTTTGCATATGATGGACCAATTTTCCTGGTCCCATTGAGTCTGTCATATCCAAGTTCACCTGTATGTTATATTAGGAATTTGTTTTTTCTTGTTATACTCAGTGTAAAATTGAGAAGTACTATGGCATCATTTTCCTGACCCCTGTTTGCACAGGTCCAGTAGAGATTGGTTTCTCCAGACAGGATTGGTAGCCATCTAGAGAAATCTGCCTATGCTGGCTTGAAGGTCCTCATCCAACCATTCTCTGTTTCACTTCATGTTTTTAAATCATCAAAACAAGCATGCTAATTTGTATTGCTTTCAAGCTGTTTTTCATCTGACTTTTTGATAGCAAACTTTAAGTGTTGTTGTGTGTTCATTAGACTACCACATTGCCTTCGACCTCTGGTTCAGCTTCTTATTATTGCATATAATATTCACGCCAATAAAAGGTTCTTCCTGGTAACACCCGGGATAGTGTCTTCATGATAGCTAGCAACAGTTGCTCTCATATGGTCAGCACTTAATAACCATGCACCAATTTTATGCAATAAAATATATGGTTCTGGTGTAGATATTGACACATTTCTTTTCTGCATTGGGCAAGAAATAGAATTGATTTCGAAGGATTATTTGTGATATTAATGACCAGAGTCTGTTGGGGTCTTTGAAGTGCCTTTTTGGGTGATAGGTTCCATTGTGGGGTATTTGGGGTTCTTGTTTATATAATATGAAAGACCAGCCAGTGGGATTCCTCGAAACACCCTGTGGGAAGAGAGGTTCTATCATGGGGTATTAGGGTTCTTGCTTATGTAGCATTGAAGACTTTGGTATTTAGGCTTCTCTAAAGCTCCCTGGGGTATTGGTTCCATTGTGGGTTACGTTGGATCGTTGTGCTTTCTTTTAAGTTTCTTCATAACCGTAGGTATATGCATGGCGTTCTGTGATATTAGAATTGTAGTCACTGCCAATATTGATGAAAATAACTTTAGTTCAATATTAAATAAATAAATATTACTTACTGGAAAGTGTGGGTCACTTAAATGAACTTTGTATCAGACAGTCTAGGTCATACCAGAAATACACAACACCAGAAATGTACAAATTTGTGATTTTCATCCCTGTAAAAAATTGCTTTTGGAAAAATTAATTGCCTCTGCCCAAGTAATTTTCATTTTTGCATTGATTGGAAAATAAAAGACTACTTTATTATTAGCTTAGCTCTATGGCTATTGGTAATAACTCCATAAAAAAACAAAGATTGCATAAGAGTATCATAGAACTTCCAGCAGCCCATACAAGCCTTTAGGCATCCGGGTATCTAAAATCCACTAGAGTACAATTACGCCCTTAGTTAATGCTTAATAGTGTTTACGTAGCAAGGGCCGTTACATAAAACATCCTTAAGTTAGGAATCCTTTATGTTTTCTTTAAGGGCCAAATTTCCTTAAATGTCATCTTTAAGGTAACACTATTTTACCTTAGGACAAAATCATGGGAAACCTTGGCTATGAAGGAAATCTTGAGGGACTCTAACCCTGAAATGTTTTCTGCTGAGCGGGCCAAGCCCTGGCTGACTGGCCAGAGTTGGGGCAATATGTGTTGATGTTCATGTTATAACACTTCTCCATCTTGTATCTTTATAATCATCTCTCCTCTTCCAAGGGTGAAATAGACTCTTTTTCACTTTTGCATGGAACATACATCATCATTTGTCAAAGTTACTACTGTTTGTCTTTAAGCTTAATAGATTGTAGTGCTCTCGTAATTGAACTTGGGAGTTTCTAGTCTAGAACTTGCCAATTGTTTTTTTGTAATCAGATATAATAATACTTTTGGTGCTTTCATTTCTGAAGTCCATTGTGTTTACATACTAATGAAGACCAATAGTCTTTTCCATTTCAATCTACATGTACTGTTTGTTTGTTGAATATACACAATGGTGTCACCACTATGGTTTCCTACTCACATGATTTGCACTCTCTTTCAATGGTTTGTTGTATTTTCCCTAGTAAATGATATTTTGTGTGTTTGAATGTAAATTAACGTGTCAAGTTTCCGACAAATAATAAACAATTAATTCACATCTTTCATCTTTAACAAGTTCATCCTTCATAAGAATATTGCAGTTTTAATCCATTGATCATTGAAATTGCCATATCTGCACACACTGCCAGAGGAAATGTTGGACTGCCTTCATATAGTGTGTTGGATCAAATTTTATTCCTTCAATTTGATTTCTGTATCTTCATTTGAACATTGAATAAGAATTTACTGAAGCCTGATTCTAATGAATGAACTTGACAAAAATATGCTAAGTTTGGAGCCCATCCAATTTATTTTCTCAAAACTTCTCAATGCAACTTATCTACTTGATGACTTTTGGAAAGAGCAACAGAGGGAGGTTTAGCTGTGTTTAGGTCGTAGTTACCGTGTGTATATTCATCCTGTGTGGCTCCCCCTTTGTGGGGCATATTTTTGTGCTGCAATAATAGATATGATCTTCTTATGTCCATGCATGAAGCAATCAGTAGGTAGGGTTAAAGCAGGTCTGTGCCGCAAGCCCCTCCTTCTTCTGGATGATTGACAGCTCTTCACAGGAAGTGAACTCGGATAAAGCCCAGCCCATCATTCATTATTCTATAGTAAACCTAATTTGTTTACCGTTTTGAGATACAATATCATTTTTGATGATTTTTCATTTTTGTACTTGCCACAGTGTTTGATTTATTGCTTCTTACATTTTAATCATATGCATACTTTTGGAATTATATAGAAATGTGTTATTAGTGGAATCCATTTTATTTGAGAAGTAGAAGTGTGCTTTAGTTTTTATATTATAAAACAAAAATATACATGCATTGCCGAAATCATTATGGAATACTTTGAATTGGAACTTAATAAGAATAACAAACACAGACACTCTTGGTACATAAATCACTAAATTTTTGACTAATTTATTTATGCTTTCTGACTTGGTCTCTATTTCTGTAACTACATGGGGATTGTTTTCTGATTGCCATGCCAAACAATCAGATATATAGTTGATGAATATTGTAAAGTGATAATAAGTTGCATTTTTATAACCAATTTCACTTTTGAAAATTGGTATTTTAAACATATTTTTCAACAGATATATTTCCTGATAGTAGTTTACTTGTAGCAAGCAGTTCATCCAATATCAAATATTTTCTATTTTTTCTGGGTTGTATCATGATTCAAAGTTTGTCATTCTAACCATTGATGCTGTATCTATGAAGGGGTGGTAGTTTTGGTTTTAATGGTTTGCTGTTTTACCACTTAAGACTGCCAAGTCCCAGGCTGATGCTGCCAAGTCAAAGGAACAGCAGGAAGAAGAGAAGAAGGCTGTCCTTGGACAGAGAATCCAGCCTCTTGAGGTGAGCGGGTTCGACGCGGCCAAGCTGGCAGAGAAAGCTAAGGACCTGTACGACAAACTCTACCACCTGGAGTCTGAGAAGTACGACCTGGAGGAGCGCTTCAAGCGCCAGCAGTATGACATGATGGAGCTCGCTGAGCGCGCCAGGCAAATGAACAAGGGCGGGTACGTACATACAAAATTAAGCCATCCATACTTATCCTCAGATCTTTTTCAAGATTTTTTTCGTGTATCTTGCAATAAAGCAGATGGGTATCAGTTGCATATACAAAAGGCATTTGAGGGGTTCAATAAACCTCCCCCTGTACGAATCAAGTTGTTTATTTTCTTGCTAAGAATTGTAAACTTTCTATAGTTTTGCTTAAAACCAGTGAGGCTATAGGTCTGTGATAGAATTGTAGTAAATATCAATATTTAAGTAACATTGTATAACTTCTGTCAAATTGTGGCATTGTTTTTGTTACTTTAGATCAGTTTTTCCTTCAATTCTTTGGAATGATGAAAACTACTAAGACTGAATTGAAATATTTAGTAGATATGTCAGAAAAAATGTGTTTCAATGATAAAATGTCAAGCTTATTATTACATGACATTGATTATTCTGAGCCGTTGAAAATATCAAAAACAATATTGAATTTGATTTGAAAAAAGGATATTAAATTTTATTACTAAGACATCCTATCTACGGATTGTTCTTTATGTACAACATGATTTTTCCATTGGTTGTAACATGTTTAGTGTGATTAGTTTGTTTATAAATACTAGGATGAAGCTTAATAGAAATAACGATAATTTAGACACTTGCATGGCACTAGAATTTGCATGTGCTTGTGCACAAATAAATTGTTTCAATTTGAGTCTAAAATAATTGAACTTTCATCATGTGGGTTGTTATTAATCAATTATTTCCCTTGTTCTCTATTTTGAATTTTGCCTTCAGATGTAGATGGGTACAGGGTATATTTATTTGAATCAAATACATGTGAAAATATATGAATCATTTCGTTTATGTTTATCCATTGACGAAGTTTTAGAGACATTTTCTTGAAAAATGTTTTAATTTTATATGAAAAATGATTATTTATAAAATTAGGTTGTGAAATAGTTGGAGATGTTTATCATAATGTGCCAATGTGTCTAATAGACCTTGTTAACCCATGGATTGCTTAGTACACTATGATTCTACATGCAAACATTTCCTGTGTATGAGGATTTTTCCTTTTGCAAATTGGGAGAAAAAATACAATATACACCTAACGAATGAACTCTTTGAAATTTGTGCTTGTGAGTCTGTAGCATGGATGGGGGCGCGGGAAAAGTACCGGTAGTACATTTGACACTGGGACTGATCAACATGAATTGATCTCTTAGACTAGCGAGACTAGGCGGCATCAAAAGTTAACTTTCAAAGCGATTCATATTGTATCATTAGGTAATGAGCACTTATCAGCATAAAAATTGACTATTGTATATATTTTGCTTTTATTCTTGGGAAGAGATGCATTCTCTTAAGCGCTCAAAACACATTAAGGGGCATAAACAGATATTGAATAAAAACACTTCTTGAATGTCTGTTCTTCCAAATAGAGCACAGTAAGTATTGGATTAAAAGGAGGAAGAGCTTGTGAATATGAACATCTTGAGAGGTATGAGTGGGGTTTTAGTAGGTTTTTGGGTTCCCATATCTCATGGTATGTACAAGGTTGTTAGAAAGTTTGTAAGAAAGTTTTGCATTAGGTTTGTATTGTATTCATGTTTGTGTTTTCAGCGAGTAGGGCAGCTAACGTGTAGTAATTGTATTTTTGCTGCTTATTATATGATATGCTACTGGGGTGTTTTGTCCATTTGTCCACTGTGACCCTTTCAGAAAAAAGAAAACGTCCACAAGATTTTACTATAAAATTAAGGTTCTGGCAACTATTAGAATAGTAAATAGTCAATCATAAATCATGCAGATTTGCTGCTAGTTTATGTTAAAATTGACTAAGGCTTTAGGGTTGCATTTATCCGTTTGAAAACCATGGAAAATTTGCATGCTTTTATATATTTTTTCCTTTAGGGATAAGAAGGGTGGCCCTTCTAATGCCGAGTAAGTATAACTAGATATGGAAAACAAAAAAATTGGGCTATGGGTTTCTGACTTATAAATGATTAACACGCTCAGCTTCTTGACTAGACTTGTAGAAAGTTGCACTTGGTGTGTGTCTTGCTCATTTAAATACTCTCTTCTAAATCTGAGACCCTTGGTTGATTATTTCTTCTTGTCTATACAGTGGTAAAAAGGGACAACCTAACCCTCAACTAGCTGATACTGGGTACGTAAGTAACCGTAGAAACAACAACACTAGTCATGATAGCAACCAGTAATGTAGTGTGTGGAGTCACTTTCTGAAGTCAAAATGGCTGCCAGTCGCTGCTCTCTGATTGGCCAGTTCATTCAACTCAATTTGCATGTTTTTGGGTAAAACATCTAGGGTGATTTACATAATTGTTAAGCACCACACGTAGGATATCTGTAGTTTCTGGTGCATGGTCGTCCAGAAGATTCAAGGAAACTGTTCTGTTTTGCGTTTGCATTGGTGGGCCGATTTTGTGGCAGCACTGAGGGAGGAAGTCACTCCACACTGAATTATTCCATGTGGAATTGAATTATGCTGAGTCCTGTTCCAGAGTCTTATCATTTATTTCTTTCAATGTGTAGAAGTCGAGGCAAACAAGCTGCTGCATCGGGGTAAGAGGTGCCTGCATGAAATCTACATCCCCTCCATATTCGAGACAAATTACAACAACAATGTCTGACTCCCCCATTCTCAATGTCCCATTTTCCCAACCACCCCCTTCATTCAGCATGTCGTATTTTGTGCGCTTTAGCTCTGTCATCCTCCAGTTTACTCGTGTAACAGGACATCTCTCTTGAACATGATAACATTTTGATGTGAGAGTGCTCATATCTGTTGATTTTCCATTCTGCACGATGTCTTTGCCTTGTTTGAGGAAAGAGTAGTAGTAGTCGATTTTTTGTCATTGTTTTTGTGGCATTAAAGGAGAGGGAATGAATTTGTACACTTGGTTGTTTTTGAAAATGTAGGTGGTTTATTTATCAAGTAGATAGATTTTGGGGTCACCCCAAGTGGCAAAGTGAAAGAAAAGCACAGAAAGGCTTTTTTCTCAATCTGTAAATAGTGAGCAGGAAGTCACTTCCAATCTCCAAAGCAACTCTGGAACCTGAGGGCTCCAAGCATGAAAGAGAGATATTTGAAGAAATGATGTTAACTGAACTGAAAAGAACACCTTTCATTAAATGTTCACTTTTCAAGATAATATTCCTATGCGGCATGTGCCCAGAAACTCTCGAGTAGAATCAGTGAACAAAAACAACTTATAGAAACTCTCAGAGGACCGGCGAGTAACCTGGAGTGAAAGGAAAAATCCCTTTGGCCATGCCCTTGACCCATAACCTTGACCTCTATATTGAGTTTATTGTCTTGGAGAGTAATTCAATACTGAATGATACATATTAAAAACCTGAAGAGGTTTATGTGATGTATCATAATTCAGTGGAACAAGATTGTTTATAAGACCTTTTATATACTTTTGTATACAATATAATTCTTTCATAGCCATTAATATGTGTTAAGTTTTGTTGTAATCAATATGTTTGATATTATTTTCCAAGACCTGACCCTGCCCATGGTTAAGCACTACGTTGAGGGTGATTAACCTTTGTTTATGTCCTCTCCTGCCCCTATCCGACTCCTGCCCATACCCACTGCCTCCAAATGCCCAGTGGTGCTTCTGAAGTGTATGCAAAGATTGGTTGTGGTGTGGGACTTAATGAGTTCATTAATAATTTCCATTCTTCATGTCATAACCTTTCCCTTTGCGAATATGCTTGCCAACAGTGCAGAATCTCAACTGTGTCAAATAAGCCCTATGAGCGATAAGTTCTGGATATAATGTTAGACTTGTTAATATAGCTGCTATATAACAGAATTTCCACACATGAAAAGGATGCTATGGACTTCCATCAGCTTGGTCACTGGTATTGCAGGCTTAATCACAGAGGTAACATTGTACAGGTTCCCTTATCTTGATTAGGTCATTGCAGACTGCGCCTGTTTTCCCTGACTATTGAATGTAAAACAGTGCTGTCTTTCCCTTGCTTTTCTCATCATTATCAAAACATCCTCTCTCTTCATCAAATGGTTCTAGGACATCATATTCTTTCTGATTGGGTTGTAAACTTGAGTCTGCCATTTTTTACTTCTTTATGTTTGTCAGGAAGTGATGTCCAGTTATGTGCAGCCCTTACCTACAGCCTCTGAAATGTGCAGATTTTCCCTGCCCATCCTCTCTTGCATCACTTCGGTCACTGGCTGACACTCCGGGTGGCGCCACTTGTAATGAAACATTTCTCTAAAGAGTTTGATGTATAACAAACTTCTTAAGCAATTATTTTGCTCAAACCCTTCACTGAGAATAGATATGTCTAATTATGCTCTTATATTTCTAGCTTCCATGAATAAGTATGATTGTATGGAAATGAAAAAGGCAGTAGATTTCTTTTCCTCGAATCCAATCATGAGAATTGTGCCATTTCTTCCCACCAATCTCACTAAGATAATCCCTGTCTACAATCAAGTTCATGGTTTGAAAAATACCACCTTGAATAATTGTGAAGTTCTTCATTACCTCCATCTCAACCCTTTTTCGACCTTAAACCCCCTGACCTCTCTAACCTTTTACATTGAGATGAGCATAAATGCCTGATGGATGCTGTTTTCTCCCCCTTTAACTTTGGCTAGATTTGGTTGTTTTCATTTTTTGATGACCTTCACCTTGGCTGGTGTTACCAAATGGCAAAAAGCCACCTTGAACTCACTTTTCTTTTTTCTCTGGTGCTGCATTGTTTGATTCAAAGGGAAAACAGGAATGGCCTGTAACTGTTTAAGGACTGCAATACACTTGTTTTTGAAAGTTGTGAAAATAATGACTGATAAAATACGGAATTGAATTTTATGAAATGCAATTTTGAGATGGGCAAATATTCATTTGCCTGAACCAATTAAAGTATTATCAGCAGCTTGTGTCACTATGGATACTTTCACCATGGTAACCTCTTGAAGAGTAAGAATGAAGGTTAAACCTATTGATTAAATGTTTAGTAAATGAGTTATTTGCAGTAATAGTCTGTTTTTCATAATCAGGTTTAGGCGATCAATGCTTTATTCATCTCAAATCTTTTTTATAGAACTTACTTGAAATCATAATCAATCAATTCACTATTTGCTTTAGTATAAGTAGTTCCATCTTCACATTAACCATTTCCATATGTAAAAAGTGAATTCAAATTCGTAATCAAAACTGATATTTTATGCTTAAATGTGTGCTTTCAGACCTGACAAGTATGCAGAGAAGTATGCTGGTGCACCCGTAAGTATTCTAAAATATAACTGACCCTGGTTGAAAAACTATGTTGCAAATTTTTGAAAAATGTGTTGCAAATGTATCTGATTGCCAGAAAATGGTAGGGAAACCAGATGGGTATACATTTTTGCCCTAGGTAATAGATTTGATTGATGTCAAGATTCAAGCTCAATTCACGATGAATGTTGACCACATTTTAGAAATAAGTTTGATGTTCTATTCATGCTACATTATAATAATCACCTTGGCACAAGTCTTGTTTTAGAAGCCCAAGGACAAGGATCTGGCTCAGTTTCTGATATTGGTAGGCTGAAAAATTGTAATTTCAAAGATTATTATACCGACTTTTTCGATAAGCCAAATGAAAGGCAAATGTTGTGATTGAGAACTAAATTATAGAAAAAAATAGTTATTAAAACCCTTTCAAGTATGTTTACTTGAATTTTGTCGGCTGAAAATTTCATTCAAAAGGAGTTCAAAGCAGTGACTTCATTTCTTTATACTTCGTTTGAACATGTATGCATGTGTTTTCTACAGCCCCAGGTGAAGTTAGCCAGCAAGTATGAGCGCAACCTAGATCGTCGATCCTTCCGAGAGAAAATTGCACTCTTTCAGCTGCAGTCCCAGGCTGCCATGTAACACCTATATAGCAAGGTAGGCATTTCTTATTTAAGTCTGTCATTTCATATGTGAATTTCGCTTCTCATTTCAGCCCAAAATTCAACTTTTTAGCCAGTATGAGCGCAGAAAAGATAAGAGGTCATTTGACAACAGGCGTGAGCTTTTTACGGGTCCTACGTATGCCACAGAGACCGCTTTACCTAAAGAGGGAGAAGAGGCACCCGCAGAGGGCGCTCCTGCAGAGGAGGTACCAGCAGAAGGAGAAGAGGAATAGGTGACACCTTTGTCCTTGTCGAGAATGGCATGACCTTGTGTGACCTTTTACCATAACCCTTGATCTTTCAGCTCCTGTTGATCAACCTGCTTTTCTGATGGACAGCGTTTGTTTTTTATTGTGATTTGATGTTTGAATGGAGATTTTTGCTCTAGGTGGAACAAAAGCCAAAATTGCTTCTGAGTTCATACGATAAAGGCTGTTTCTGGCCTTTGTGCTTCCTGTATGACTTCTATCTGATAATTAGGCTTAAATACCTTCTTTTTCAAATTCTCACTTAGCTTCTGCTCCCTTAATTTCTGCCTGCGAAATATATGTGTGCAATAAACACAAGTGTACGGAATACACAATTGTGCAGAATACACAAGTGTGTGTGTAGAATACATAAACATACAGAATACACAAGTGTTCAGAGTACATAAGTGTGCAGAATACACAAGTGTGCAGAATACACAAGTGTGCAGAATACCCACATGTGCAGAATACACAAGTGTGCAGAATACACAAGTGTGCAGAATACACAAGTGTGCAGAATACACAAGTGTGCAGAATACACAAGTGTGCAGAATACCCACATGTGCAGAATACACAAGTGTTCAGAGTACATAAGTGTGCAGAATACACAAGTGTGCAGAATACACAAGTGTGCAGAATACACAAGTGTACAGAAATCACAAGTGTATTGAATACCCACATGTGCAGAATACACAAGTGTACAGAAATCACAGGTGTACAGAATACACAGGTGTGCAGAATACACAAGTGTATAGAAATCACAAGTGTATTGAATACCCACATGTGCAGAATACACAAGTGTACAGAAATCACAAATGTATTGAATACACACATTTGCAGAATACACAAGTGTGCAGAATAAACAAGTGTGCAGAATACACAAGTGTGCAGAATTCATGTGTACAGAATACAAAAGTGTACTAAATACACAGGTGTGCAGAATACACAGTCATGAAGATTAAGCAAATGTGTATGTCACTTACATGGACAAAGTACAAGTGCGCACAAAAACAAATAAAAGATCTGTGTCTCGACTCATTAAGTTTGGTGTGCAAAAGAAAAAAACTGGATAGCATCTAGATAGCAGGCTTTAGATTGCTGGATTAGTTAATTTCACAAACCTATTTTGCATCCCTCACCCCCCCTTTACTAATTCACTGATATCCTTTTAGCATGTTTCAGCAGTTGCTAAGTTTTTTCCTTTATTTTCAGAGTCCGGATGCATGACAAAGACTGCTTCATTTCCTTTAACAGTGCATGTGCTGGGAAGATTTATGTTGAACTTATACCTTCAAGTGTACTCTGTTATCAAACTTAACCTAACCAATTTTCTACTTTTAAAAGTATATAAACTATAAGGTGAATATTTGCATTTCTCATAATAGTTCTGAACTAGAGATGTTTTATTTTCTCACTGCTCTTTGTAAATGTGTTCACTAAACAGTGACACTCATTCACAAATATTCATACTATAAAGGGATATGACCTTAGGAACCAATAAAGCATTTTCTAGAATGTATCTCAATACAAGTATTTCTGCTCTACTAAGTATGGTACACACCTAATTTGGGTTTACACTTTTGCTTTTGGTTTTGCAAATTATTAGGCTTTCATTTAGTAGTCATCTTTAAATGACGGTGTGCAGATTTGAATGAACATTTTTGTATGGTTCTCAAGTGTCACATGAAAGACATTCTTTGAGCACTTGCAATTGGAAACATTTCCAAAGAATGTCAAGTAGCAATGGCCAGACTAAATTACTGGCAGATCAGGTATAAATGTGTGGAAAGTTCATGGTACAGAGTTCCAAAATATGAGCTGTTTGTGTGGGACCCCTAGAAGGGCACAATTTTACTGCATGTTGTTTTGATGAATTCAGTTGTTGTAGTAAGCATGTTGGTCAGTTGGTAGGTTGTTTATGGTAGTATGCCAAACTCAAGTTGTTTTAATTAAGTCATGTTTGTCTGTGAATTAAGAGATTATACAGAGGAGAATAGGTTTGTTCTTGTATGAAGATCGATTCACAAACTGATATGAAAATGGGCATATTCAAAACATTACTTGACTTTCTGTGATGTCCTCAAGAAGTAAATATTGGAAGTGGTAAATGCATCTTTATATTTTACTTTAGGTTTGAGTGTTTCTATTGAATATTTCTTTGAAAAAAGCTTAAATACGTTGTAGTGAACTTAATGCAAACTATTTTTCTTATTTCAGACTCCCTATAGAAGATAGACATTGTATCGGGCAGTTTAACATCATAGCAATCTTGCATATAACCTTTTTTCATCCTTTCGTGAAAACCCTGGGGCGGACCGGGCAACACCGGGCTACAGAGACCATGCGACAGAGAGCAGTTTCCAAAAATCTACTTTCACAACAACTGAAGCTTGCGCAAGCCTCAATTCAAGAACAACTCTTCCAATATTTAGTGTTGATCAGTAATTTTTGGAAACTTTTTCGGTACCTAACCAAGACCTGCTTAGTGTGTAGCTAGTTAGGAAGAAAATGGTGTAGACCCTCAAGACCAGTATACAAAAATGTCAGTTTTCCAGAGTGACATTTTCTTTTTTATTTCTATTTCTGTAAAATACAAAAGTGTTTATAAAGCTAATGTATTATTTGTTGTGTGACCTTTAGGCACAAGTAGGTCGCCCTCTGTACACATCTGCTGCGTTCCTCAATAAAAATGGCTTTACTTTTACAACTTAGTTGTCCTTGTCATATGTTCAATTGTCAACGCTGGGGTATGGCCTATTCAAGTTCGGTAGTTCTGTCTGAATAACCCACTCGTGCCTGTATTATACCCAAGATGCTTTTTTTGGTTATATCTTTGTAACCTGACCAGTGGAAGATAGATATTTCGAAACGAAGTGTTGATAACAACCCAACCTCAACTTTACTGCTGGCAGTAAAATTGCAACATTGAATGTAAAATGTAAAATATAAATGTCACTTATTCTTCAGTGCTAGGACAACACTAGAAAAAACGATGCGAAACCAATTATCTTTACTCATCAGTAGTAGGGCGTCAACATTCAACAATTATATCTATATCTAAACCCATTTCCATTCTATCCTAGTGGTTAGGGCCTGCCCTGATGGCCATGTTGCCACTGACTGCTAGCTTTACCTCACCACTGCCTGGGTTTGGATTCTGGCTTGGGAAAGTTACCAGTGACTTGGAGTTATGTGGTGGTTCTTACCGGGTACTCCGATTTCCTCCTCCACTTACAACTGGCTTAAGTCACGACTTAGGCGCAATATAACAGAAAAATTAATGAAAACAGAAATTCTAAATTTCCTAGAGGTTACATTGTTCTGCTAAGTCTTTTGCCACATTTACTAAAAAGGCCTTACCATACGAGGTACATGTAATATCTCTCTAACAAAGGCATACTTTGGGAACTTCAAATGGGTGAAATGAAAAAAAAAGAAAACTTTATTTTATGAATTGATACTTTACTAGAAAAGCACTAGTCAGAGGATGGTAACCATGAAATTTCTTTAAGGGGGTTCGGTACTTTGCACCTTTAAATATATATATATATATATATATATATATATACATATACATATATATATATATATATATATATATATATACATATATAAGCTGAAAAGTTATGCTATTTATTCCTTTGAATTGGCCTAGAACTACAAATGACAAAAAAGGGACTTTGTCTGGCATTCTTTGTTTGCAGAATGACAAAGATCATACATTCGTAGCATCAGGACCACTTAAGGTGGCTGTAAACGTTTCCGGTGGAGTGTAGACTTTCCCTCAAACAATTGCGGATTTCTCATTATCTGTACACTAAACCCCTAACAAACTATATATTTTTAGAAAGCTGACATTCTCAGGAACACATAGGATATGGACAGGTTGTGTGTGCTCCAAATATTTTGAAGAAAATCGGGTCAAAACTTTGGCTAGTCAATTTTCAGTACATATGTCACGGCTGACGCAAATCTAAGAGCAGAGTCTAAGATAGTAACCTGATTTTTCAATATGTTAAAAAAAAGCTTTGTCGGACGGGGGTTTTGTAAAATATTGCCTCTAACTTTTTTTATGGCCATTTATCTAACAACAATTTAGGAAAAAATACTTTTTTCATTTCTTGATTTTTGAGTCACTTTAAAAAATAAACTAGACAAGATATTGCAATATCCCCGTCTCTTTCTCTAGAAAACATGTTTTAGAATCTATATGCAAAGTTTGAAGCTAATTGATTAAGATTTGTGTCTGAAATCACGTCAGCCGTGAGAGTAAAACTATAGAAAACTAAGCTGAGAAAATGGCAGTTTTGTGTTTTACAACATTCTGGTTACTGTGCAACACTTTGCTACTACTTTAATGCATATTTAGTCCAGCTGGAAAGATAAAGTAACTTTCCATTGTATTTAACAACTGTCAACATTTCTTCTTCTGAGGTACCTCAATAAATAGGTATAAATAAGTACAAATCTGCAACTGAGTTATAACCCTGTCAACTGGATTTGGAGTGCCCTCCATATATGGGCATATGACATCACCCAAGCCCCGCCTACTTGTTAGATTGGCATCTTGAAGAAAGATAATTTCACAAACCTCTATTGCTGTATCTGCTTCTACTCTGACTGGAGGGTTACAGGTAGGTGTAGTTGGCCATAATGACCTGAACTTCTGGAGACAATCCGGTGATCCAAGCTGCATATTTTACAGCAGAAATTGGCACTTAAAGGGCAAATGCACCATCAGAATGATTTAGGTTCAAAATGAGCTTATACGTGTCACCTTTCAAATAAGACCTCCCCTGAACCTGTCCTCTTCAGCACTACTCAGTTATAGCTTACAGAAGTTCAGCAAGTAGCAGGCCTGAGGAAGCTATAGAGGGCCTCCATGCATCCCAAGATGCACTCTGTTTTTGACCTCTTCTAAGCACCAGCCTGTGTCACCAGACTATATATTGTTGTGAAAAATACAAGCCAGGCTTGGATTAGTTTATAGCTGAATTATATGGGTGTAATTGTACTTATATGGATGTAATTGTCCCAATTTAGTATTGTTATAGAGATAGAGCCTATACCAGACGACTCTGTTGGGAAATACAGAGCTGAGGGGGTTGAATGGGCCATCTAAACGCCGAAGCCGCAGGCTGAGGCGTTTAGATGGCCCATTCAACACCCGAAGCTCTGTATTTCCCAACAGAGTCAGTCTGGTACAGGCTCTATCACTATTATAACATAAACTTTTAGTTGTTCACCTTTTTAAAACACAATTTCAGTTTTAAGCAACTGCAGACAGTCTGGCGGCCATTTTGTTTGCAATGAGAAGCAGACAGCCTGCTTGATGTCTCTAAAGTTCATTGGGGAGCAATACTTTCTTGTATAAACACTAGAAAACAATACCTACCACTTTTTTAAAACATACCAATTGAAAATAAAACTCATAAATAGTCAAATTCATTCTTCATTTCAATGTTTAAACCCTGAGGTGTGATTCTGTTGCCATGACGACAGTCCGTATAAGAAAACATCTGTTCAAAATCATCTGTTCAAAAATAATCATGCCTTGTTACTATGGCAACATGTTATAATAGTTGTTGTTGTTGATAAATAGTTTATTGTCCAATCCAGATAATGACATTCATTACATACAATACCAAGTGTTAAAAATCCAGCCAGCCACGAAGGCTTATAATGGACCAAATACAAACATAAATATACCTATAAATATTATTAAAACGACATTCATTATATACATTGTACAATATATTATCTAGTTAATCATAAAAATCTTATAGTGAGTCTTGTATATAAGGAGTCACTTCTTTTATACACAATTTTCTGATACCCATCTAAAATCGAGCCAGCCGAGATCATGTCGAATAGGTAAACATGACTAGTATGGTTTAATAACAATTAGTTATCCAAAGAGCATAGTGTCTGAATGACTCGACGTCCTCCCATCAAATACACACATTTCATTACCTGAAGCCCAAAAACTGGAATGTTTCCTGTTCTTCTCAGACAGCTGGAGCCACATTTTGATTAAGACTAACCCCCAATACACTATTTTTGAATTGATCAAAACATCATTATCTGTGGTGTGATTCCATTTCCTGCCCCAGCTGAACTGGCAGGTGGGCGGGGCTAATCAGCTAACTGGTCACATGACCATAGCAGTAGAGCATGCCTGGAGCCTGCTCACCTGTCATACAACTTATTGCACAATTTATGGGGTTTGAAGAGAGTTAGGAGTAGGTTTCTTTTTTCATATGGAGGGTAAGACCCAGTTCATCAACATTATACATCTATCTCAAAACAGGCCATCCCTGAGGGCGAAACGTTTACGGCCACCTTAAGTAGTATCTAATGGGCATATCTCTCGCTGTTGAAAGCAACGTAAAACCCAAAACCTTCCCATTCATAGCCAATGCACCTTTATATCATTCATTTAACCTTTTGCAACCCAGGATGTTAAGGGATATTTGATTAACCTATTTATTACTTAGCAGGGGGATTGAGTGGAGGGTTGATATATGTTTGTTTATTTTGTATTTATTTTCTCTCTCTCTCTCTCTCTCTCTCTCTCTCTCTCTCTCTCTCTCTCTCTCTGAAGAAAGGGTAACTGGAAGAAATATTCGAACCCCCCCCCCCCCCCCCTGGCTGGTGAGTCACTAATGGGTTTTCTTACCCTGGCCACCAGTTGCAATTCTTCCCTGTCTTTTGTTTCCCCAGGCCTTGAGTAGCCAACAGGCTGATTGGTGTCAGCCAGGGATAGGCTCGGGGGGATGAACATCCTGCTTGAGGGGATTATCTGCCGTTAACCGGCGGATACGGAATCACAGTCCACGCGCTTGCAGACTAAGAATGGCTTGGACGACCTGTTGGACGACCTGTAGTTTGTTAGGTGAGGGGGGGTTCTCAAACGTTTAGATCACATGATTCCTCCAAAACCTATGAAAAAAACAACTTCTAGCCAACAGATACATATATATATATACTAGGTGCAACCCGTGCACAGCACGAGCGTATACGCAGCATCTTAGTTTCATGAGATAAGAACAGCTAACTATAGCAGCCAAGGAACAAGCTCTTAATGCACTTTCTAACGATGTCATGATTTCGGCACCCACAATTACAATTTCAATATATTGTAAAAAGAATATATTACCGCCTTCCTAAATATTTATAATTTGTTGTCTTAGGCCCAATAATAAGTGAGAATTCATCAAATTAAAACATTTGATATGTGTTTGTTGACATAAGAAAAAAAACATTGCATGAAATTCACTGACGACATTTTAAAATTCATTTATTTGAATGTTCCATCCAGCATCTAGAATGGAGTGCACCATAACACCCTAAGGCATTTGATATGCTGAAAAATTATGGACACACAAATAATTGCCTTATTTGGAATTTCACTGTAAAGGACATGAAAACAATCATACCTGGAACATTCAAGGGACTGAGAAACATCATAATGCTATTTTAGCACCATTGTCTCTGTATACCTGTCCCATATCTCTCTGCGAGAGATTTGATTTTTAGTAATAAAACGATGTACCTGAGTTTTTTTATACTGTTATCAATGATTATACTATGATTGGGCATAAAGACTGAGCTCACTTGCATTAATGCTTCGCCTTATCAACATTAAAGCAAACAAGAGAGTAAATAGTTCAAAATATATTTATTTGCCTCCTCAAATTGGATTCTATCTCTACATTTGCAATCCACAATACAGGTGAACATGCATATGACGGACTCAATAAAGGGGTTTACGCGGTGGGGGGGGGGGGGGGGGGGGTAATAAAGGGGTTTACGGTGGGGGGGGGGGGGGGGGGGGGGGTAATAAAGGGGTTTACGGTGGATTTGTAAGTCAACCTGATATTTGTGCATGTGAAATTTCTGGAAAAAAAGGCAAACAGTCAGTTGAGTGTTGAGAAGCAGGAATTTACTTTGGACTAACTCTTTCATGCTAAGAACACCCCTTTTAAAAGGTCAATATGTATAATATATACTTCTGAAAATACTGAGAACAATGTAAGAATTCTCGTTTAATATTTGAAAGAGCTGATGGTTTGTTTCTGACTAACAGTTTTTGAATCATAAATGGGTGTCCGTTATTGAAGTCAACAACCGTCGACGTTTTACCAGTAATAACACTAAGTTTTAACTTAGAAGACCAACACATGGAATGGAAACCAGCCGGTCAACCTGAACATGCTAGCCTCAACCAGTGTCAATTAATAGTCGCTAATACGTGCTCTGGGCACCCCCAGCAGGTGGTGGAGATAAGGTTTCTCTGTAATGTAATCGATGCGGGAGCCCTGATTGGTCCTTGTTCCCACGTGACCTCGTGCTGCTGCCTTATCTGCTAGTCCTGGCATGAGGCTAGCATGTAACTATAGGGCATATAGTAATTGGTCTCTCGTTACATATCCATTATTTTCTTAATCCAAGGTTTTAACCTGCCTAGCAATAAGAGGCCCCTCTGGAGTAGAACATGGGCAAGTCACTCTGCACTGTCAGTATTTGTTAGTTGTATTTAAATGCAGCTTTAACACTACAAAAAAGTACTGTGGATGATGTCTCAAAATGATGAATAATATGTACATATTGGAAATCCACATGCTTTTAGTATCCTCTATGTTTATTTTTCAGTATATGTATATACCGTAATTTCGCGTATATAAGACACACTTTTTTACACAACTTTTTACACTCAAATCGGGAGTGCGTCTTATGCACGAAGCTAGAGATCTAGGATGTTTTACATCAAGTCCCCAAGCAACTCGGAGATTGCCAGATTACAATTATAACACGGCCAAGACAATGCCTATTGGTGTTTGCCTCGGCATTTCCGAGTTGTAATAACCGTATCACACTCCGTTGGAATTTATTAATTACAATCAATATAATGCCCAGGACAATGGGCATCGGTCACAGACATGGAGTGATAAACACTGATGTAACGTTGTTGTCGCATTGATGTCCCATTTCACTCATTTCGAAATGTGTTTTCCTGATTTTCTAGCGTAATTCATGAAGAGTTGATTTTCCATGATATTGTTGAAAAGGGGGTGCGCACTATACACAAAGCTAAGGTCTATACATAATTTTAAAGGCCTGAACAAGGGGTGCGTCATATATACGGTTGCGTCTTATACACGCGAAATTACGGTACAAGTATAGTTTCAAGTATATTAGTCATAAGCACAAGAGGTCAGGTATTTGAGAAAAATGTGTGAACAGGGAAAATGTGAGGTTTGGAAGATCGTTGCTAAAATGAGTTGACCTTTACTTATTGTATCCGAGCCTCTTTGAAGAGAAGATTGGTGCAAAGATATATTCTACTATTTTCACCCCATCATAATGGGGATTCCTTGGAAAATGTTTTCTGGAAACTATGATACTTGTGAAATAATACTTCAAAAGTTTGCCAAATATCCGAAAGAAACTTACTTGATCATGGTTATTTATTAGCATTAACTTTGTATGTTTTCCTAATGATGCCCTTGTAAGAGAGATGATATGATATAGTCAGACTGGCCAGCTGAACAAGCATGAAAAGATAAAACAGTGTTTCCAAGTGTTCCACCTTATTTATGTAAGGAAATCTTCTGACTTGTTGATTTTGAAGAAGAAAAGTATGTTATGAATGTTTGCGTGTTTCACTGTTTAAATGTGTTCTTCCTAGAAAGGCCTATCTCCCAGGTATAATGTGTCAACAGGTGGAAGAAAATTGTAAGAAAGGAGTTGAAATATATTTTGGTTGTTGAGAAGAGCAGATAGCAAAAAACAACATCATGTAGATTTTTTAGGCATTTGAAAATTATCATGCTTATAGTAAGTGAAGTATACCATTTATGTGCCAGTTAAGATATGATTAGTATGCACCATGTATGTAACTGTCGAAACATCCATGTTTTACAAACGCATGTAATGATCTTACTATCACAAGCAAGTAACTAGTAAGATATTTGATGCACGGGTCATACATGGACCATTCATGCTACCAGGAAATTATCATGGCTGCATTGATGGTGTTTATGTTCTCCCTTGCCAATTCTAAGTGTATAGATACTAAGGGCTTCCCCCATAGCTAAGGCGGCTCACAGAAACTGCACCGAGCCCAGGCTGCCAATCCTGCCCCGGCCGGGCACCTACAGCAAGACAACTTGAGAGATCTATCTACTTTGGTCTTTCATAAGAAAAAATGTCAACCCTTGTTACAATCCAACTCTGTGCATCATACATTCCTGTGTAAGATACAATCTATCCTCACCTTGAATACCCTTTGTTTCACATAACCTTAGATAAGTAACTGGTTTGGTCTTCCAAGACATAACAGACTTACAAATGCGACTCGTATGTTAAATATAAATAACCAATCACCTCGAAAATCTACCTAAATACACACGGCCGGCCTAAGTATAGTTTCCCGGACCCATCCTTATAAGAAGGAAATTGAGGGAATATATAAACGAAACTATTGATTCTGGCCCCGCAGGGTCCATACGATCGTAGTAGATGTATTGAACCCACTAGAATTTAGCCCCGCAGGGCCAAAACACACATTTTGAAAACATAGTGAGGAAAAGAAACTAACCCTAGAAGTCCGGCTCATATTACATTGTTAGAAACACCAACACAATTGAAATGTCTTGTAAACAGACACTCAACAATCACATAGCATCAGATTATGCAGGTGCGTCCTGCTTGTTGGCTGACGTCATTCATTGTCGCGTCATGAACGCACGTGCAAATTTGAAATCAACAAGAAACATGGCGGATCGCTAAAGTCGCCAGCGGAACACAACATTCCTCTACATCGATTGGATTTTAAATAAGGAAAGGAACTGCTGCACAGTATACTTGCGGATAAACAATGGTAATGCTCGGAGGATCAAGATTCAATGTAATTGTATTTGTGTTTATGCATAGATGTTCTCAATTGGGAGTTGATAGTTTGGTTCCGTGATACTTCACTCAGTTAGCAGGTTAGGATGGCCGCTCGGTAAGTAGTCGTTTTTTACGTTGATTTGTTGAGTTAGAGCCCTGCGGGGCAGGATTGTAGAGGGCTCCTCATACATATTATAGTATTAGGGACCTGCGGGGCTAGATTATAGGGGTAATGAGTATATATATTGGGTCTTTCTTCCTTTATAGGGTGGGTCCGGGAAACTATACTTAGGTCAAGTATCCCATGGGCTATCATCACACAAAAATTCATTGAAATTCGACAACAACTTACCTCCCAATCGATCGACCTCCGTTACCATAACAAATCCACGTGTGGAGCAACCCACACGTGGATGACCTGACGAAAGTAGTTCCAGCGCGTTAGACTATTTACTACGCCTGACGCGCTGGACGGCCGACTGGTAGCTGATTGGCTGCGGCGTCTCTCCTGTTACCCTCGTGACTTCTTCACTTTTCTCGGTTTCGCGCCGAAATCAGTTTCGCACGAGAAGTCGATTGACGAGCACACAGGTAAAATGGCAGAAATATACTGGCATGGTTAAATATACCATGTATCTATATATCTATATATTTTATCATTTTAGAATTATCAAGGGTGTTAATGCTATTTTTGCCATGATATGGATTTTGGCAGACTGAAAATCCTGTTGAAATAAATGAAAAGTAAATTTATGGCAAACATGTTGGATTTTTTTTGTTTTTCATGATGCCAATGCATTTCTTTCAGTCTTAGCTTCAATATGATGTATCACACGATAGTAAATTCGATTCTTTTAAAAATCACTTGTTCTACCTACTATTGTTTATGAAAATGGTCTTGGGCTTGCCGAATTACAAATAGAGCGTGGTAGCACAGATAGCTTCTTGTAGTTGATTGAATCACCCTTACAATGAATATTCTTAAAACTTGCACTTTTTTTCTTTTTTTTTATGGAGTCTGACAGAAAATTTCAAAACCACTTACGGCCGTAAGACACCAATGCAGGGTCTTAGCCGATATTTGGAAACAGGGTGTCCAAATAGAGGTTTCATAGACTTTTGCGTGTCCAAAGTGTGGTACAAAATACATACTACTAATAAGATAGACCCTATACTTTTACAGATTTTGCTTTTTTAGGCCAGATACTGCTTTGTGTGTCTTACAAAAGTGACACTACAGCTTCATCTTCTATCTTCTAAGAAAAGTCATCTTCAGCAAATTCTAACATTAACTTTTGGGTGTCCAAACTGTCAAAAAACAGTGTTCTGCATGTCTAAATGACACGCTGGACGCATAGGCGGCTAAGCCCCTGCACCAATGTTCACATTACAGGATGTGGCCACAGTGCCAGTCGTCCTGGACACTCCACTAGTGGAGTCTTCAGGACGATCGCACACTGGATACAGCCGTGCTTCCTGTCATTCGCACTCCCTAGAGAACGCTACCCACCTGGCCGGCACTGGCGTGCAGGTCCTTATCTATATGGGTCAAATGAGCCTGGTCAAATGCAGCCAGCTAGTAGCAGTGTAGGATGGAGTGTTGACGCTACATGTGACAGCCATACAGATTTCCACTTTCAGCAGAAAATTGAGTATAAAAGCGGTTTTAATAGAAATGACTACAAGAAAGTGGTATTTTAGTTTAAGACGTATACGATACTCTGGCGTGTAGTTTAATATAGGAGTTTTAGCATGCTCTTGAGGGTTGTAAGTTGTAACAAGTGACTTTAAAAATTCTGTGTGACCATATCCTGTCATGTTGGAGTCTGACAGGATTTCTTTTCCAAAAAAGGCTTGTAAGACAAGTAATTGAATTGGAGTGGCCTAGATAAGAGATATTAGGGTAGCACTAGCCGGGGCCGACTCTAATACTCATTTTATATATTGACGTTATTGGTATTAGAGTCGGGGCAAGCCCGTATACCCTACAATGTTATTTTTCAATCTTCCCAAATTTCTCCGTCGGTGTCAAAGTTACCTCATACCTGACTGCACTAGGATGACTAATATGATCTAGCAATGCGTGCCGCTAACTTCGTGTGTCGGTAAAATCACTGTTAACGGAATGGTAGTCCAAAGATTTCTTGAGAAGATTTGTTTATCAAATGGTCACCACCATCTTGCCGAGTTTGCGAGAGGTCAGAGCGAGATTTAATCAAAGAGCGACTTCTATTTGTAATTCGGCACATGCCGCCTATTGTTTATGAAAATGGTCTTGGGCCTGCCGTATGTGCCGAATTACAAATAGAAGTCGCTCTTTGATTAAATCTCGCTCTGACCTCTCGCAAACTCGGCAAGATGGTGGTGACCATTTGATAAACAAATCTTCTCAAGAAATCTTTGGACTACCATTCCGTTAACAGTGATTTTACCGACACACGAAGTTAGCGGCACGCATTGCTAGATCATATTAGTCATCCTAGTGCAGTCAGGTATGAGGTAACTTTGACACCGACGGAGAAATTTGGGAAGATTGAAAAATAACATTGTAGGGTATACGGGCTTGCCCCGACTCTAATACCAATAACGTCAATATATAAAATGAGTATTAGAGTCGGCCCCGGCTAGGGTAGCACATGCCAGGGTTAATTTCTTCTTAATTCATACAGTTTTTCATCTATCCCGCTTTTATTTGACACTTCAGGGGCGGATCCAGCCAGAAAAATTGAGCTATGCACCTTTGGAGAATTTGGAAAAATGAGGGGGCCCGGAGGGTGCAGCGGCCTAAGGCCGCAGCCGCGAAGTGCTCTGCGGCGGGGGGTCCGGGGGCCGCTTAAGGCCCCGGGGAATTTTTTTATATGTAGGTGCTCTGAGATGCATTCTCCTGCATTTTCAATGCAGTTAATGGAACATTATCTTCACTGTAAATATATCTAAACTTTGTTTGAAACTTTCTATATTTCACGAATTTAGTAGGTAACCTTGTTCTCACTTCTCCTCATGTTGGTATTTTACATAACTTTATCATTTGTTATCACAGTGCATGTGATTTTTGTCTTCTATAAATATCACACTTTAAAGCAAATCTGGAAAATTAGATACTCTAAAAATGTATGTTAATTTGAAGCGATTGTGACTTGAAGAAATTCCATAATGAGGAAAGACCAACAACCTCCCCTGATTGTATCTTAGATAAATAAAAGCAAGTGAATATGAAACCAGCCGGTCAACCTGAATAGGCTAGCCTCAGAGAATAGCCAAAAAGTCATGTTTTGCGCATGTTGGTGCTCAGGTTTCTATTCAATGCAAATGATACGAGGGCCCTGATTGGACCGTGATCCATCGTGACCTCACGCTGATGCAGATCAGAGACCCCTGGCATGTCCAGCCCTTCACTGCAGCGCATATTGTAATTCGTCTCTTGCTACATATCCGGTTTTTTCTTCATTTAAGAGTGTGAGCAAGCCTGTGGGAGCCGTTTTAACAGCAAATATTTTACTTTTCCCAGTGATAGCCTAAACATTCATAGTTGATTATGAGGAAAAGTGCATCGTCTTTAATTAGGGCTGTGCTCACCGCTCGCGATGCTCGATGGATAGCGATTTTCATGCCATGCTACGATTATCGAGCATGACATGAAACTCATGAGCATCGCAAAAAAATAAAAACTTCAACTACCTTTTTAAATAGGCTTAAGAAGCTAAAAAATCCGGCGTCGTGTTGGCGAAAATGCATAAGTTCGATATACGCTAACCCGTTAGAGCGTACTTCACAATCTAACAGGTTCAGAATCACAAGGTGTAGTTGCATGTTTATACCGCTAGCTTGATATGGCGCTGGCTAGCGGTATCGACACTTCGATCAAGCTGTTTTTCGCGCCCTGTCTGACTTCCCGAGGACAGCAATCTACACTGAAAAACAAATTGGCCGCCGTTTTCATGCTCGTGAGCATCGTTAAGGTTTTGGTGATGCTCGTGAGCTGAAAATTTTTGGTGAGCACAGCCCTATCTTTAATTGATATAAAAATCTCAAATAACCCTATGTTCACTAAGTAACCCAATGACCATACGATGATAGAAAAGAGATATATTTAATTTATTTCTTACAATAAATGTTATTGAAAAGTTCTGAGACAATCAAGTTTCTGTATGTAACGCTCATCAAAATCTCATTAAAAGGGTCTGTATGTTCGTTGTCCTACAGGGGCTTGATCATAAAGAAAATGTGTCAATTTCTGGTCTAAACACAAGGTTTCGGAAAAAATACACATTTCCTAAAAAAATCACAATTGTTCAAACCTATTTAACCATTTATAGTTGACAAAACAAGAATTATTAGACGATATTTAGTCACTGGTGAAGATTGCTGTTGAGACTAGATTGGCATTGTCTCTGGTGCACCCTTAATCGGGATGCATCACTGAGTCGGAAGAGCAATTGATGATGGGAGATGATGCCAACCCTCCCCCCGCACCTGGTGTGATGGCGATTAGCCAGACTCCCCTGAGAATACTTGCTAGCCTGGTCGTCCGGAGCCTTAGATTATACACATGTACGGTCATTTACTTCCTGCCCTACAGAGACAGACGTCATTGCGTAAAAGTCCAACCTCCCAGAGTAGGATAACTACCACTGCTTCCCAAAAAATTCAGGAAATGGTTAGCGTGGACTTTAGAAATTGACCGATGTACTTTGATATGAATCGATGCACTTCCAAGATTGATCGATGCACGTGCATCGATGCAAACTGGTGTGGATCCGCGCCTGCACTTTAACCTACACAAAGAAGATTGATTGAAAGGTCTTCTGATTGCAAATACATCAAGCATAACAAAAGTACCTTTTTTCATATGTGTTCTTTTTCCTACAGGGTGCACGTTGCATGAGCGGCCGCCATGTTCCTGTACAATCTGACCCTACAGCGATCCACTGGCATCACACATGCTGTCCATGCTGCAACTTCTCCGGCACCAAGCAGCAAGAGATCATTGTGTCTCGGGGCAAGATCATCGAGCTCTTGCGACCAGATCCCAACACAGGAAAGGTCTACACTCTCCTGACTGTGGAGATATTCGGTGTGGTCAGGGCACTGATGCCATTCAAACTCACTGGAGGAACTAAAGGTAAACAAGTGAAATCAGAGTGTTCACCTTATTTATTCATGCGCTACTTATAATGCCACAATTGCTATGGTCAAGCAAAGTACTACCAAGTAGTGACTAATAACGGTCATCTTTATTATCATAAGCCTCTTGCAGTGACAACCCACAGCTCCTGCCCCCCAGGATTATAAATGTTCCCTTCAGGCAAGCTAGAAATGTGGGCATCCTGATTCCTGAAGTGTCTTTCTGATTGCCTAATACATTTCCTCAAAAGAACATCAAATTGTGTTTTGAAAATAAGAACTATCTATAACAGCTGGATTCAAACTTACCGACTGTTAATCACATATGGGAGATGTAACAGTATGCACTTTATGAAGTCATAGAATTTTCACTTATCTTTGTTATTGTGTCTGCTAGGATGAATTCTTCAATCTGAATGTGATTGATGCATAGTATCATATCCTCAAAGAAGTACCGTAATTTCGCGTGTATAAGACACACCCGTATATAAGACGCACCCATTTTTCAGGCCTTTTTGACTTTTTCCCACCCTTCTCCATAAAGATAGCGCAACACATGAAGGACTCTTCATGCTGATCCACCTTGCACTATACATTAGGGCCTGAGTGGTCTAAGGCGCTGCCACCGACTGCTAACTGTCTCCCCTCAATATCCGGTTTAGATACCGGCTGGGCATGTGAGAAGGTTCTCAGTGACTTGGGGTTAGGCAATGGTTTTTACTGGGTACTACAGTTTGGTCCCCCACTTACAATTGGCTAGTCACAAATTCCAAGTTACTTTTCTATCTTCTAAGAAGTACCGTAATTTCGCTTGTATAAGACGCACCCGTATATAAGACGCACCCCTTGTTCAGGCCTTTTTGACTTTTTCCCACCCTTCTCCATAAAGATGGCGCAACACATGAAGGACTCTTCATGCTGATCCACCTTGCACTATACATTAGGGCCTGAGTGGTCTAAGGCGCTGCCACCGACTGCTAACTGTCTCCCCTCAATATCCGGTTTAGATTCACTTATCTTGACGCTAATGTTCATACCCGGCGAGCAGCGCCGCAAAAGTGAAACGGCAGCAGATGTAACTAATTGAACCTCAGAATAGCAAGTTCATAGCACAGGCAAAATTGGATTGCGAAGCTTGCGATGCCACAAAGTTAACGTCATGTAAAGGCGTATTGATATAATTATTATTGTTCATTTATTTGAAAAGGCATTAGATTAAAAGATCAAAAATAATTTTTCAGCTATTTTGGCGCTCCTTATTGGGTTCTAACGTCATTCCGGCTATCCCGAGCCGGTTTGGAGTAGTTAGATAACAGGCGCCATATTTGATTTGGATATTTTACTGGCTCGCATAAGGTAGTATAGGTCATAATCAGTTTCGGGCCGTATGTAAATATGTGGGGTCATTGATAAAAGTGGCCTGGCGGTCTTTTTCAAAGATTTACTCCGGTATTCAGTCATGTAAATGACAGGACTAAACTCGGAATGCAAGGAACGATCCCAAATAGAGTTACGGGATTTCATCAATATAGCTCTCTTTTCAAACTTCCCCATCATGCAGAAGCAACGTAGCGTAGTGGCTAGAGCGCTTGCCTGCTGGGCAAGAGGTGGCGGGTTCGATTCCATCTGACCGCATCTGGCACCATCTTTTCCATCTGCCCAGTCCTTCGTGTGGCACTTTGAAACATTTCCTACTCCGAATAACGATGTCTTTATTTTTATTTTACTTTACTAAAATGAATTGTTGGTCAAATCCACTGATCCCAGAGAGAAGGTCTGCCTGAATTGGCGTTCGCTATAAGGGCCGATTTGATTAGTGTATGAAATTCCCTGGTTATAATAAACATTTCCACAGTTGTGAAGTTGGGAATTTCTTCGAGAAAATCTATAGTTTAATGAATGTAAATAATGTCTAGCCTTCATATAAAAATTGAGCTCTGTGAAGTTTAATGGGTGTAAGTATTAATTTATATCTGTTGATGAAGGAAATGTTCCATTACGTTTCTATGACGTTGGTATTGTCACTTTCATGCACACTTGCTGCACATGACTATTACTCCCACCCATTTACCTTCTATCTGCCCTTTCACACATCTCTACGTGCTGATCAGTGCCCTATCCATGTACCTTCCACCTGCACTTTGGGCTCGGATCCGTGCGCCCGCCACTCACTTTTTGGGCGCACTGATCTTTATTACATCGACAACTTCTACTCCCCCCTGCGGCCTTAAGCGCCTTGCCGCAACACTTGCCTCCCCCCTTCTCTGTAATTGTACTGTCCTCCCAGTACCTCTTTCAACGGGGCCCTATCTGGGTTATTGTGTCTGCTAGGATGAATTCTTCAATCTGAATGTGATTGATGCATAGTATCATATCCTCTAAGAAGTACCGTAATTTCGCGTGTATAAGACGCACCCGTATATAAGACGCACCCCTTGTTCAGGCCTTTTTGACTCTTTCCCACCCTTCTCCATATAGATAGCGCAACACATGAAGGACTCTTCATGCTGATCCACCTTGCACTATACATTAGGGCCTGATCGAGTGGTCTAAGGCGCTGTCAGCGACTGCTAACTGTGGGTTAGTGACTTGGGGTTAGGCAATGGTTTTTACTGGGTACTACAGTTTGGTCCCCCACTTACAATTGGCTAGTCACAAATTCCAAGTTACTTTTCTATCCTCTAAGAAGTACCACTATGCACAGTAAGAAGTACCAGTATGCACTTTATGAAGTCATAGAATTTTCACTTATCTTGGTTATTGTGTCTGCTAGGATGAATTCTTCAATCTGAATGTGATTGATGCATAGTATCATATCCTCTAAGAAGTACCGTAATTTCACGTGTATAAGACGCACCCGTATATAAGACGCACCCCTTGTTCAGGCCTTTGAAATTATGTATAGACCTTAGCTTTGTGTATAGTGCGCACCCCCTTTTCGGATATATTGTTCAAAATTAACTACTCTTGATTAATGCTAGAAAGCCAGTAAAACGCACTTCATTATGAGTGAAATGTGACATCAATGCGACATCAGTGCTTATCACTGTCTGTGCGTAATACCCATTGTCCTAGGGGTGATATTGATTGTAATCAATGCATTCCGATGGGGAGTGGTTCGGTAATAGGGGTGATATTGATTGTAATCAATGCATTTCGACGGGGAGTGGTTCGGTAATTACAATTCGTAAATGCCGTGGCAAACATCTGTGGGCACAGACCTGGCAGCATTATAATTGTAATGAGGCGATCCCCGAGTGGCCTAGGGACTCGATGTGAAACACCCTAGATCCCTAGCTTCGTGTATAAGACACACCCCCACTATGAGTGTGAAAAATTGTGTAAAAAAGTGTGTCTTATACACGCGAAATTATGGTACTGAGCAGACAACCAAATCATCCTAGTAAAACTGGAAAATAGGTCTTATTTAACTGATACTTATCACTATTATCATTAAATATTCAAAATAATGATACCAAAATATTAATTTGATGTAGCATATTTCCAGCTAAAAAATAATGATTAACTATAAGAGTTTCTTTAAAATAATGGACTTAGATAACATCGTTAATGGTCCAAACATTTTCTAGTACCCATTTTCATTAGTCCTGTTAGTCTTATTGTTTAAGCCACCAGCTTTTTATTGAAATACTTATTCATTATTTTCAGACTATTTGATAGTAGGATCTGATTCGGGACGAATTGTCATCTTGGAATACCTCCCGTCCAAGAACACAGTTGGTGTACATATTGAACATAGACGCCCAGGCCCGGCTCACCATCTCCTCCCCGCTAGAGGCTCACAAATCAAACACATTAGTGGGAGTCGATGTGGGCTTTGAAAACCCTACATTTGCCTGTCTGGAAATTGATTATGAGGTGAGTTTGTGAAAGTCAATTGAATGTAAAAGCTAAAAGGAACAACCGAAGAAAGAAAAAGAAAAAATACATTTCACTAGCAGTCTTATACATATAACTAAAGTAAAGTGAACAACTATTATCTATAAAAAATTATAAAAGGCCAACCTTATGGATTTATGCTCCAACTGGAATTTGATGCTAACAACGTTTACAGTGGCCATTTTGAGATCAAACTTTTTGAGATGCTTTTATGCAGTAGGCAGGAATGAACTTTTGTGTATGGATCATTTAGCAAATCAGACAAATGGACCCTGATTATATATGTTATTATTGGCATGTACTATGTTTTGTTTGTGTTTTAGGAGCCGGATAATGATCTCGACCCTACGGGAGAGGCAGCTCAGAAGACCCAGCAGATGCTGACGTATTACGAGCTGGACCTCGGCCTGAACCACATGGTGAGGAAGTACTCTGAACGGCTTGAGGAACACGCCAACTTCCTCATTCCAGGTCAGCTATTGCACCCTCTCCTCTATGAAGTCACCAAAAGCATCTGGACTTCATTGGCATTATCTTGGTTGTCCTAAGCTTTTTTTGAAGGAGAATTGTAGATTATTTCTTTATCAAAGTTGTTTTAAAGAATTAGTTGACACCTCTGAGGGAAACTAATAAATATGAATTAGTTTCTATGCTTCAAGTTAATTTTCACCATTAGTTTCTAATACTGCAAGGATGATTTCATATTTTATCTGAGTATCAGTGATGTACATTAACTGTCCTCTAAGAAGTACTGAGCAGAAAGAAACAAAATGGATTGTATTAGATTTCTGAACTTGGTATCTTGCACAATAATTATTAGCCTTCTGCCTCAATTAGACTCTGAAGTCCGAAGTTTTAGGAATGAAGAATTCTTTTTATCTCAATACCCACCTGTAGGCTATTCCCACTCCCAAATTCATTAAATGTATTTTTCTGGAAGCAAGCAATATTGTAGTTTGAATAACCTAATTGATATTCATCTTATTTTTCTCTTTCACAGTTCCTGGAGGCAATAAAGGTCCAAGTGGCGTTCTTATCTGCTCAGAAAACTATATCACATATAAAAATTTTGGTGACCAACCAGATATCAGATGTCCCATTCCCAGAAGGAGGGTAAGTTTGGGGTCCTCACATTGTGTAATCCAATAGTCTAGATAATTTTTCCAAAGATATCGAGTGTCATTCAAGTTAGTTGACCCTGCAACTCTTTTGATTGTAACAAGATACAGTTTAAGAGTTGGTTGATGTCCCTCATACCAGGCAAATGAGTCAATTTCAGCCCAAACATTCAAGTACAAAGTTGCGGTGGGCTATTTATAGGATTTAAACAAAATTGTTTTCAAAAGGGCTGGACAACCTAAAATACTTTTTGGCAATGCAACCTGATTTCGATTTCGTCTTGTCCAGCCCTGATGTAATCTGACATTGGTTTAGCATTATCTGCAAGGATGAATGTATATTTCTGAGACCAAGTGATGTTTCCTCATTCACATCCTCTAAGAAGTACTGAGCAGACATGCATGCACAATATAAAGTTTCGTACCTTTCAAGAATCATCACCAAATAAAGCGTGCATTAGAGGCCTGACCCACTACTGTTATGAATTTATGAAGACTGGTTTCAGAACTGATTTATCAAATGTTATCACATTCGTAAGTGCTTGTTTGCTTAATGAATAACTTCTTGATTTTATATCTGGCTAACTCATAAAGGAATCATATTATTATTCACTTGAAATATTCTATTTGATTAAAAAATGTTTTCTGGCTTGAAACTTAGAATATATTTCAAGTTATTAATGAGTCACTTTTCCTTTCCTGCAACTTGCATCAAGTGGCTCCTTTTCATTGTAGCAAGATACAGTTTGAGAGATAGTTGATGTCCCTCATACCAGACAAATCAGTCAATTTTAGCTAAAACATTCAAGTACAAAGTTGGGGTGGGCTATTAATAGGATTTAAACAAAATTGTTTTCAAAAGGGCTGGACAACCTAAAATACTTTCTGTCAATGCAACCTGATTTTGGTTTTGTCTTGCCAAGTCATACTATCTATCCAGCCTTGGTGTAATCTGACATTGGTTTAGCATTATCTGCAAGGATGAATGTATATTTCTGAGACCAAGTGATGTTTTCTCATTTACATCCTCTAAGAAGTACTGAGCAGACATGCATGCACAATATAAATTTTCGTACCTTTCAAGAACTCCAGGCGAATCATCACCAAATAAAGCATGCATTAGAGGCATGACCCACTACTGTTATGAATTTATGGAGACTAATTTCAGAACTGATTTAACAAATGTTTTGAAATATTCTATTTGATTAAATAATGTTTTCTGGCTAGAATCTTAGAATATGTCTAAAGTTTACAAATGAGTCACTTTTCATTTCCTTTCCTGCAACTTGCATCAAGTGTCTCCTTTTAATTGTTACAAGATACAGTTTAAGAGATAGTTGATGATCCTACCAGACAAATCTGTCAATTTTAGCCCAAAAGTTCTAATACAAAGTTCATAAGGGCTTTTAGAACAGGGTTTAAATGAAATTATTAGTTTTTGAATGGGCTGGGCAGCACAATCTAGCAGGATTGACCGATTTTGCTTTTGTCTTGTTAAGTCGAATTTTCTGGCCATTCTGAAAACTGACAAGCCCTGGTGTAATCTGACATTGGTTTAGCATTATCTGCAAGGATGAATGTATATTTCTGAAACCAAGTGATGTTTCCTCATTCACATCCTCTAAGAAGTACTGAGCAGACATGCATGTACACTAAAAGTTTCGTACCTTTCAAGAACTCAGGTGAATCATCACCAAATAAAGCGTGCATTAGGGGACTGATTTTAGAACTGATTTATTGAATGTTTTCACGTTTGTAAGTGTTTGTTTGCTTAATAAATAATTTCTTGATTTTATGTTTGGCTAACTCCTAAATGAATCCTATCATTATTATCTTGAAATATGAAATATTCTATTTGATTAAAAAATGTTTCTGGCTGGAAACTTAGAATATCTTTTAAGTTTATAAATGAGTCACTTATCATTTCCTTTCAGAATGATCTTGATGACCCAGAGCGAGGAATGATTTTTGTCTGCAGTGCCACACATAAAACAAAGGTATGTGCATGTTGCTTCATTGCCATTTTACGTAATTGTTGGGAAGTGTATTTACTTGAAAAAGAATCATTTTTTGTAATTCCTGAAAATGTGTTTATTCTCAAAGGAGGGCATTATGGATATTTTAAGGACATGTATATATACTCTTTTAAGCAGTATTACAAATAGAACATCATAAAAAGCTGACCTTATTCTCATAGTACAACCATTCAATGTACAAGTAAAAAGGAAATTAAGATTATAGAATTCTTGATAGAGTTTATAGTTATCAGATGCAGTTTTAAGTTCATGTGCATGTCTTCTAGTTCATGTTCAGTATCTGCACCAGAAATGTATGTTGGTGTTAACTTGTCACATGATAGAAACATTGTCTCATAATTGTTTGTGTTTGTTTTTCAGTCCATGTTCTTCTTCCTGGCACAGACAGAACAGGGAGACATTCAAAATAACATTAGAAACAGATGAAGATATGGTAAGTGGCTGTGGTTGTAGCAATTGATAAACCATCACTGCTCAAAAAAGCAATATTCTTCTCTCCACTAGTATTAGCCCCTAGGTAACTTGCATATTCCATAGAAATTCTGCAAAAGCATATCCTTGTTTTGCTCCTAAAATTCTAGACAATTATGATTATCCGCAATGTCAAACACCTAAAGTTGCCTTCCTTATTTAAAAGGCATGGCTTTTCTTTATAGATATATACAGGTTTATAAGCTTGGGCTTTTTGTTTGCAAGGATGATTTTTTTGTTTCTGATTTGTGTTGATGTCATAAATCTAACCTCTAAGAAGTACTGAGCAAGCAAAAACCTGATAGAAATGAAAATCTTTGGAGAATAATTTTTGTGCAAATGTGGACAATTTATACTGTATAAAAGAAGTGCCACTGTTCAAAGGAGTCATAGTGGCAGTAAATTATCATAAATGTACTCCCTGCAGCCAGCACAAACTCTAGTAATAGCTGTAGAATTGCAATTAGTTCTAATTTTTAGAGGTTGACCTACAAAGGTCAACCTATATTGTTTTCGCTTTTGTTGTCTTGCATTCCCGGGGGGGGGGGGGGGGTCCTGGGAGCTGGTTGATGCATTTTCCCTATGTTGTCTTACATGGCTGTTTTGGATTTTTCTAGCCGCATGATCTGGAGAGTGGGGTGTGGTGGGGTTGTTTTGTTTATTGTTTCTGTTAGTGTTGAGTGTGTAGTTTATAATGGTTGTTTAATTTTTTCTGTGGGTTGCCTAGTTTTTTTTTGGTGGATTTTTACGTGTTTATACTTTATGTTTTCTTCACTCTAATACGCTTCTGTAACGCGTCGGGTGGGACGGCCGTTGGATGCGCATGCGTGGGTTTTCTGCATATTTAATGCGATCGGCTAATCACGTGACGGTGCGTGTTGGGGTTTCCCAGCACCACGTGGTTTGTCTCTGGTGAATTATCCAATGAGCGGTCTCACTGCCTCACCGTCACACCACGTGGTACTCTTTCCCGCGGTTTATTAACCAATGAGCGGCTATTTGTATCCCTGTTTGTACTATTCTACTTACGTGTTCATTCACGTATTTTTTACATTGGCGAGGTTACGGTCCGCCATTTTGAATATCGGGTTTGACGAAATTTGCACCCCGATTTCAAAGCTTTCGTTTGTGGCCATCTCTAACTCTAAAATTCTGAAACCAAAAAAATTAACAAGCCAAGTATCTATATTATTAAGATTAATTCTTTTGGTTTCGGAAAATCGAAAATATTTTGAGATATTTGTCAACACGCATCGATGATGACGTGTTGATTATGGCGATGAGTACATTCTCAATGGTACCTCGCCGATTCCTGTCAATTTCATCAAGCTATCACCCCCCGATCACAATATGACTACCTACCTGGATAGATGAGATCCTCATCTATCTGATTCAATCATTTTTTTAATTCAACTTCAGGTTGGAAGCGAAAAAATAGCTTTTCGCTACAACCGGAAGTTGATTTTTTTGACATTAGCGAGGTTACGGCATTGATATGCATTGTGTGCATTTCACACAAAAAACATACTTTTTTCAATAAATTGTCACGTCGCCGTTTCTGGGTCAAAATTTACAAATGACCCATCAAAGTGTTCGCAACAAATAGGGCTTTTACCCTATTATCATAACTTGTTGGTTATATTTGTAATTTTTGAAAAAAAATGGCGACTTCGGAAAAAAACGGCAAAAACGGCTTTTTGGAATGTTGATTTAGGAACCCTGGCGAAATTCTAAATTTACTTATTAATTTCGCCACTAAAACTGGAAAAAAAGTTTCAACTTCAAGAAAACAGACTCTGAATAATCCATCCTGCCCATTTGTGGATTTTTTTTGTTCCCCACAATCGTAAAAAAACAACTTTGAAAAAAACGGAAGTAGTAAATATTTTTATCGCGATTTCAGCAGTCAGTATATATACCCTTCTCACCATGAGTGTAGTATGCAGTCCTGAAGTTAGCAGACCTTTAACCCTGCCATCCCTTCCGTTCTCACTGTTGTTGTATTTTAGATAAAGATATGATTTTAATTGTTTTGGGTGACAGGAAAAGTGTGTACTGTTATAATTTATTGGTCACAAACTTATAAGCCCAAAGAGCATGTAATGCGAATGCATGGGATGGCAGGGTTAATGGTCTGCATACTTCAGGATTGCATTTTCACTCATGGTGAGAAGGGTGCCAAGGGACATAACTGCAGGCAGCACTCATAGAAACAGGCTTCGACATCATACTGCATCTACACCAAAGAGCATCATAGGAACTTGATTCACCTGACAACCCAAAATACATGTAGTAAGCATACATTAAATTGAAATAAATACAAAAATATCAATACAAAACTATCACTCAATATACAAATTTATAAAAACACATCCACAAAATATAGAAACCATGCAAATCTTCACTGTCCCTCAAACAAAACAATTACTGTTTATTATCGCATTGTCGGTTTGGATGGTGGATGTTGTGTGGGGGTGCGAAGTCGTTCTGGAGTTGTTTTTGTTAGTTTGCAGCATATGTTTTGTTTTTCGTTGTGTGCATGTGTTTCTTTTTGTTTATTTCATTGTTGATTTCGCCATGTTCAGTAATTTTATTATATGTTTAATTTGGTGTTGGTTCGTATATATTTAGGCAAGTCGTTATGTTTTGTCTTGTTTTTTGTCTGTTCGTTTTGTTAGTTTTTGTGATCATGTTTGAATATTGTGTTTTTTATTTGTTACTTTGTTATGTTTAGCTGTTTTATCATATGTTTATTTTCAGGATGATTCTTACGGAGTGAGGCAAGTTTGTTGACTTGCATTTGTGGTGCATGGGTTTTGTGTTACTTTGATGATATGTCAGATGTCAATTTTTTAACCCCGCCCCCCATTGCTCTCTTTTTCTGAAGTAAGTGTGTTTGTAATGTTCATGTTTATATTTGGCGGATATGCTTAGTGTTTAGTTTAGTTTGTCAAAAGTTGCATTTTATTTATGCGTGGTGAATTTTAGGTTATGATAAAAAAAATTATTGGCTGTTTAACTGTTAATATTTGAGAGCTGACACTTATTTTAATGCATGGGTTTTGTTGTTTATACTTAGCTTATGTGTTAACATTATGTGTTGTGGGGGAGAGTCACAAGCCTCTGTTAAGGGGGAGTGGACTTTTGGCTGTTGGCAACATGTTTGATGTTGGTGTGGTGTTATTTGCAGGCAGCTAGTCAGTTTGTTACATGCATCAGGGATTGACTTTAACATTTTCAGACAGGGGCAGATTTGGTTCCCAGGATTTTATGTTTAGGTGCAAATAAATTCCTGTGCTGGCACCATGACGGTAAGGTTTTGCCAGGGGTGCACTGTTTAGGTTTGGGGATTTTGGAGCATGCTCCCAGGGGAAAAATTGAAAAGTTTGTGTTTCTGGTGTATTTTTTGGCACTATTAGGTGTGATAAAAAGATAGAGAAATTCAAAAAAAGGGAAATTTTTTAAAAATGCTCTAAAACTGATATTTAATGTCCATTCACAAGCTTGGCTCTTATAGTTCATCATCAGGTAGCAAAATCACATAATCCAGGGGCATATGCCCCTTAAGGGACCATATGATTGATCTTTGTGCATGTTTGCATTCAGGCAGTGTTTGGCCATTTTCTTGTAAAGGTAAGTCACTGACTAAAGTTCTTCAGGCAGCAGCAAGTAAGTTGTGGCAAGCATGCTACTGGTGTGGTTTTGTTGACTGTCATTTGCAGTGCAGGATGTGGGTTTTTCCCATTCATGTTTGGTGATCTACTGGATGAGTGATGGTGAGTTTGTCATAGTTTCTTGGATAGCTAGAAGTGGGTTATAGTTTTGGAAAATATTTGAGGGAGGGTTTTAGATAGAATTCTTATGAAAGAATTGAAGGATATGTGTTTCAGATGTATTTTTTGGCATTATTAGGTATGATAAAAAGATAAAGAAATTCAAAAAAAAGGAAATTGTTTTAGCTGTCCAGGTTTGGGGATTTTGGTGCATGCTCCCAGTGAAAAATTTGAAAAGTTTGTGTTTCTGATGTATTTTTTAACACTATTAGGTATGATAGAAAGATAAAGAAGTTCAAAGAATGGGAATTTTTTTTGAAAATGTTCTAGACTGATATTTAATGTACATTCACAAACTTGGCTCTTATAGTTGTATTTTTTGGCACTATTAGGTGTGATAAAAAGATAAAGAAATTCAAAAAAAGGGAAGTTTTTTTAAGTGCGGTTTTAGATAGAAATCTTATGAAAAATTTGGAAGATATGTGTTTCAGATGTATTTTTTGGCACTATTAGGTGTGATAAAAAGAAAAAAAAGAAGTTCAAATAAAAGGAAAATGTTTTAAATTGCTCCAAACTGATATTAATGTCTATTCACAAACTTGGTTTTTGATTAAAAAGTCTGTAAGTATCATCAGCAGCATTACAAGTGTGTATCAGTCTATTTTAGGTTTAAGTACATAATTATTGCATGCATATTGGGTTTCTGGTAGTGCTGGACCTGCTTTAGTGGCGGAAGATCATGGCCAGGGGCATATGTCCCTTAAGGGACCATAAGGTTGATCTTTGTGCATGTTTGCATTCAGGCAGTGTTTGGACATTTTCATGTAAAGGTAAGTCACGGACTAAAGTTCTTCAGGCAGCAGCAAGTAAGTTGTGGCAAGCATGCTGCTGGGGGTTTCACTCAGAAAACTAGCCAGTTGGCATCACGTCCAAATGGACCAAATCCCATTAGGCGTGGCGCGGGTAGTCACCCAGGTGGGCTAGTTTTCTATTACACGGTGACACGGCTCCAACAAGCCAGGACCTACTATACCTTCATAAGTGCTGCTCAGGAACAACCATTACAGGCTGTTATTGAATAAACTAGCCTGGTCGGGAACTAGCGACTCTCCTGCTGCCGTTCTGATTGGAAGGTAGGCGGGAGCATGAGGAGAATACACAACGGAAGACTTTAATCTGACTTCAATATAAAAGCATCAACAATTCTCTGCGTTGCAGAAACTAACCTCAAAAAGACAACAAACACCAAAGACCTTGACTCAATCTTTCCTCATTCATACCATAATCACCCAGAATTTACAAACATAACGCCAAGCGCGAAACATGGTGTATCACTCTACTCAAAGTACAAATTAACCAACATAAAGCACGTAAACACAAGCACACTGGAATCAACAACTGGATATGATAACAAAACAAACACATACCTAACATGTATATACCGCTACCCGAACACATCCATTGCAACTTTCATTCATGACCTCACAGCAATATCACCACCAACAATAAAACATCAAAAAATACTTATGGGTGACTTTAACATTAACATACAAAACAAACACATAAATACCACAGAAAAAATTTGCAAATGTATAGGAACAAACCAACTCATAAACAACCCAACAACAAAACAAAACACCATAATAGATCACATTCACACCAACCTTACAGAATACCATTCAACAGGTGTCATCAAAACGTATTACTCAGATCACGACCAAATATACATAACACTTAAATAAGTCAATCCAACAGAAAAAGCAAAACCACTGTAACCACTAACGAAAAAACACAAAAATCAGAAAAATTTCAAAATAGCAAAATATTAAAAAAACAAAAAATTGCAAATGATTAACTACAAAAAGACATACACGGAATCAACCTCTTGACGCCACTGGCGTCTATCTTGTTGTTATACAATATCTCTATCTATTATTTGCAGGTGACTGAAATTCGATTGAAATACTGTGACACAACTCCTGTCTCAACAAGTATGAATGTCCTGAAAACAGGATTTCTGTTTGTTGCCTCAGAAACCAGTAAGTATCAGAAATGCCACTAATTTTGAATTAAGAACATGTGTCTGGTAAAATATATTTCACATGATTAAGACTGCAGTTCCCCATTTATTGAAATCAATGGTAAATTGACAAAGAGATTTATCTAAGAAAAAGTCTGAAGCCCTAAGCTCTCATTTAAGGTCTTACGATACTCTATACCGGTAACACCTATTGGGTATATGATAAACTAAAATAATTTATTACAATTTACCTGACGCAACTGGAAAAATTGAAAAGAAATGGATTTTTATTGAATATATACCAATTATGATTATATCTGCCTACTCTAAATAGTATCCTAAGAGTTTTTTGTTTTTGGCTACTGTGATTTTCATATTCATTGAATTTGATGTTTTGACACGTTTTCAGACATAATATGTGATAATTCATGTGTATTAAATGGGGTTCTCTTGCTCAACAATATCTTATATAAGGATGGGCATATATGGTAACAGTTGAGTAACTCTTTTCTAACATTTTCATGAAAACTTGCCCCCAAAAAGTCCTATTTCACAAACTTTGACCATCTGTGGTTTGAAAACTAGCACGATGACCTGTCATTTTCTTTATGTCTTCTTATTAAGAGCATTGTGTAGATAGTGTTGACAAAATTTGGTGAAAATTAAACTAGGCAATTCTGAATTATGCCAATTTTGGGTTAAAAACTTGTTTCTCGAATTCCTTGATTTTGCCCAATAATTCCTATGTAACAGCAAAAAAACAATTCTAACATGGCAGAACAGTATTTCAGGCAGTGCCTGTATCTCTGAAGGGATAAATACAGCAAAGAAAGAAACCAGTTTTGGAGAATTAGATGTTTGTGACATAAATTGCATCAATTTTTCAAAAATCTGTGAAAAAAAACTAAGTTCATGACCCCATGATTTTAAGTTGTTTTGAAGATCGCTCTGCTATGTTCTTTCCTCATGCAAAGTTTCAGAATTAAACTGAGATTTCAAAAAGTGTCGTAAGACCTTAAATAGCTCACTTGGGTCATGATAATGAGTCAGAACCTAGCAGTAAGGTAGCTGCTAATGACATAGGGGTACCAAACAGCCAGAGATAAGCTATTAACAGACTAATATAGCTGCTCCCAGTACCTCCATTTCTTGTGTGTTAGGATGTGTTTAAATAGCACTATACTTTTTGTGTGAAGGTTTGCAGTGGTTGGAACTTAGATTTAAGTAGAGAACACCATAAGAATCTATTTGGGCCTGTATTTTATGCATGGTGTAATTGCCCTTTAACCTGTTTGTGTTTTATTGCAGCTACCTGTACCAGATTGCCCACCTGGGCGATGATGACGACGAGGCCGAGTTCAGTAGTGCCATGCCTTTAGAGGAGGGGGATACCTTTTTCTTCGCCCCGTGGCCACTGAAGAATCTTGTAGTTGTAGATGAAATGGACTTATCCCCCATCATGAATTGCCAGGTAAACATTTTCTGGCTGTATACCTTTTGCTACTGAATAGAAACACTAGGGTGTGATTAACTCACAAGAATAATCATATTTTTAGTTGGAGCCCCCAACCATTTTCACCGGACAATGTGTAGATTTCTTGTTTTACAGAATCAGTGGATTGTGTGTGTTTGCGAGGATGATTTTCTTTTTTCTGATTTTTTTTGATGTCAGAAAATAGTCCTCTAAGAAGTACTGAGCATCACAGACAAACCATAAATCTATTCATTAAACATCTTATATAGATAGATGTAGATAGATATGGATATATAGATACATTGCTAAGATTTTGGTATGCCTAAATTATTTTGCCAATATTTTCAATATCTAGTAAAATGTTTTTGTGCAAATGTAATATATATATATATATATATATATATATATATATATATATATATATATATATATATATATATATATATATATATATATATATATATATATATATATATGTGTGTGTGTGTGTGTGAATACTCAAATTTTGAAGGTAATTATCTCCAAAGAGTTTGAAATATCTTTGCCTAGTATTCAAAGATCAACTATGATATTCTCTCCCCTTTCAGATTGCTGATTTAGCCAATGAAGACACACCACAGTTGTACGCTGTCTGTGGGCGTGGTCCAAGGTCCAGTCTTAGAGTCCTCAGACACGGTTTGGAGGTAAGAGGAGAAATAATGAAAGAAAGAAATATTTATGAAGACTATTAATTTTAGCACAATTGAATTATCTGTACTTTTTTGGATTGTAAACTGTTGTGTGGTGAGAAAGTCTTACATTTTGAAATTTGGGGACTAAGAAAAAAGCCATAAGTAGGAATGAATCAGCAGTAATTTGTTTGCTTAACTTTCTAGTTATCTATGTAATAAACATAGAACATATAACAGTATGTGACAGGTGTAGCTCTCAGAATTCTTGTCTACCCCACATGCCTATGCCCTAGAGGTGGATTTGTGTTTATTGTTGGTTTGTTTTCTCACCACCAGGTGTCTGAGATGGCTGTGTCAGAGCTGCCAGGTAACCCCAATGCTGTATGGACTGTCAAGAAGAATATAGATGGTAGGTGATCGTGTAATAAGCAATAAACTGACTGTATCATGATTCATAGCTACAGTGCTCATCATTTATTATTAGAGAAGCACACCATCTCCATCAGTCCATCATTGCATCATTAGGATCCCATCTGAAAACTACTTCATAATTTGTACTGATGAGTGCTTATCCATGTTTCATGATATTAGTTAGGCTGATACTAGATATACTGACCAAAAATCTTTCTGTTTCTATTTTAGGGAATTGACTGGGACTGCGTTATCATGTTGTTTTTCTTTTGCTTCAGATCCTGGCACTCACTCACTGCAATGCCCCGTAAAAAGACAATTTATTGTTCAAAAAGTGAAGAAGTTTCATATTTCACTGTACTAAAGTAAATGTGTGTATGATCATAATCACACAAATGATTTATTGAAATATAATTGAGGTATTTTCCTGTTCAAGCATGTGAAAAAAAGTCAGACAATTACCAGAATATAATGCATGTTCAATTACAGGGAGATTAGAATATGGTTTTGTAGGGAACTGCTTTCATATGACAATGTTTTAAGATCAAGACAATAGATATGAGGTGATTTTGTATTACCCTTGTTGACATCAATTTGTGCCCGGTTTCCTAACTCAAAATCGAATTTGTCTTTGCCCTGTATTATCATATGAATATTAATTCTTGATTTATACATTTAGGCATTTCCATAATTATACTTCTGAAGGGTGTCAATTTAAAAGGAATGATATTCCAAAATCTAAAAGAATATAGGTTAAAAAAAGAATAGTCTGTACATCAACCTCAGGAAAGATTGCTTTCAACAAAATATATTTAGATTAACATCCTTACAGATATTTCCAAATGGTTTAAGTGCTACTTCATTTAAAAATATTGGAAGGTGGTGGTGATATTTGAACCATTAATGGCAGTCTCAAACTCCTACCTGAAACAATGCTCAAACATTTGGAGGTGGAGCAGACTTCTATGTAGTTTTCTATTAACATGTACTTGAAATGGTCAAAGGATTCAACACCATAAAACTTTTTTATGAGAAAGATGGTTTAATTTCCAAGACTTCTCTGACCTGACAAAATAGAAAAGCCTGAGTGTCTTTGCTTGACCTCTGACCTTTAACCCATATTTCTAGGATGCCATTTCCTTTCAGATTCCCCATCATTTCAAACAACTACTAATGTATAAGGCTGGTATATTGGTCCTTACTAATGCCAGACCTGCTATTTCTCATTGCAGGTGCCTAATCCATGGTCCGTGACAGTTTACAGCTGAGGTTGGTATCTGCGGCCGATAATAAACAGAATCATTTCATGTGGGCCTTCTGAAATTCTGCGAGCAGGATCTTTTCCTTGGGCTACCAGGAACATGCTTGAAACTTAATTGAGATGCTGATTGCCTATCTGTCCTTAATGTATAAGTGCTTAGAAGATGTAGAGAATTGTACACATACTGATTGTCTATTTGTTCGTCATATTCAAGCTTTTCGAAACTATTTAGAATTTTAAAGGTTAAAGTATATAGCTTTTTTAGATTTTAGTGGGTTTGAACTGCTGATCAAAATCTTAAACAGCAGGAAGTCTTATAGGCTGAATGGTTCATATATGGTGATAGTAGTTTTGTTCCAAGGTTTTTCAGTGGACACTAACAGTGAAAAACCAACTTAATTGATAATTTACAGCAATATAGTTAGATGTGTTCTTTGCTGGCATTAATCTTCCTCCCAATTTTATATATTCCATTTAGGCCACTCCAATTTATTTACTTGTCTTACGTGCTCAGGAGGTAGGAAATGAGCCATTTTGGAATAAAAAAAAAAGTTGAAAAATGTGACTTTTTTTATTTTTTAATTTTTTTTTAGAGTCTGACGACTAGGACTGGTAGCGATATGTTTCTACCAGCCTATTCTCAACTAAATCAATCAATCTATTAATCCCTGTAACCTGAAGGGTGGGAGGTATACCTCCTCAAGTCTAAGGCTCTACTACAGCAATGATAGCTTCCTGTAGTTGATTGAATCACACTTACAAAGAATATTCTTAAAACTTGCACTGTTTTTTTTGGAGTCTGACAGAAAATTTCAAAACCACTTTTGTCCGTAAAACACCAAAGATGACTTTTTTTTCTTTTTTTTTTTTGGAGTCTGACAGGATTTTTTTCCCAAAAAAGCTCATAAGACAAGTGATTAAATTGGAGTGGCCTTAACAGACTATACAAGTAATGTAAGTACTTGAGCATTGGTACTATTTTGCTTCATTGAAATAAGCTTTTAATCCCTATTCTCTCTGCTTTTGTATGTTTCTTATCCTTGTTTGTTTGTGTTAGCTGGATACCTGGCTAAGGATTTTGCTGTGTGTACTTTCAGATGAGTATGATGCCTACATCATTGTGTCCTTCGTGAATGCCACCCTGGTACTGTCCATTGGTGAGACCGTGGAGGAGGTGACAGATTCAGGATTCCTGGGTACCACCCCCACTTTGGCTTGTTCCCAGCTGGGTGACGACGCCCTTGTACAGGTAAGGGGTATAAAATATTTCATTGAATATTTATTGTAACAAGTATTTACAAGATACACTTTTGATGACCGAGCTTTGAAATGATGTTTTACTCATCTGTGTTTCACATGGTAATCTGTGATTAGATAATATTGAGTCTGATCTGAGCCTGAAAGCGATTTTGAAATCAATGCTTCTTGTTAACTTAAATATGTCCATTTACTTGATTTATTTTAAATGAATGGTATTAGAAACAGACTTTTTTCATAGTGTTAATTAGCTCTTGAGGATTATTAATTTGATTATCTTGATAATTACTAATTTGCCATAACTGTAATTAGTAATTACTTGTGATTAGCATTATACTTTTTACTCCCAGTTATGATTTACAAAATTGTTTATTTTCGTAATTATGCTGTGTTAAATGCATACACAGATAATACACACAGATAATCTTTGGCTGCATATGGAAATGTTGACGTTGAAGAGCTTCTTGGTTAGATAATGCACTCAATTCAAGATTTAAGACACATTTTCTTTGAATTTATGAATAGTTTTTTTTATTCATGTTTCTTTATCTTTGCAGAGAATATTCTTGCTATATTGCTGTGTCTGACTTATTCTTTATTTCATTCATTCTGACCATGTCTATGTTTGTTTTATTTCCAGGTGTGATAATGTACACTCACTTCAAGATGCAGGAGGCCAAGAAGCCAGTTCTTCCATCCTCAGAAAGCAAGGCCAGCAAGGTAACTGAAAGCTGAATGAGCACACACCAACCTCCCTCCCTTCATCCAGCCAGCCTGTTTCCATCATGCAGAAACATTGAACTCTGAAGATACACAGCACTAGAGGGCGGGGATATTACTACAAAAACTGCTGTTGACTCTAATATCTATATATTGTAGAATAGGATATGATTCCGAGCATGTAATTAATCCTAATTTACCGAATTAGAAAATCTCGGTATAATTAAATTTGGATTAAAATCTTTCCCATCTGTGTTAATGTGTATTAATGACTGTTCAGTAAATTTAAATTAGGAAAGGTCATTTTGGGTCAAATTCGGTATATTTGCACCCCGATTGATTTCCTATTCTACGGTATCCAGATACACAGCACTAGAGGGGGATATTACTACAAAAACTGCTATTGACTAATATCTATATATCGAGGTGCTTAGTTGACTGCCAGATATCTATAAGGTTCTGCAAGCCTATGGTTTACAATGGGGAAGATCTGGTACTAACAACGCAGGGGTGCTAGGGTAATAGATATAGAACCGAGAATAAATATGAATATTTTGGGCAAGATTAATTTGCAGTTCTGTTAGCTTTATTTCTTAAAAACTAGATTGCAGTTTTTTTATGTATGACAAATTATCTTAAGAATTTCCTTTTTGCCTTGAATATCATAGTACCTGAATTCCATAACTGTTGATATCAGCCCTTGGAATGTCAAGAATGCACTGTTTGTCTTTCAGATGAATGGAATAGAAATGGCAGGTTTCACCCATATGCAAGTCGTCACCTTGGCAACTTCCTTCCAAAAGCTCAACCTCGTGGTCAAGCCAAGAGTCAGAGGGAATTCTCAAGGTAAATGTATGTGTACTCAAATCTGGATAAAATGTTTGCTTGGTGGTAATCAGTTGGTGAATAAACATTTATGAGGAACATGATTTGAAATTCATTTTTTACCACAATCAGACAAATACCATCTAAGAAAAAACATTGCTAATGGCCTTTTCCATTAGGCATTGAGAATGGTTATTGGTTCTGTGTATGGTTAAAATGACCGTACTTGCAACACCTAACATTATCCTTTATAAGTAATATCTGATCCACATGTAGAATGGTAGTTATTGGAGATATCCATTTTGTAGTATACAGAAATATTCAAAAGATTTCCATAATATAATTGCATCCCAACATACAGCAGTTGCACTGACGCCCGTTGTTGGGACTTCTTCAGCTTCAATAGTATCCAAAAGATGCCTTATATGAAAAACATTGCGAAAATTGTCATCTTTTTGGGATGTTACAGGGATGAATAGGTTAAAAGGTTAATGTTATTGATAAAGTGACAGGGGAAAGAATTGAAATCACATAAGGATTAAATAAACCAACACAAGCACTTAGTTATTTTTGCCCATGTGATGTTTCTTATGCCTACATGTTTATTTTGTTGCAGGCAATAAGAAGCGAGCCGCGTCTCTGTCTCGAGAGGCCCAGGAGGTGGCGGCCCAGGCAGCAGCGGGAAGAGCTCACTCGGTCCCTGACCTGTGTCATGCCGCCGCAGCCAGCGAAACACGACAACAACAAGGTACGCACCATTAAATCTAATTTGGGACTCTTTTCAACAATGGCGATTTTTATGAGTTAAGGTTTTTTCTTCTTTTTTTTTAATTTGAAGTTTTTTGTTTATTGCACATCTCAAGAATGTCTCATCTAATTTTATATACAAACAGAATAAAGAGACCTTTGTTGAGGGTCTGCGGATGTCCCATGTTTTCTGAAAATACAGACAAACAGAGTAATAGTGGCACAGATTTCCATTAATGATTAATGATGTGGTCTAAATATCCATAAAAATTTTACGGCATATCATTATTTATTCTTTAACCTATTAATGCTCACTGCAGCCAAAAGCAGACTGACAATTTTGATGAAATCTTGCATGCAAAAGCATAGTTAGGGAAATACTTGATGGAGAAATGTTAATTAAGACATTATAACTCTCTTTCAAATATTTTGTAAAATCGTCTTTAAGGTATTGTCAAAAGTATCACAGGTCCAGAGGGCAATTGCTGGAGGAAATCTTAAGCATTAATGGGTTAACCCATTCATATCTGGAGTGCACACTTTTAACTCATTTATTTTGCTATGATTTGAAAGATATTTGAAGAGGTTTTGTTAAACCAAACAGGGACAGTAAGTTTCATTGAAAATGTGAAAAAAATCCCCAAACATTGCTTTGTTATAAAAATATTTACATACGTGCCATGAGTATGCTCCAGATGCCCGGTAAGTCCTCTCGCAGGGTTTGACTTATGGGGTGGGTGATCGGTAATTCATTTTCATTTTTCTGGTTAGATAATTTCGACATAGTATGAGATTGTTGGATGAGAAACCTCATATTTTAGTCTTTACAATAAATTCAATAGCTTCAATGAATATATCTGTATACTTGACTTTAAAAATAAATGTGTTTTTTCTCACATTTACCACAGAATAACATTTTTCATGATCTACTGTACCATTCCATATGTAGATGTATGCACCAAGGAGCACTCAAAAATTTCTCAGGACAGCCCCTCTCTCTTCTGTCAAATTGCCTGAAGTGTAATCTAAAAAATTTCAAAAGGCATACCCTGTCTCTGGAGGAGAGCAGTTTTACATCGTTATATGATAGTTACTTCGGATGCAATATACACCAAGGAATATCCCAGTGGCATTGCGCCATATTGAGGCATAAACTGCAATCAAATCCCATTTATTTTATACTATATGCATTATTGCAGTTTGAATTGTTAAGACTGAGACTTTGTATGTAACAGAACATTACATCATTTGTTCAATTGTTCTAAATCAATCAGCTTTATGAAATACATGTAACATATATGTTCCCCATTTGATAGATCAGTCCTTTTTTGCTGGTAACTATCATAATATCAAATCATCATTTTTGAATTCTGAATTTTATCTTTTGAACTCTAATTCTAATTTTTGTCTGTTACGAACATAGGCAGCCTATATAATTATAATTATTCTGCTCATTTCCCTGTATTTGCTGTGTGTACCTTGCAGGCCGCAGGAGTTCTGTGGGCTCCATCCACGCTGTTTCTGACAGCGCGTCCCAGGTGAAGGAGGTGACTCTGACGCCAGACCCTGACGGCTGGCTGGGCTGCACAATACGAGGGTAAGTTATCATCACCATCATTATTAACCCTTATGCTGCTGGTGGCTAATTTTGCCATTACAAAATGATACAAAAAATGGAAAAATGACTGAAACCCTGGTAAATGGGTACTCATCTAATAGTACTCAGTGAGAGTTATCTAATGGTTACCAACATGACAGGGTTTAGATGGTTTTCAAAAATCTTTGCATCCTTGTTCTTTGAAGAAAGTACTATTAGCATTGGAATGGTTAAGACAATAGCATCCTGTGACATGCTAACAGCTCATGAGTTGTCTACCTGCGTCCCATTGCCCTCTTCATTGCACCAGCCATCAGCATTCTCTTTGAATAGAGAGATTACTATCTGTGACATTCATATATCTGCTAGTTAGGCTCAGATGTTTATGTTACCTTAGCATAGCATCTGTAATTAAATCTAAGGGAGGCACCATTCAAAGCTCATGTCCTTTAGCATATTTGCAGAATTCTCAAAACACTATTCATAGCTGGTGTTCCCACTTAAGTAGGCACCATCCAAAGCTCATGTTCTTAAGGAGATTTTCAGAATTCTCAAAACACTATTCATAGCTGATGTGGCCAAGTCCTTTGCCAGACTAGTAGGCACCATCCAAAGCTCATGTTCTTACGCATATTTGCAGAATTCTCAAAACACTATTCATAGCTGATGTGGCCAAGTCCTTTGCCAGACTAGTAGGCACCATCCAAAGCTCATGTTCTTACGCATATTTGCAGAATTCTCAAAACACTATTCATAGCTGATGTGGCCAAGTCCTTTGCCAGACTAGTAGGCACCATCCAAAGCTCATGTCCTTTAGCATATTTGCAGAATTCTCAAAACACTATTCATAGCTGATGTGGCCAAGTCCTTTGCCAGACTAGTAGGCACCATCCAAAGCTCATGTTCTTTAGCATATTTGCAGAATCCTCAAATCACTATTCATAGCTGATGTGGCCAAGTCCTTTGCAAGACTAGTAGGCACCATCCAAAGCTTTAGCACATTTGCAGAACTTTTACAGCATTATCTACAGCTCATGTTCTTTAGCACATTTGCGAAACTCTTCAAGCATTATCCAAAGTTAATGTATTTTGAAGAAACTTTGTTGAACTTTTTAAAAAATAATCCAAAGCTGGTGTTTCATCATTTTGAATTGACCAAATTAGCCACCAGCAGCATAAGGGTTAGACAGGGTACACTGATCATGAAAAGACAACAACTCTGTATCCCCCTTTGAATGGGTGACTCTTTAAAAATGCCTGTTTCCTAAAGCCTACGAATACAACTGAAACCTCAGATTACAAGCAGCATCTAATTGAACAGAGGGTACACTGATCATGAAAAGACAACAACTCTGTTTCACCCAGTGAATGGGTGACTCTTAAAAAATGCCGGTTTCCTAGAGGCTAGTACTAATCCAATCCAGTGCTGGCCAAATCCATATTTAGTCTCCATGGCAGCAGCATCGGCAGCAGCAGCAGCAGCAGTAGATTGTGCTCCCTGGCTCCTCCGCACATCACAGGGAGGATGATCTACACTCCTCTAACCTGATTACGCGGCCCCAGCCACTGATTAAGAAGACAACTGCTCAAGGTCTTTTTCTGCATGGCTGCACATGAAAGAAGAATTATAACTAGATAATCCCTTTCCAGGTTGGCATAAATAAAATCCGCAGAAGGACTGACCGGTCAAAGTAGAAGTTCTAGGGAGATGTAGTAGGCTGTATTGTATTCGCTATTGAATGGGTCAGTCACCAGTAGGTGGTTAGGGAAAGCTTGAAATAGGAGGGAAAATCTTGCAAGCTTACTTAAAAGGACTTAAAGAGCCTAAAAAGTACCCATTACAAAGATATATTATTGCTTTTATTTCTTAGTACTACAAAGCAAAACACAACAATAGACCACATATATACTAACATTACAACAGAACTCTCCACAGGAGTTTTAAAAACATACTACTCAGACCACGATCAGATATACATAACATTCAAAGGAATGTAAACAACGCTCACCCAGCACACTGGCAAAAAAACACAGGAGGCAAAAAAATTGAAAAAAAACCCAAATATTTAAAAGTGAAAAAATTTGAAAAAATTAACATCAAAAAGACATACAAAACATCAACCTCTTGACGCCACAGGCGTCCATCTTGTTAGTCCTTGTCTCTAGCTATTTTGTAAACACGAACAAACAAGGAATGGATTCGGGCAAACATTAAGTTGATCGTAATTTGAAGTCACGTATAATGCTGCTCTAAAGACAATAGGGGCTCGGACATTCATGCCGTCACGGTGTATTGTAATTAGTGTGCCCAAAATAGAACCGGCTGGACGGGCCTGGTAACACAAACAAATCACGGCTAGATAGGACTTTTAATGTTTTACCAATACCACTGAAGTTGAGACATGCTAAACATGTTAGAAACGCAATTGAAATGAAAACATACCAAAGACTGTATTCTGATACGGGTTGCGGTAATGGCGGGTCATCGATATCTGATCTCCATGTTGCCTGGGGACTCGATGTAAAACACCCTGGATTTCTAGCTCTGTGTATAAGACGCACCCCCGTATAATGGGAAATAAATGTGTAGAAAAGTGTGTATTATACACGCAAAATTACGGTAATCACATAATCAGGCTGCATGTTTGTTTAAGTTCCGTTCTGTTTCAATGTACAATTTAAAAAAGTGTACCAAATGTGAAGCTTCAGTGCATCTGTTGGCAGATGGCGCTTTTTGAGATGGTTCACACGCTAATATTACAATTCGCTAATATGGAAAATTGGATCAATTCGCTAAATTTAAGCACGCCAATATTTCGAACTTTACAGTAACTGTGGAAAAAGTATGACCAACATATGGAGGATTATTGCATAATGTAAGAATGTTGCTTGTCTTTTCAGCGTCAGAACATGGGCAATAACGGTGGTAACCAGAGCAGCTATATTGATGGTGTGCGTATGGAGGAGATTGTAGAGGGCGCTGTCGGAGCCCTGCATATCCTGGCCCGTGAGGCACACAACCGTGCCGTCATCCGCGGACTCAACTGCATCCCACTCTTCGTACAGGTAGGATTTTTATTGGTTTACCCATTCATGCTAAAATCCAATCTCGCCATCTGGGCTTGAGCAGAATCTTCGAGCTGCTCCAGCATTTGGTGCTTTCTTTGCTTCCAAAATTCAATCATGCTTAGAACAAATTATAGATTTATACATTTAGTTGTTTATTAGTATTAGTGGGAATGTTAACATTAATAATCAATTTTAATTGATTTATCAATAGAAAATTTAGACAATAAATCTAGCTAAAATTTCCCAACCATTCCCAGCACTAATGAATGGTTTCTACAAAAGTCCAGATTTCAGGTCCAATCTGTCCATAAGTTAATTTGTTGTCTTTGTCTGTTGTTGTAGCTGTTGTATTGGCTTCTTAAATAGAATAAGCTGCTTAAAGTGGGCGAATAAGAAAGTATCAAATTGGTATTCAGAATATTTCTGAGTTAATCTTTACTTCCTTTGCCCCTTCCTGAACACCTGGTCTGAATGTGGAACTACTGTAGTGAAATGATAGGATAATTTTCTGTTTAGATGTGACCTGTGGCTTGTGGGGTTAACAACAACCTGTTACTAAAACTGCAAAATTTCACCAACTTTAATTTCCTTAAGATTGTGTATTCATTTCATAAACTTCTTTCTCAACAGAAGGACAATTTGAACCTTTATTAAGAAAATGTTTAGTTGTGTATTTATGTCTTTGCTAGTCAAACTTAATTATGTTTATGTGAGGGATAGCCCATTCAATTTAGCTCCTATAGTAGTTAAAACATAAGAACAATACAATAATTTTGAGTCCCTTCCCATAACAGATGTTCTCTCTCATATCCATTTTACACACTTAAATTCTATTGTAGTTACCAAAAGACATTATTTTTTCACAAATGAATTATTGTTGACTTGAAGTTCACAGCCCAAAATAGGCTGCTAATCCCCTCTGATTTGGGACAGTGGTACAGTCTTTATTTTGTTCTATAATATAGAGGATAACCTGAAATAAACCCATTCATGTGTGAAGGTATCATTGAAAATTATTGCATGGACCTACTGATATTTTTGAAAATAACTAAGGGATGAAAAATGATTTCACAAAATGTTTTAAAAAGTATAGTTTTGTTCTTCATGTATCTTTCAAATGTTTTTAAAAAAAAAAGCTTTTTTAGCAAAATTAACACCATAAGGACTGGTCAATTATCTCTGTTAAATCAGAGAGGTATGAAAAAATACCAGCGAGGGCCAATTATTGTACAATCACATCAGGCCCAATGCACAGTGTATGCATATGTGCGTTGTCCAGCACCACTAGCATAAATGCAGTGTAATCAGTGCTGCATTCTGGTCATTTACTGCCATAGTATCACATTTCCAAACTGCCAATTGGCTGCAAGCAGGGTTAAGCTGCTCCTAAAGTTTACTTGTTTCGCCGGCACTTCCACAATTTGACTACTAATTTCAAGAATAATAGTTATGAATCCACTCAGAAATTTGTGGTGAAACTGTGTGTGGCTAATGTATGGTAAATTTCTGATATTTCTATCAAAGTACACTCAAATCTAGCCTGCTGCCAGCAAAACTAATGTTTACATCTAAAATTCAATATTTTTATTTGAAATATCTTCAAAATATACATACTTGGAATGAACAAGAACTCTAGTTTTAGGTTTCTAGTTTCATATTTTTATTTCAGAATAACAGCTTATTTTCTTCATATCAAAAGAAAAACAATGCAATGCGACACTTCCAGGGTTAAGACTTTTTTGATTAAAAAAATCTTGCATGATGATCAAGCAAGGTAATTAGCATAACACAGGGACTTAAGTGATGTTGAGAAATTTATTAACGATAGATTTTATCCCTATAACAAGTGACTAAATGAATTAAAGATGATGCTTTCTGCCCGTATTTTTTCAAAATTCATCTGATAGCTCTTTTATTGATCTACCCAGTTATGATAGACCAAGTGTGAAAGAGCAAATAAAAACTTTTTTTTCACAACCATTTTTTGGGGGGAGAAACTAAAACTTTTTCCAGACCACTCTAGAGGGAGGGTAAAGAAAACTTTATTGATTGTGCCTCTACAGAAGGAATGTAAAAATATTTCAAGCAATGGGTTGTTGCTTGGCTCATTTACTGGCAAAGGGAATCATTTATATGCAAGAGTCGCAACAAAGACTATGTACATGTCTTTCAGTTTGTCATATGATATCATTAGTTTAAAAAGTAAGACGACCCTATCAATAATGGAAAGACATATTTATTCATGTATATCTATCAATATCTGACATCTGTCTGTCTGTCTGTCTTTGTATTTCTATCTAAAAATGAACACACATACAAATATACATACACACTCATCTAAAAATGAAAATACATACACACACATCTATATATATATATATATATATATGTATATAGATATATATAATTTTGTGTGTGTCTATGTGCGCGCGCCCATACAGATCGATAGATAGATAGAAAGATAGGTAGATAGATAGATATACAAACAGACAGACTGACAGGTAGATGTTATATATTGATAGATATACATAAATGAATATGTGTTTCCATTATTGATAGGGTCATCTTACTTTTAATACTGATGATATTCTATGGCATGATGAAGGACATGCACATGGTCCTTGTTGAGACTCTCACAAATTAAATGGTTCCCTTTGAAAGTAATGAGCCAAGCAACCAGTCATTGCTTGAAATATATTTACGTTCTTTCTGTCGAGGTAGGATGAATAAAGTTTTTTTACCCTCCCTCTAGGGTGGTCGGGAAAAAAGTTTTATTTTCTCTCTACCCAAAAAATGGTTGTTAAAACAAAAGCTTTCTATTTGCTCTTTCACACTTGGTCTATCATAACTGGGTAGATCAATAAAAGAGCTACCAGACGAATTTTGAAAAAATACGGGCAGAAAGCATCATCTTTAATTTATTTAGTCACTTGTTATAGGAATAAAATCTATCGTTAATAAATTTCTCAACATCACTTAAGTCCCTGTGTTATGCTCATTACCTTGCTTGATCATCATGCAAGATTTTTTTAATCAAAAAAGTCTTAACCCTGGAAGTGTCGCATTGCATTGTTTTTCTTTTGATATGAAGAAAATAAGCTGTTATTCTGAAATAAAAATATGAAACTAGAAACCTGAAACTAGAGTTCTTGTTCATTCCGAGTATGTATATTTTGAAGATATTTCAAATAAAAATATTGAATTTTAGATGTCAACATTAGTTTTGCTGGCAGCAGGCTAGATTTGAGTGTACTTTGATAGAAATATCAGAAATTTACCATACATTAGCCCCATGCAGTTTCACCACAAATTTCTGAGTGGATTCATAACTATTATTCTTGAAATTAGTAGTCAAATTGTGGAAGTGCCGGCAAAACAAGTAAACTTTAGGAGCAGCTTAACCCTGCTTGCAGCCAATTGGCAGTTTGAAATGTGATACTATGGCAGTAAATGACCAGAATGCAGCACTGATTACACTGCATTTATGCTAGTGGTGCTGGACAACGCACATATGCATACACTGTGCATTGGGCCTGATGTGATTGTACAATAATTGGCCCTCGCTGGTATTTTTTCATACCTCTCTGATTTAACAGAGATAATTGACCAGTCCTTATGGTGTTAATTTTGCTAAAAAAGCTTTTAAAAAAAAACATTTGAAAGATACATGTAGAACAAAACTATACTTTTTAAAACATTTTGTGAAATCATTTTTCATCCCTAAGTTATTTTCAAAAATATCAGTAGGTCCATGCAATAATTTTCAATGATACCTTCACACATGAATGGGTTTATTTCAGGTTATCCTCTATATTATAGAACAAAATAAAGACTGTACCACTGTCCCAAATCAGAGGGGATTAGCAGCCTATTTTGGGCTGTGAACTTTAAGTCAACAATAATTCATTTGTGAAAAAATAATGTCTTTTAGTAACTACAATAGCAGGTAGGATGAATAAAGTTTTTTTTACCCTCCCTCTAGGGTGGTCGGGAAAAAAGTTTTATTTTCTCTCTACCCAAAAAATGGTTGTTAAAATAAAAGCTTTCTATTTGCTCTTTCACACTTGGTCTATCATACCCAGTAGTCATCTATGCATATAATTGGTTCATGTCTTTGCTAACTTTATCAAGTTGTGCATACAGTTCCTTGGTAAGCCGAAATACAACATATTGTAACCAAATCATACCAATGACACCCTGTAAATGGCGCAACTTTACTCCAAATTAGCATGAGGACCCTCCTTTTTAACCCTCACAGCGCGGCTCACAAGCGGCGCCCGGTTTCAAAAAGCTACTTACCTTTGCGTGTCACGAGCCCTGCCCGGTCTGCATGGCTGCCGATCGCAGGCCGCCGCCATGTTGGTTAACTTCGATTAATCTAGAAGTTATCCAACATGTTTGGCGAAATAACTTGAGAATAGGTGAAATAAATATCTCACCTATTCTCACATGTCTTTCTTTGTCAGATTGACAAAGAAAAACATTAATATTATTCATTACAGAGGAAGTGATGTGTAGAAAAACAATATTTTGAGCTGTTGAAACCGGCTCGCAGCTGGCCGGTCGCGATTAATTGGGCACTTCCAGTTTTGTTTACGTTTCGATATTCCTTTATTCCTGACATCCTTAAGTCAATAAAGTTGATATTTACATAGAATGGATGTCAGGGAAGAGGAATATCTATTTTATTTTTCAAAATAAATTCATTTTATATGAGAAACGATCATTTTACAACAAGTGCGAAGCAAATTTCTTCGCACTTTTTTCAAGCCGCCATTTTGAAAAATCGGCATTTCGGCCTTTTTTGCGGTCTCCTCGCCGCACTTTACACAATCAAAATAAATACTTGTCGTTGAAGGATTTAAATAAATCTTACATTTTCTGAAAGACAAGAAAGAGACCTATTTATTCATATAATTTTGTAAATTATTTATTAGGCCGTTTATTGGAGAGAGAATTGACAGTAAATAGGTGCAATATCTACGGCCAATTGATTGTGAAATTGAATTCGCCGTAAACAGAGGCTGACAACGTGTTAGTCGTAGTAGTAGTAGAATTATCATCATCATCATTTTCTTTATTACGTCAAAAAATCCCTACGAGAAAAAACAGCCCATCTTCCTATCCTATTAATTTCAGACTGTTGCAGGAAACAAATTGTTTTTTAAGCCTAGGCAGATAGGTATTCCTGTTGTATATATATATATATATATATATATATATACATATATATATATTTATATAAGTACATCTATAAGTACAACTATAAGTACGTCGATAAGTACAACTATAAGTACATCTATAAGTACAACTATAAGTACGTTGATAAGTACAACTATAAGTACGTTGATAAGTACAACTATAAGTACATTGATAAGTACAACTATAAGTACATCTATAAATACATCTTTAAGTACGTCAATAAGTACATCTATAAGTACGTCGATAAGTACATCTATAAGTACATCTATAAGTACAACTATAAGTACGTCTATAAGTACATCTATAAGTACATCTATAAGTACAACTATAAGTACGTTGATAAGTACAACTATAAGTACATCTATAAGTACATCTATAAGTACGTCTATAAGTACGTCTATAAGTACATCTATAAGTACGTCGATAAGTACATCTATAAGTACATCTATAAGTACGTCTATAAGTACATCTATAAGTACATCTATAAGTACATCTATAAGTACAACTATAAGTATGTCTATAAGTACATCTAGAAGTATATATAAATATATATGTGTATAAACAGTTAGGTATGTAAAAAAAGTCCAGACCAGTTGAGGTATTTTTTTTACTGGCCCTAAGCCATTTTGTGAATATTTACCGGCCTGGGGTCATAAGACCACTGTTAGCGTCAAGCCCTGTATTATTATCATTAGTATTAATATTATTATTATCATTAATATTATCATTAATATTATCATTATCATCATTGTTATTAATGTAGCTATTACAACTATTATTGTTAATAGTAGTAGTAGTAACAGCAGTAGTCATAGTAGTAGTAGAATTATCATCATCATCATTTTCTTTATTACGTCAAAAAATCCCTACGAGAAAAAACAGCCCATCTTCCTGTCCTATTAATTTCAGACTGTTGCAGGAAACAAATTGTTTTTTAAACCTAGGCAGATAGGTATTCCTGTTGTATATATATATATATATATATATATATATATATATATATATATATATATATATATATATATATATATATATATATATATATATTTATATAAGTACATCTATAAGTACAACTATAAGTACGTCGATAAGTACAACTATAAGTACATCTATAAGTACATCTATAAGTACAACTATAAGTAAGTTGATAAGTACAACTATAAGTACGTCAATAAGTACATCTATAAGTACAACTATAAGTACGTCGATAAGTACAACTATAAGTACATCTATAATAAGTAAATCGATAAGTACATCTATAAGTACATCTATAAGTACATCTATAAGTACAACTATAAGTACATCTATAAGTACAACTATAAGTACGTCTATAAGTACAACTATAAGTACAACTATAAGTACAACTATAAGTACGTCTATAAGTACATCTACAGGTACAACTATAAGTACGTTGATAAGTACAACTATAAGTACATCTATAAGTACAACTATAAGTACGTTTATATAAGCCCACAGATGCGGGCGAAAATCTCCATTCCTAGTATTACCGTAAATGGAGTAATAGTACCAGTTCTTAATGAACCTGTCGGTAATCTGGGTGCTGTTTTTGATCCGAACATGAATATGTCTGCACATGTATCAAAAGTTATCAAGTCTGCAAATTATCACCTTAGGAACATTGGAAAAATAAGGAAATTACTCAATACTGATACAACCAAGAGTGCCATCGTCTCACTGGTGACATCACGCCTTGACTACTGTAATGGACTTCTCTGTGGAATCACTGATGAGCTGCTATGCAGGCTCCAGAAAGTCCAAAACAATGTTGCTAGGGTGGTTAGTGGCTCCAAAAAGTATGATCACATTACACCAGTTCTAAAAGATCTTCACTGGCTGCCCATCAGGAAAAGGATTGAGTTCAAGATTCTGCTTTTGACTTTCAAATGCATGCAAGGGATTGCCCCTCTATACTTGAGTGAACTGTTAGTCAAACAAGCCAATACAAGGACTCTAAGATCAAACACTAAGAACTTATTACAGATACCACTCACTAATCTGAAAAGGTTTGGTGACAGAGCATTCTGTGCCTATGCACCACGCCTTTGGAATGAGCTCCCTGACAACATCAAGGCTGCTGATAGTGTGCAAAACTTCAAGAAACAGCTGAAAACATTGCTATTTCAGAAGGAGTTTAATTGACTATATGACCATGAAAACTGTCCAATGACTCTAAAGCGCTTTTGAACATAATAGGTGGAAAGTGCGCTATATCAAATATCAATTATTATTATTATTATTATTATTATTATTAAGTATATATATGTATAAACAGTTAGGTATGTATAAACTGTCCAGACCAGTTGAGGTCTTTTTTTTACTGGCCCTAAGCCATTTTGGGAATATTTACCGGCCTGGGGCCATAAGACCACTGTTAGCGTCAAGCCCTGTAATATTATCATTAGTATTAATGGTACTCAATGGTATAGTGGCAACCGGACTCAATGGTATAATGGCAACCAGACTCAATGGTATAGTGGCAACCGGACACAATGGTATAGTGGCAACCGGACTCAATGGTATAGTGGCAACCAGACTCAATGGTAAAGTGGCAACCAGACTCAATGGTATAGCGGCAACCAGACTCCATGGTATAGTGGCAACTGGACTCAATGGTATAGTGGCAACCGGACTCAATGGTATAGTGGCAACCGGACTCAATGGTATAGTGGCAACCGGACTCAATGGTATAGTGGCAACCGGACTCAATGGTACAGTGGCAACCGGACTCAATGGTATAGTGGTAACCAGACTCAATGGTATAGCGGCAACTGGACTCAATGGTATAGTGGCAACTGGACTCAATGGTACAGTGGCAACCAGACTCAATGGTATAGTGGCAACCAGACTCAATGGTATAGTGGCAACCAGACTCAATGGTATAGTGGCAACCGGACTCAGTGGTATAGTGGCAACCGGACTCAATGGTATAGTGGCAACCGGACTCAATGGTATAGTGGCAACCGGACTCAATAGTATAGTGGCAACCGGACTCAATGGTATAGTGGCAACCGGACTCAATGGTAATATGGCAACCGGACTCAATGGTATAGTGGCAACCGGACTCAATGGTACAGTGGCAACCGGACTCAATGGTATAGTGGCAACCGGACTCAATGGTATAGTGGCAACCGGACTCAATGGTATAGTGGCAACCAGACTCAATGGTATAGTGGCAACCGGACTCAATGGTATAGTGGCAACCAGACTCAATGGTATAGTGGCAACCGGACTCAATGGTATAGTGGCAACCGGACTCAATGGTATAGTGGCAACCGGACTCAATGGTATAGTGGCAACCGGACTCAATGGTATAGTGGCAACCAGACTCAATGGTATAGTGGCAACCGGACTCAATGGTAATATGGCAACTAGACTAAATGGTATAGTGGCAACCGGACTCAATGGTATAGTGGTAACCAGACTCAATGGTATAGTGGCAACCGGAATCAATGGTTTAGTGGCAACCAGACTCAATGGTATAGTGGCAACCGGACTCAATGGTATAGTGGCAACCGGAATCAATGGTATAGTGGCAACCGGACTCAATGGTATAGTGGCAACCGGACTCAATGGCACAGTGGCAACCAGACTCATTGGTATAGTGGCAACCGGACTCAATGGTATAGTGGCAACCGGACTCAATGGTATAGTGGCAACCGGACTCAATGGTACAGTGGCAACCGGACTCAATGGTACAGTGGCAACCGGACTCAATGGTATAGTGGCAACCGGACTCAATGGTACAGTGGCAACCGGACTCAATGGTATAGTGGTAACCAGACTCAATGGTATAGCGGCAACTGGACTCAATGGTATAGTGGCAACTGGACTCAATGGTACAGTGGCAACCAGACTCAATGGTATAGTGGCAACCAGACTCAATGGTATAGTGGCAACCGGACTCAGTGGTATAGTGGCAACCGGACTCAGTGGTATAGTGGCAACCGGACTCAATGGTATAGTGGCAACCGGACTCAATGGTATAGTGGCAACCGGACTCAATAGTATAGTGGCAACCGGACTCAATGGTATAGTGGCAACCGGACTCAATGGTAATATGGCAACCGGACTCAATGGTATAGTGGCAACCGGACTCAATGGTACAGTGGCAACCGGACTCAATGGTATAGTGGCAACCGGACTCAATGGTATAGTGGCAACCGGACTCAATGGTATAGTGGCAACCAGACTCAATGGTATAGTGGCAACCAGACTCAATGGTATAGTGGCAACCGGACTCAATGGTATAGTGGCAACCGGACTCAATGGTATAGTGGCAACCGGACTCAATGGTATAGTGGCAACCAGACTCAATGGTATAGTGGCAACCGGACTCAATGGTAATATGGCAACTAGACTAAATGGTATAGTGGCAACCGGACTCAATGGTATAGTGGTAACCAGACTCAATGGTATAGCGGCAACTGGACTCAATGGTATAGTGGCAACTGGACTCAATGGTACAGTGGCAACCAGACTCAATGGTATAGTGGCAACCAGACTCAATGGTATAGTGGCAACCAGACTCAATGGTATAGTGGCAACCGGACTCAGTGGTATAGTGGCAACCGGACTCAATGGTATAGTGGCAACCGGACTCAATGGTATAGTGGCAACCGGACTCAATAGTATAGTGGCAACCGGACTCAATGGTATAGTGGCAACCGGACTCAATGGTAATATGGCAACCGGACTCAATGGTATAGTGGCAACCGGACTCAATGGTATAGTGGCAACCGGACTCAATGGTACAGTGGCAACCGGACTCAATGGTATAGTGGCAACCGGACTCAATGGTATAGTGGCAACCGGACTCAATGGTATAGTGGCAACCAGACTCAATGGTATAGTGGCAACCGGACTCAATGGTATAGTGGCAACCGGACTCAATGGTATAGTGGCAACCGGACTCAATGGTATAGTGGCAACCAGACTCAATGGTATAGTGGCAACCGGACTCAATGGTAATATGGCAACTAGACTAAATGGTATAGTGGCAACCGGACTCAATGGTATAGTGGTAACCAGACTCAATGGTATAGTGGCAACCGGAATCAATGGTATAGTGGCAACCAGACTCAATGGTATAGTGGCAACCGGACTCAATGGTATAGTGGCAACCGGAATCAATGGTATAGTGGCAACCGGACTCAATGGTATAGTGGCAACCGGACTCAATGGCACAGTGGCAACCAGACTCATTGGTATAGTGGCAACCGGACTCAATAGTATAGTGGCAACCGGACTCAATGGTATAGTGGTAACCAGACTCAATGGTATAGTGGCAACCGGAATCAATGGTATAGTGGCAACCAGACTCAATGGTATAGTGGCAACCGGACTCAATGGTATAGTGGCAACCGGAATCAATGGTATAGTGGCAACCGGACTCAATGGTATAGTGGCAACCGGACTCAATGGCACAGTGGCAACCAGACTCATTGGTATAGTGGCAACCGGACTCAATAGTATAGTGGCAACCGGACTCAATGGTATAGTGGCAACCGGACTCAATGGTAATATGGCAACCGGACTCAATGGTATAGTGGCAACCGGACTCAATGGTACAGTGGCAACCGGACTCAATGGTATAGTGGCAACCGGACTCAATGGTATAGTGGCAACCGGACTCAATGGTATAGTGGCAACCAGACTCAATGGTATAGTGGCAACCAGACTCAATGGTATAGTGGCAACCGGACTCAATGGTATAGTGGCAACCGGACTCAATGGTATAGTGGCAACCGGACTCAATGGTATAGTGGCAACCAGACTCAATGGTATAGTGGCAACCGGACTCAATGGTAATATGGCAACTAGACTAAATGGTATAGTGGCAACCGGACTCAATGGTATAGTGGTAACCAGACTCAATGGTATAGCGGCAACTGGACTCAATGGTATAGTGGCAACTGGACTCAATGGTACAGTGGCAACCAGACTCAATGGTATAGTGGCAACCAGACTCAATGGTATAGTGGCAACCAGACTCAATGGTATAGTGGCAACCGGACTCAGTGGTATAGTGGCAACCGGACTCAATGGTATAGTGGCAACCGGACTCAATGGTATAGTGGCAACCGGACTCAATAGTATAGTGGCAACCGGACTCAATGGTATAGTGGCAACCGGACTCAATGGTAATATGGCAACCGGACTCAATGGTATAGTGGCAACCGGACTCAATGGTATAGTGGCAACCGGACTCAATGGTACAGTGGCAACCGGACTCAATGGTATAGTGGCAACCGGACTCAATGGTATAGTGGCAACCGGACTCAATGGTATAGTGGCAACCAGACTCAATGGTATAGTGGCAACCGGACTCAATGGTATAGTGGCAACCGGACTCAATGGTATAGTGGCAACCGGACTCAATGGTATAGTGGCAACCAGACTCAATGGTATAGTGGCAACCGGACTCAATGGTAATATGGCAACTAGACTAAATGGTATAGTGGCAACCGGACTCAATGGTATAGTGGTAACCAGACTCAATGGTATAGTGGCAACCGGAATCAATGGTATAGTGGCAACCAGACTCAATGGTATAGTGGCAACCGGACTCAATGGTATAGTGGCAACCGGACTCAATGGTATAGTGGCAACCGGACTCAATGGTATAGTGGCAACCGGACTCAATGGCACAGTGGCAACCAGACTCATTGGTATAGTGGCAACCGGACTCAATGGTATAGTGGCAACCGGACTCAATGGTATAGTGGCAACCGGACTCAATGGTATAGTGGCAACCGGACTCAATGGTACAGTGGCAACCGGACTCAATGGTACAGTGGCAACCGGACTCAATGGTACAGTGGCAACCGGACTCAATGGTATAGTGGCAACCGGACTCAATGGTACAGTGGCAACCGGACTCAATGGTATAGCGGCAACCAGACTCAATGGTATAGTGGCAACCGGACTCAATGGTATAGTGGCAACCGGACTCAATGGTATAGTGGCAACCGGACTCAATGGTATAGTGGCAACCGGACTCAATGGTATAGTGGCAACCGGACTCAATGGTATAGTGGCAACCGGACTCAATCGTATAGTGGCAACCGGACTCAATGGTATAGTGGCAACCGGACTCAATGGTATAGTGGCAACCGGACTCAATGGTATAGTGGCAACCAGACTCAATGGTATAGTGGCAACCGGACTCAATGGTATAGTGGCAACCGGACTCAATGGTACAGTGGCAACCAGACTAATTGGTATAGTGGTAACCGGACTCAATGGTATAGTGGCAACCAGACTCAATGGTATAGTGGCAACCGGACTCAATGGTACAGTGGCAACCGGACTCAATGGTATAGTGGCAACCAGACTCAATGGTATAGTGGCAACCGGACTCAATGGTACAGTGGCAACCAGACTAATTGGTATAGTGGCAACCAGACTAATTGGTGTAGTGGCAACCAGACTCAATGGTATAGTGGCAACCGGACTCAATGGTATAGTGGCAACCGGACTCAATGGTAATATGGCAACCGGACTCAATGGTATAGTGGCAACCGGACTCAATGGTATAGTGGCAACCGGACTCAATGGTACAGTGGCAACCGGACTCAATGGTATAGTGGCAACCAGAATCAATGGTATAGTGGCAACCGGACTCAATGGTATAGTGGCAACCAGACTCAATGGTATAGTGGCAACCAGACTCAATGGTATAGTGGCAACCGGACTCAATGGTATAGTCGCAACCGGACTCAATGGTATAGTGGCAACCGGACTCAATGGTATAGTGGCAACCAGACTCAATGGTATAGTGGCAACCAGACTCAATGGTATTGTGGCAACCGGACTCAATGGTATAGTGGCAACCGGACTCAATGGTATAGTGGCAACCGGACTCAATGGTATAGTGGCAACCAGACTCAATGGTATAGTGGCAACCGGACTCAATGGTATAGTGGCAACCGGACTCAATGGTACAGTGGCAACCAGACTCAATGGTACAGTGGCTACCAGACTCAATGGTACAGTGGCAACCAGACTCAATGGTACAGTGGCAACCGGACTCATTGGTAAAATGGTTACCAGATTCAATGGTACAGTAGTTACCAGACTCAATGGTACAGTGGTTATCATTAATCTATGTTTTGCTTGACACTGGTACTCAACTCATAGCTTTGAGCCTTGCTCAGCAGCTGTGGGAATCTCCTCTGCCAAGCACTCTGTTCACGGTTTTTATCATCTGTCTTGAATTATATTATTTCTTGGTGCCGTTTTGTTCATGGGTCGTTTCTTTGTTTCCGATTTTTGGTTTTTATTGTTCGGTAGTTTTTAGCTGTTTTGTTCGCTAGCAAAATCTCATTTTCGTTCTGGTTTCTGGTATTTCTGTCTGTCGTTGATCAAAGGTTGGGGGTCTCTTTGGTCATGTTTTATTGGTTTGGTTGTGTCTGCGGTTTCATTTTACATTCAATCCATTTCTATGTGCACATTTCTAGACAATGGTTTCAATTTGTTTATTTTTTGTTTTACCTTCTTTGTCTTTATGTAAGTATTTATAGAGAATGGTAATAATATAATTTTTTTTCATTTTACCTAAGAGTTTGTTTAAACAGAGTTACTCCGTGACTGTTTTCTAACTCATAAGAGTTTGTTTAAACAGTGTTACTCAGTGGCTGTGTTTTCCAACTCACAAGAGTTTGGTTGAACACAGTTACTCAGTGACTGTGTTTTAGAACTCGCAAGTGCCAATATAACGTTTTATGCCTTTGGTAATATTTATTGGTGCTGTAAGAATTCCAAACAATAAGCGTTAATATTCTCAAACCATTCAACTAAATTAATTGTTCTGCAGTTCCAAATCTGAGGAATGGTTTTCTTGTAGCTGTTGCTAAATCTTCTGTTTTGGCAAAGAAGATAATTTGGTATATGTTCAGTTTCCAAAATTACTGCAGAATAATAACAAACCGGTGGTTGCTCTACATGTAAGCTACTCACAGAAATTTAATTTACCATTTGGCTCTTGAAGTGACTGTTAGATCCCAGAGATTCGCTGGTCGCACAATATGTGCAGATACCGAAAGGAATTTTATAAGGAGCTGGCCTTTTCTATTCAGCCTTAAAGGATGTGATAGCTTTGTAGAGCACCTGCCAACCACATTTTTGAGGAGCGAAATGGGAAGATGAAGCGGAAAATAGAGCCTCTCATCTTTCAAGTCTTGCAGGAATCCTCCACGTGGGGCTCCTTGGGCATAACTGAAAATGTTATGGCAGAATCCTGCGAGGCGAATGTGTATTTTGAATATGATATTCTCATGTTTTTGAAAAAGGAATTGTTTTCAATTGTTTCCCAAGCAATCATTTCTCACAACATTTCTATATTCTCAGGATATGTACATTTGTGCTAGACCGTGATTATCCTATAGATACGAATGGTATAGTGGCAACCAGACTCAATGGTATAGTGGCAACCGGACTCAATGGTATAGTGGCAACCAGACTCAATGGTAGAGTGGCAACCGGACTCAATTGTATAGTGGCAACCAGACTCAATGGTATAGTGGCAACCAGACTCAATGGTATAGTGGCAACCGGACTCAATGGTATAGTGGCAACCAGACTCAATGGTATAGTGGCAACCGGACTCAATGGTATAGTGGCAACCGGAATCAATGGTATAGTGGCAACCGGACTCAATGGTATAGTGGCAACCGGACTCAATGGCACAGTGGTAACCAGACTCAATGGTATAGTGGCAACCGGACTCAATGGTACAGTGGCAACCGGACTCAATGGTACAGTGGCAACCGGACTCAATGGTATAGTGGCAACCGGACTCAATGGTACAGTGGCAACCGGACTCAATTGTATAGTGGCAACCAGACTCAATGGTATAGCGGCAACCAGACTCAATGGTATAGTGGCAACTGGACTCAATGGTATAGTGGCAACCGGACTCAATGGTATAGTGGCAACCGGACTCAATGGTATAGTGGCAACCGGACTCAATGGTACAGTGGCAACCGGACTCAATGGTACAGTGGCAACCAGACTCAATGGTATAGTGGCAACCAGACTCAATGGTATAGTGGCAACCAGACTCAATGGTATAGTGGCAACCGGACTCAGTGGTATAGTGGCAACCGGACTCAATGGTATAGTGGCAACCAGACTCAATGGTATAGTGGCAACCAGACTCAATAGTATAGTGGCAACCGTACTCAATGGTATAGTGGCAACCAGACTCAATGGTACAGTGGCAACCAGACTCATTGGTATAGTGGCAACCAGACTCAATGGTATAGTGGCAACCAGACTCAATGGTATAATGGCAACCGAACTCAATGGTATAGTGGCAACCAGACTCAATGGTATAGTGGCAACCGGACTCAATGGTATAGTGGCAACCGGACTCAATGGTACAGTGGCAACCAGACTAATTGGTATAGTGGTAACCAGACTCAATGGTATAGTGGCAACCGGACTCAATGGTATAGTGGCAACCGGACTCAATGGTAATATGGCAACCAGACTCAATGGTATAGTGGCAACCAGACTCAATGGTATAGTGGCAACCGGACTCAATGGTATAGTGGCAACCGGACTCAATGGTATAGTGGCAACCAGACTCAATGGTATAGTGGCAACCGGACTCAATGGTATAGTGGCAACCGGACTCAATGGTACAGTGGCAACCAGACTCAATGGTACAGTGGCTACCAGACTCAATGGTACAGTGGCAACCAGACTCAATGGTACAGTGGCAACCGGACTCATTGGTAAAATGGTTACCAGATTCAATGGTACAGTAGTTACCAGACTCAATGGTACAGTGGTTATCATTAATCTATGTTTTGCTTGACACTGGTACTCAACTCATAGCTTTGAGCCTTGCTCAGCAGCTGTGGGAATCTCCTCTGCCAAGCACTCTGTTCACGGTTTTTATCATCTGTCTTGAATTATATTATTTCTTGGTGCCGTTTTGTTCATGGGTCGTTTCTTTGTTTCCGATTTTTGGTTTTTATTGTTCGGTAGTTTTTAGCTGTTTTGTTCGCTAGCAAAATCTCATTTTCGTTCTGGTTTCTGGTATTTCTGTCTGTCGTTGATCAAAGGTTGGGGGTCTCTTTGGTCATGTTTTATTGGTTTGGTTGTGTCTGCGGTTTCATTTTACATTCAATCCATTTCTATGTGCACATTTCTAGACAATGGTTTCAATTTGTTTATTTTTTGTTTTACCTTCTTTGTCTTTATGTAAGTATTTATAGAGAATGGTAATAATATAATTTTTTTTCATTTTACCTAAGAGTTTGTTTAAACAGAGTTACTCCGTGACTGTGTTTTCTAACTCATAAGAGTTTGTTTAAACAGTGTTACTCAGTGGCTGTGTTTTCCAACTCACAAGAGTTTGGTTGAACACAGTTACTCAGTGACTGTGTTTTAGAACTCGCAAGTGCCAATATAACGTTTTATGCCTTTGGTAATATTTATTGGTGCTGTAAGAATTCCAAACAATAAGCGTTAATATTCTCAAACCATTCAACTAAATTAATTGTTCTGCAGTTCCAAATCTGAGGAATGGTTTTCTTGTAGCTGTTGCTAAATCTTCTGTTTTGGCAAAGAAGATAATTTGGTATATGTTTAGTTTCCAAAATTACTGCAGAATAATAACAAACCGGTGGTTGCTCTACATGTAAGCTACTCACAGAAATTTAATTTACCATTTGGCTCTTGAAGTGACTGTTAGATCCCAGAGATTCGCTGGTCGCACAATATGTGCAGATACCGAAAGGAATTTTATAAGGAGCTGGCCTTTTCTATTCAGCCTTAAAGGATGTGATAGCTTTGTAGAGCACCTGCCAACCACATTTTTGAGGAGCGAAATGGGAAGATGAAGCGGAAAATAGAGCCTCTCATCTTTCAAGTCTTGCAGGAATCCTCCACATGGGGCTCCTTGGGCATAACTGAAAATGTTATGGCAGAATCCTGCGAGGCGAATGTGTATTTTGAATATGATATTCTCATGTTTTTGAAAAAGGAATTGTTTTCAATTGTTTCCCAAGCAATCATTTCTCACAACATTTCTATATTCTCAGGATATGTACATTTGTGCTAGACCGTGATTATCCTATAGATACGAATGGTATAGTGGCAACCAGACTCAATGGTATAGTGGCAACCGGACTCAATGGTATAGTGGCAACCAGACTCAATGGTACAGTGGCAACCGGACTCAATTGTATAGTGGCAACCAGACTCAATGGTATAGTGGCAACCAGACTCAATGGTATAGTGGCAACCGGACTCAATGGTATAGTGGCAACCAGACTCAATGGTATAGTGGCAACCGGACTCAATGGTATAGTGGCAACCGGAATCAATGGTATAGTGGCAACCGGACTCAATGGTATAGTGGCAACCGGACTCAATGGCACAGTGGTAACCAGACTCAATGGTATAGTGGCAACCGGACTCAATGGTACAGTGGCAACCGGACTCAATGGTACAGTGGCAACCGGACTCAATGGTATAGTGGCAACCGGACTCAATGGTACAGTGGCAACCGGACTCAATTGTATAGTGGCAACCAGACTCAATGGTATAGCGGCAACCAGACTCAATGGTATAGTGGCAACTGGACTCAATGGTATAGTGGCAACCGGACTCAATGGTATAGTGGCAACCGGACTCAATGGTATAGTGGCAACCGGACTCAATGGTACAGTGGCAACCGGACTCAATGGTACAGTGGCAACCAGACTCAATGGTATAGTGGCAACCAGACTCAATGGTATAGTGGCAACCAGACTCAATGGTATAGTGGCAACCGGACTCAGTGGTATAGTGGCAACCGGACTCAATGGTATAGTGGCAACCAGACTCAATGGTATAGTGGCAACCAGACTCAATAGTATAGTGGCAACCGTACTCAATGGTATAGTGGCAACCAGACTCAATGGTACAGTGGCAACCAGACTCATTGGTATAGTGGCAACCAGACTCAATGGTATAGTGGCAACCAGACTCAATGGTATAATGGCAACCGGACTCAATGGTATAGTGGCAACCAGACTCAATGGTATAGTGGCAACCGGACTCAATGGTATAGTGGCAACCGGACTCAATGGTACAGTGGCAACCAGACTAATTGGTATAGTGGTAACCAGACTCAATGGTATAGTGGCAACCGGACTCAATGGTATAGTGGCAACCGGACTCAATGGTAATATGGCAACCAGACTCAATGGTATAGTGGCAACCGGACTCAATGGTACAGTGGCAACCGGACTCAATGGTATAGTGGCAACCGGACTCAATGGTATAGTGGCAACCGGACTCAATGGTATAGTGGCAACCGGACTCAATGGTATAGTGGCAACCAGACTCAATGGTATAGTGGCAACCAGACTCAATGGTATAGTGGCAACCAGACTCAATGGTATAGTGGCAACCAGACTCAATGGTATAGTGGCAACCGGACTCAATGGTATAGTGGCCACCGGACTCAATGGTACAGTGGTAACCAGACTCAATGGTACAGTGGCAACCAGACTCAATGGTACAGTGGCAACCAGACTCAATGGTACAGTGGCAACCAGACTCAATGGTACAGTGGCAACCAGACTCAATGGTATAGTGGCAACCAGACTCAATGGTATAGTGGCAACCGGACTCAATGGTATAGTGGCAACCGGACTCAATGGTATAGTGGCAACCGGACTCAATGGTACAGTGGTTAACCAGACTCAATGGTACAGTGGCAACCAGACTCATTGGTATAGTGGCAACCAGACTCAATGGTACAGTGGCAACCAGACTCAATGGTACAGTGGCAACCAGACTCAATGGTACAGTGGCAACCAGACTCAATGGTGTAGTGGCAACCGGACTCAATGGTATAGTGGCAACCGGACTCAATGGTATAGTGGCAACCGGACTCAATGGTATAGTGGCAACCGGACTCAATGGTGTAGTGGCAACCGGACTCAATGGTACAGTGGCAACCGGACTCAATGGTATAGTGGCAACCGGACTCAATGGTATAGTGGCAACCAGACTCAATGGTATAGTGGCAACCGGACTCAATGGTATAGTGGCAACCGGACTCAATGGTACAGTGGCAACCAGACTCAATGGTACAGTGGCAACCAGACTCAATGGTACAGTGGCAACCAGACTCAATGGTACAGTGGCAACCAGACTCAATGGTACAGTGGCAACCAGACACAATGGCACAGTGGCAACCAGACTCAATGGCACAGTGGCAACCGGACTCCATGGTACAGTGGCAACCAGACTCAATGGTATAGTGGCAACCAGACTCAATGGTATAGTGGCAACATAGATAGATAGAGATAGATAGATAGATAGATAGATATAGATATATAGATAGATTAAGATAGATATAGATATAGATCGATAGATAGATATAGATGTAGTATAAATTTGTAGCTAAACGAAGTATTTTTCATCCGTTGGTCAGGAAGAATGCCACTTCCCTACCCCTGTCTTTCTGTCGTCATGACGGGTTTCCCCGCCTTTTGATAGAGGCATCATGCCTGATCATTTATCTTACCATGCCATGTCTGGTTAGGATCAAATGTAGGGGACAAAGTAGCTCAGTTGGTTAGGTGTCGGACTAACAAACAGTAGATCGCTGGTTCAATTCCTAATCTGGGCACTTTGGTCTGTCCTTGGGCAAGACAGTTTATTCAAGTCACTTCTGTCTACTACAGTCTACCCACAGTCTTTTTAAAGACCTCCGCATGTCCGCCATTTTGTAAAAGAAGGTTACTTTTTTGTCCCCAGGTACGAAATATTGGTGATGAAAATCCCCTTACAATCCACGAAATATCGGCGGCTTAGACGCCGAGTGACCTCCGAAATGACTGGGCTTCCGAGCCTGCTGCCGCTAAACAGGCAGAGAATTATATAAGATAAAGTTAAAATACATGTTCCCGTTCATCTTATAGAAGCGTTTTGATAAAAGAAGTGGTATTTCTTTACACGAAAAAGTCAGCGTTTTTTCAAAATAAGGGTGCTTTTTTGGCCTCATATCAGTGCTTTAGGTTATATTCAAACGTTCACAACGAGCGTACGCACCCTCCGAAATAGCAAATGTCCCCCCCCCCCCCCTGCCCTCCCCGGAAAGCCGACTGTCATTTAACTACCCCTGTCAACAATGATTTCAAAAACCTCCGTAATGTCAAGCCAAAACCACCGATTGCCAATGAAGGCATGTCGAAGCGTCAGCCTCTTACTTAGTGCGCCCTAACATCCTAAACAAATGTACCAGGAGTGCTCCCCTCGATTGGTAAGAAAGAAAAACAAGTGCTTTCAATATTCAATTTTGTAAACCAAAATTGAAAATTGAGCTCACAATTCAATTTTCAATTTTCAATTTTCAATTTTGAAAACCAAAATTGAAAATTGAAAATTGGCTTGATTTTCAATTTTCAATTTTGATTTTGAGAATTGAAAATTGAAAATTGAAAATTTCTCAATTTTGAAAACTCAAGATCCGTTTGAAAATCGAATTATAAAGTGATACACGGACCATCGGCCGGTGCCACTGTTAGAGTTGCTCGAACGGTTGCAGGAGATTTCGTAACCAAACATCTTCGTAACAAAACTCGTGCGTACCCAACATATTTCGTCACCACATTTTCGTACCCAAAGGAAATTGATTGAATTAGATAATGGCCAATAAATCACGTATTTTATAATTGAAGTCAGGTACAGACAGGTGGAAAATAAGGGGAAAATTGTGTTCTTTACTTCTTGACAATAAAAATGTAAATGTAAAAATGTAAATGTAATCTTTATTTTAAGTCGGTATATCAATTACAAGATACACGAGCTACTAAGGCTCTTAGCCGACTGGACCGACGGCTTACAGTGCCCTCCGAAGCACTGGATAGCAGCAAGGAAATAGATTTTCTTTTTCTGCGCCCTCATCGGGAATCGAAACCGGGTAATTGTCTGCGCCGAAGGCAAGCGTGCTAACCACTTGACCAACGCAACTGCTTGTGTACGAAGTTAGCGGTCGATTTTCCACCTAGCTTTCGTTTCAATTGACAAGTAATATTGGAAGCATTGAAAGAAATGTTTAAATATGCGATGTATCCGATTTGATTTTAGGCTATAAACGGACATTTCTAGTGCCCCTATATCTGCCTTAGATGAGCAACCACTATCCAAATGTCTGCCAAAATACACTGGTCGCGAAACCGGAAGTAGCGCCATTTTGAAACTATAGACTTTTTGAAAGTATAATAATTCAATGCGTAATTGGCGTGCGGCATCAAGAATAAACAAGTTAACAACAAATAAGGTAGGCAATTTCCTTTATTAGTATCTATAGCAGAGGAATGTCAACTCAGGTAGGTGGACGATAAGGATTTTGTGGGGGGGAAATTGTGTTCTTGTGTGCGAAGTTAGCGATCGATCTTCCAGTCTTTCCATTTAGTTTTCGTTTCAATTGATAATATCGGCGAATTTCTATGGGGCGCCGTTTATAACATGCACACTTTTGTTGACAGAAGCAAATTTTGTCCAACAAAAGTCACTTTTGTCTGACAAAAGTAATTTTGTCTACAACAAAATTATTTTTGTCAGACAAAAGTTGATTTTGTCAGACAAAAGTTGATTTTATCAGACAAAAGTTGATTTTGTCAGAGAAAAGTTGATTTTGTCAGACAAAAGTAATTTTGTCATAGACAAAATTACTTTTGTCTGACAAAAGCAATTTTGTCTTGACAAAAATTGCTTCTGTCAACAAAAGTAATTTTGTCTATGACAAAATTACTTTTGTGTTACACTTGGCGAGACCACTCGCCAAGTGTTACATTCAGAATTCTGTCCTAGTGTCGTGCAGCGATGGCAGGCGGCGTGCATGATCGAATAGACGAGTTGCAGCATCTCCAACGCTCGATCGAGATGCAGTATCTCGTTCTAGATACTGCAGCCCGATCGAGATGCATAATTTACTCTAGGGGCCTATTAAATTAATGAAGAGATACGAAGTGTAAGCTTACAGTTGTGATGGGGCCTTAACAAGCTCAAAGTACAGGCAGGAAACGAATATTATGTAAAAGTCTTCAAAGCATCTCGATCGGGCTGCAGTATCTAGAACGAAATACTGCATCTCGATCGAGCGTTGGAGATGCTGCAACTCGTCTATTCGATCATGCACGCCGCTTGCCATCGCTGCACGACACTAGGACAGAATTCTGAATGTAACACTTGGCGAGTGGTCTCGCCAAGTGTAACACAAAATAAATTTTGTCTCGACAAAAGTAATTTTGTCATAGACAAAATTACTTTTGTTGACAGAAGCAATTTTTGTCAAGACAAAATTGCTTTTGTCAGACAAAAGTAATTTTGTTTATGACAAAATTACTTTTGTCTGACAAAATCAACTTTTGTTTGACAAAATCAGGGAGTTTTACCTAAAGGGAGTGGCAACGCGGCATGCAGTCCATTAGCTTTACACTGTGGAGGGAAATCTTACCTAGGTGCTCAGTTAGATAAGGAAGGCGACCATCTTGCCTAGCAGGTTGGGTAGCAGGTTGAATGGACCTCTTGTACTTTCAAACATGTAAGACATGAATTTCACTTTTTGGTGAGGCTTAACAATATAGAGATTCTGGGAATGAATATAGGAACTATTGTTTACTGTGTTTAATTGATGTTAGTGTAATTGCAATACACATATTTGGGTTGGTTCAATCGGGGACTCTATTTCACTTGTGATAAGACTAAACATCAGTCATGAGAGTCATTTTTAGTAAATTCCACCTTCTAATTCTCAGAAACCAACACTTTCAAGTTTGTTTATAAGGTGAAATAGATAAATAAAGAAGTTAATCTCTGAAGCTGTACTATTTTCAAATAGTAGTTTTTCCCGGTTTTCTGGACCTTATCTAAGGTAATAATGGAATTAAATGTTCTGTTTAATTGATGTTAGTGTAATTGCAATACACATATTTGGGTTGGTTCAATCGGGGACTCTATTTCACTTGTGATAAGACTAAACATCAGTCATGAGAGTCATTTTTAGTAAATTCCACCTTCTAATTTGCGTGATAATGGATACCATTTCGGCGCATTGATCAAGGTGAGTACGTCATAATTGATATGAGCAGCCTTTGTTGCGTGGGTTGCTTAGTGATAACTTTGAGACGCAGCGTAACAATCCTGGACGTGCAACTCGTCTGTTGCGCCATATTTAATTCAGTTGCACCGTTGTTTTAGCTGACATAGCAGCGGTTGATGTTGTTGCTCAAAATTTTTTGATTAGTTGATATTAGTAATGGCGGACGGGCCATCAGAAAGAGTTTACTATTGTCCTGGTTGTGGAGATCATCATTCAAAACCGACAGGAAGGAAATGCCAAGCTAAGAGGCCAAAACCTGTGCTCACTACAGATCTGGCTGGTTTTATGGGTGAGATCAAGAGCTTGATTTCTTCTTCAAATGAAGAGGTAAAAACTTTGATTCAAAATACCAATGAGAGAGTTGCTAGCTTGGAGAAAGCGGCTGATGCTGGCGTCCCACAACTTATTGAACCAAATGAAATTATTGGAGTAGACTTAGAGCGCAATTCTGACAATGGCGTTTCACATATTGCTCAGTCTAACAATTCTGCTACAAAGGGTGTAAATCCTCGTGTCACTTTTAGTGAAACTGTGTCGGATCTAAATCATCAGGAAGCTGCTGCTATGCCTCAAAGGATCTCTGATTCTACTAGCAATGTGAATGTGAATGGCAGCATGGATAAAAACATCAATCCTGAGGTTTTGAAAAGAAATGCTGAATTGGTTGAGCTAGCTAATAGACGTCTACAGGAGCTGGATATCATGGATTCACATTATCAAGATGTGTTGAACTTTGGAAATAACATTCAAACAAGAGGTAAGAGATCAGGGTCTGTTTCAAAAGCAAGTGACCAGATCCGTAACTCTATTGATTGGCCTCACTTTCATGTTTTTAGAGGAATCAACATGATGCCATCTTCTTATGAAGAAATGTCTTTGGAAGAGTTTATCTTGGGATATGTCAGGATGCTAAGGGATTCTGACTCACAGTTCGATAATAGCATAATGCTAGAAATGCTGGAAAATCTTATGGAAGACACTATTGATTTTAAATGGAGCAATGCCAAGGCATTTTTTAGATCTGTGGGTCTAGAGATAGAGAGAGGAAAACTGTCCTGGGATAATGCTATGGAGATCCAGAAGAGGCGCTTGATTCAGTGTCGGGTGGTCAAGTCAACTGCTGTTCCTAGCAAACCACAGCCGGAAGTGAGGAAAATGCGTGCTTTCAATCCGATCTACACAGCATGTGCGGCGTACCAAACTAGTAGCTGTGATAAAGACCATGACCATCTACCCTACGTTCATGCCTGCTCGTTTTGCTATGCAAATAGGAATCAAGTGTGTAAGCATAAAGAGGCACAATGCTTTTTTAAACCCAAAGATTCACCAAAAAACTAGGTGGGGAGGAGACATTGTCTCCTCCTATTAAAACAGGATCAAGCTTGACTGAGGTTGGTGGAAATCATAGATTTACTTGCTGTGAGAGTGCTATGGAGGATGTTGGTGCGATTCTTGGTCAGGACATTCATGGATTTTCATGTGGTGGTAGTGATGTGGATTTTGATGAGGATACTTTGGTATCAAATGAGGGAGCTGATGGGACTGATATTGTTGGTGAGGATGGAAGGTTGGTTTGCATATGTGATGGCGGAGTTCTCTCCGAATTTGCTGGTAATAGTGGTGTTGTTAGAGAGTTTAATGAGTTAACTAATGTTGCGCGTGATGTTGAGTTGAATGTAAATACAGGTTTTTCAGATGTTGTTGATGGAGGTGTTCCTATTATGGATGTTGGTGTGTCGGATTTAATTCCGGGTGTTGTCAATGATGGTGGAAGTCATGAGAACTATATTGTAGGTGGTTCAGCTGGTGCAGATGTGAGTCAGAGTGTTTTGCCGGGTACGCAAATGATTTCGTTGGATACTATTGTTGAACAGAGTGATGCAAGCTTTAAGGGTTTAGACTCTACAGAACAACTTAGTGAGCTCAAGACTTGTTTGGAGTTTAGAATTGATGGGAAACAGAGTTCAGTTAGCACAGTTGCTGGAAATGAAGAAATTGAGTTTGTCAAAAGCCAAAATAATATTCAAAAGCTTTTGATGGATTCTAGTTCTGTTGAGCATTGTGATAAAACTTCTTCTGGTCTCCTGAAGCATGTTCTAGACGCTAGAGTTTTGTTTGACACAGTGATGGCTACAGATCAATACAATTTTCAGGAGGCTAAAGTGAGAGTTCCTAGCGGTCTAAACATCTCTGCATGGAAAAGTTATCTAGAGAATTATCGTGACAAAGAGATTGTAAAATATCTTGAATTTGGATGGCCAATATCTTTCAATAGGGCTAGTCATTTAGTGCCGACTGTGAAGCCTCATCCATCTGGCAGTGCTCACCCTGAATCGGTGAAATTTTATATAGATACTGAGCTTGGTCATGAGGCGTTGTTGGGACCCTTTGATGGGATGCCATTAACTCAGTTGCACACTAGCCCAATTATGACCAGGCCCAAAAAGGATTCAGACAAACGTCGGATTGTACTCGATTTATCTTGGCCTGAAAATTTTTCCATCAATGACGGGATTGATGCAGATTCTTATTTGGATATGCAATACAAAATGCGTCTACCAACCATTGACCTGATGGAAGAGAAAGTCCTTCAACTGGGTAGGGGCGCATATCTTTACAAAATAGATCTTTCTAGAGGCTATAGACAGTTGAGAGTCGATCCGTTTGACTGGCCTTTGCTGGGTTTTGTTCATGATGAGAAATTTTACATAGACATTTGCCCTCCATTCGGCTTGAGGTCTGCTGCGATGATGATGCAGCGGACTTCACAAGCTGTTTCATACATTCATAGGTTGAAGGGTTTTGATTCTTTTCCTTATATAGATGATTTTGGAGGAGGGGAATTGAAGTACGCAACTTCATGCACCGCTCTCCAAATTTTGCAGAAAACTTTGAAAGAACTAGGTCTAGTTGAGGCAGTAAACAAAATCTGTGAGCCTAGTCAAACCATGGTTTGGCTTGGTATATTGTTCAATACTGCCGAGATGACCATGTCTATTCCAAGGGAGAAATTAAATGAAATTCTGATAGATTTGCAAGACTGGGACGGAAAGTTTCATGCAACTAAGAGACAAATGCAAAGTATAATAGGGTCTATGCAATTTGTTGCTAAGGTGGCGCCACCTGTGAGATTATTTTTAAACCGAATGATTGAATGTATGAAGGAGACACCAATGTCAGGTTCACATTCTTTGTCTCTGGGCTTCAAACAAGATGTAAAATTCTTTTTGGCTTTGCTACCCTTGATAAATGGTGTAAAAATTATGGATAAAAGTGTGTTGGTGTCCAAAGAACGCATTGAGTTAGATGCATGTTTGACAGGATGTGGAGCGTGGTGCAATGACAGATTTTATAGTCGTACTTTTCCTGAGTTCATAAGGAACGAAAATCATTCTATTGCCCATTTGGAAATGTTAAATCTTGTAGTAGCCATTAAATTGTGGGCTAAATGGTGGAAGGGGCATCGCATTGATATCAGATCGGATAATATGAATACCTGCATTTTGGTCATGAGAGGAAAATCGGTGGATCCTTACATGCAGAGATGTGCTAGGGAGTTGTATTTGGTAACAGCTACGAATGACATCGATTTAAATGTTATACATACTCCGGGTGTTGAGCTAACTGTGGCAGATGCGTTGTCTAGACGGCACTTAGACCAGAAATTTGATAAGATTGTCAGAAATAGTGTTGAATTGAGAAAAGCCAAGAGAGAACATCCACCTGATCACCTGTTTGAGCTTCGAAATGATATTTAAAATGTATGTATTAAATTATTTGTTCGGTTTACTAATCTCAGTGTTATTTTACTCTTTTTTAGGACTTTTACAGCTTCGTCAAGCAGCTAATGCACGTAGGTATCTAGCGCTAAGACCTGGAACGCATGCTAATCACATAAGTCATCTTCTTTCTTTTCTTAGGTTCTGCCTACATTTTCAACTAACAGATCTTCCTGCTTCTACTGATACACTCTCAGTATTTGCTGAATTTCTCCTTCAGGCTGGCAGAGCACCTAATTCAGTCTTAAATACGCTTTCTAGTCTTAAGTTTGTTCATTTAGTTAAAGGCTGTACGTTAGCGGGTTTCGAATCTTTTAATTATAGGTTGTTGCGTTTGGCAATACCTAAGTCAGTTAGTCATATTCCTATTGGGGCAAATCCTATAGAGAAAGAAACTTTGAATTTGATAGTAGTTACCGCTCTCAGGTTTGGCGAACAGGGTTTGGCTTTTGCATGTTTATGCTTGGTGGCATTTTACACTATGGCGCGACTTTCTTCCTTAGTGCCTTTAAATGCTCATAAATTAGATCTTCAGAGAACTTTGCTCTTGTCGGATGTAAAATCACACAATGATGGTTTTAATATTTGTATCAAGTGGGGAAAAACGGATCAACCCCCTACTAGGGGTATTGTGGTACCAATCGTGAAAACGCATAATTTGCAGCATATGTGCCCTGTGCTTTTCTTGAGCAAAATGCTTAAAAATTTAAAAGGTTGCAATCAAACAGCAACTCCGTTATTTGCATGGTCCACGAGAACTTTTCCAAGGAGAGTTAAGTTTTTTACTGTAAATACGGCACGCTGGTGGCTGCACAGGATTTTGGGGTTGCTAAATAAATCAGAGTTAGGTTATACTTTTCATTCATTTAGGAAAGGAAGCTGTCAGCTTGCCTATAATGCTGGAGCAAATGTAGGGGATATTAAATTCATGGGAAATTGGCGTAGTGACGCAATTAACCAGTATCTACCCGCCGATTCAGCTAGGCGGCGCACTTCTGAGATTTTATCTAACGCTTAAACTTAAAATCTCCCTTAAATATTGACTGCTGGGAGAACTTATCTATGTTTTGCCGGGTTGAATATAAATGTTTATCTCTTGGCGGCTTTTCATTTTTGTTGCCATGGTGATTCAGGTCATGATGTGGAATTTTAGTATAAACAGAGCATGCAGCTCTTAAACATTTTTATAAGTTTCCACTTAATACTTCTAGTGGATTTGCTTTAATGTTTAATAGAAATTCAACTCCACTGTATATTTGGCCAGTTATACTTAAAATATGAAACAATGTGTTTGGTCAAGTAACAGGGTGAAGTTGTGTGGAGTTGTGTTTAAAGGATGGTCACTTGAGATATAACATGTAATATAATGTATATATGTTAGTTATACCAGATAATTTAGATAAGGTATTAATAAAATTTCTTGTCTGCAAATAATTCCGTTGTTTGAGTCTTCCTTGGTTAATGTGCGTGATAATGGATACCATTTCGGCGCATTGATCAAGGTGAGTACGTCATAATTGATATGAGCAGCCTTTGTTGCGTGGGTTGCTTAGTGATAACTTTGAGACGCAGCGTAACAATCCTGGACGTGCAACTCGTCTGTTGCGCCATATTTAATTCAGTTGCACCGTTGTTTTAGCTGACATAGCAGCGGTTGATGTTGTTGCTCAAAATTTTTTGCCCACCCAGCCCACCCTTTGTTAAGGAAAGGTATTTGTATTAAAACGGTCTTGCAGACTGGAGGTTGAATATAAATGTTTATCTCTTGGCGGCTTTTCATTTTTGTTGCCATGGTGATTCAGGTCATGATGTGGAATTTTAGTATAAACAGAGCATGCAGCTCTTAAACATTTTTATAAGTTTCCACTTAATACTTCTAGTGGATTTGCTTTAATGTTTAATAGAAATTCAACTCCACTGTATATTTGGCCAGTTATACTTAAAATATGAAACAATGTGTTTGGTCAAGTAACAGGGTGAAGTTGTGTGGAGTTGTGTTTAAAGGATGGTCACTTGAGATATAACATGTAATATAATGTATATATGTTAGTTATACCAGATAATTTAGATAAGGTATTAATAAAATTTCTTGTCTGCAAATAATTCCGTTGTTTGAGTCTTCCTTGGTTAATGCTCAGAAACCAACACTTTCAAGTTTGTTTATAAGGTGAAATAGATAAATAAAGAAGTTAATCTCTGAAGCTGTACTATTTTCAAATAGTAGTTTTTCCCGGTTTTCTGGACCTTATCTAAGGTAATAATGGAATTAAATGTTCTGCCATTTTGTATGCTGGATGTTGAATAAAACACTTTTTTTACATATTTATCTCCCATGTAAAGTTTTGAAATATCAATAGATTAGAATTTCCTATTATCAGGCTATTCTGTGCTGCATTTTCTAGTTTCCAGGATTTTGAAGTCTCAAATTTGAGGTCAACTTCAGGTCCAAGGAATCAACAGACAAATAAACTAGAAATAGGCCGTCACATAAAGGGTTATTTATTGAAATAGTGCTGATGACACATACCTATGTTAGCATCCTGAAGGTAAGTCTTAAACTGAAGCAAAAGTATGCTCATTGCTACAAGGCTAACATTAATTAAACATAGCCATTCAAATAAAATATCTAACAGTACTCACATACATTCCTAGAATGCCCAGGTTGTTAAGCCTCCTCAAAAGGTAACAACTGAAACTATCTAGATGTTTGAGAGGTTGATTAACCCTCTCCATCCACCAAACATACTTGAGGTTTTCCAAGCTAAAATGGCACTTCTATGATAAGTCTGCAAATCAAATATCTAGACTGTAATTCTGTTTCTGCCTGTTGACAGCAGACAATACCCTCACTTAGGATGTTATGAGGCCCATCCTGTCTGACACCAATTAGCGTATTGTCTTTTCAAGACCTGAGGAATTAAAAGAAGCCCAACCTGGGGATTGCAATCAGACAGATGTGTCCTGTACTGCCCCTGACAGGTGTGGATCTGAGAGTAAAGGCAATCCACAACAGTAGAATAAGACAATACACTGAGACAGGAAAATATGATGTTTTGTCAGTGCATCCTGTCTGATGTTATGGACCTGTGAAACCATGAAATAGACAAACTAACAGAACTCTTCTACATTAAGCTAATGCCATTAGTTAGGAAAACTTCATGTATTCTTTTTGGACAACAAAGCTATGGTACTGTAAAGAACTCAGGGTATATAGGCTTATTTACAGCTTTACAATGTATTAAAATAGATGGGGGTATGGATTTTAGAACTATCTTGTTTTAATTTATGAAGATGTGAAGAACTGAGGAATGGTACAATTTACAGAAATATTTTTGCTAAGGCAACTCAAAGAAACAGTTAATCATCATGAGTTTTTGGATAAGCATCTTTTCTCAACCCATTCATAACCTAGACAACTATATACCCTGTGGTACAGCCTACACAGGAAGTGGTGATAAGTAGAGCAGTGCACATGCCCGGCTGAGCCAGGTTGAGCTTCTGGGTATGAGTGGGATGCAGATAAGAGCTCATTTGCATAACAATAGTGTGTGACTGGTGTAGGAGCTATTACTATTTGTGTCATATCTCCTTAATCTATATATCTCTGACAAAATCAACTTTTGTCTGACAAAAGTAATTCTGTCGTAGACAAAATTACTTTTGTCAGACAAAAGTGACTTTTGTTGGACAAAATTTGCTTCTGTCAACAAAAGTGTGCATGTTACAAACGGCGCCCCATAAATTTCAGCCACAGTGTGTGAGCTTTGATCGCTATTTTCGGAAGATTTCGGCAACCATCAGCCAACGAAAATCGTAATTAACAAAAAGTGTCCGATATTTGCGAGACAAGATGGTTTTATTAGGCAATGGTAACGAAATCTCTTGGGTGCGAAGCTACTTGGGTACGAAACAGTTTGGGTACGAACCAGTTTGGTTACGAAGTCTCCTGATTTCGCTCGAACTACCATATTGACAGTGACGTCACTAGACTGCAAAGCATGCCGGGAACGCTCAAATCTGACTGGGATCTAAACTCAACCTTTTGTCGGTGATCGGATGCATTCGATTCATTCGTTTTGTTTAGGCCTAAACCGAGAGATAAATCGAGTGAATCTAAATGCACTATCACACGACATGACAATTTGGCCTAGTCAAGAATATACATGTAAAAGCTACACTACAAATATGCAACGGCCTGAGGGAAAACAAGTGAAATACTCCGGAATAATACGCCAGACTAAAGCGTATAGACAAAGAAACATTTTTGTCGCTGTCTCCTTGCTTGCTACCGCAGCTCTTGGATTTTACAGTGTGTAAGTTCAAACTGAGTAGAACTAGAAACTTGGAATGGTTGTCCTCTTTCACCTTGGCTGGCTGTTGCTGACATCTTGATTACAGTAGTGAATGGATACAGTAGTGAATATATTTTTTCCTTAACAATTTCGGTTCCTCCCATTTACATATTGACTGACATTGTCACACTTTTAGGATTTATTTATCTACTGTCTTTTTAATATTTTTCCCAATTATCGCTGGATTTTAGAACTATCTTGTTTTAATTTATGAAGATGTGAAGAACTGAGGAATGGTACAATTTACAGAAATATTTTTGCTAAGGCAACTCAAAGAAACAGTTAATCATCATGAGTTTTTGGATAAGCATCTTTTCTCAACCCATTCATAACCTAGACAACTATATACCCTGTGGTACAAGCTAAAGACAAGAAATCTGCGTCGTGGGTAGTGCAGGCGGAACGTATGCTCCGAAAGCACAACCTCCCCACCATCAAGGAGCTCTTCATGGCGTTACCACCTAAACTAGTATGGAAGAGAACAGTCAAATATGCTGCTCAAGACTATGCGTCTAACAAGCTACAAGAGGAAGCAAGAACGAAGTCCACCCTGAGGTATCTTACCCCTTACCACATACCCAGAACTCCCCACTACTGCCTGAGCAACGCCTATAACCCATATCAGGTCACCAGAGCAAACATAAAATCAAGATTGCTCCTGGATGTATATCCCCTCTCAAGAGTCACGAAAAGAATGAAGAAAACTACAGAGGATATCTGCCCTATATGCCAACTGGACGAGCAGGAAAACCAGGTACATTTCCTTCTCAGATGCCCGAAACTGGAAGAGGTACGACCAAAATACCTCCCAAAATTGCTCGAGCTACTCCCTGCCGCAGTACGTGAACTTGTTATCAACGACGAACATCTGTTCGCTGGATTACTCCTAGATGCAAGTCACCCGGATGTCAACCAACACGTGACTATAGAACACCAAACGCGGATCCAGATAGAGGCTATCACAAGAGACTATGTGTATGCACTGCACATTTCCCGCACTGCACTAGTAAAGGTAGCAGAATCATGAGGTGTAAAATTGCTGATCAGTGTTATGCTAATTACTCTAATCAATGTACAAAGAAATCGTGATTTATCTTGATTCAACCTGAAATTAGTCTAATCAAAGCCTATTACTTAATTACTGTTTTCTAACTCTATGTATACAGCTCCTATTGAGGAGGGAACTATCCTACAAGAAGAAGAAGAAGAAGCTCACCTCAGTCTTATAGATTTAGGTGAATACAGGCGATAACGCCCGATATGCGAAAACGCCCGCATCGAATAGGCCCGCTCTTTTTTACTTTTCTCAACAGTGTAATTCTTCTTCTTTTCTTCCTCCTTTATCTTCTTTTCCTTTCTCGTTCTCTTTCTCTTAGTTATTTACGTTCATAGTCGAGTTAGTCGTAGTGTAGATAGTGGTGTCCATTTTTTCTCTGCAGGTTTATACTTTCACGAGAATGGGTCATGTTATAGAGATAGAGCCTATACCAGAAGAGAAATACAGAGCTGAGGGGGTTGAATGGGCCACCTTAACGCCGAAGCCGCAGGCTGAGGCCTTTAGATGCCCCATTCAACCCCCTCAGCTCTGTATTTCGCAACAGAGTCTTCTGGTATAGGCTCTATCTCTATAATATGACGCTGGCATGGCCAGGAAGCAAGCGAAGCTTTGGATGATCATTTTTTTTTACTTCTGACTAAAATACAGCATTGATTGACCGTAAATGAATGGCATACAAAACATTACGATTTTAAACTGTCACAGTCTTAAAATTTACATTTCGCAACTGATTTTGACGAGAATTCAATGACCAGTAGAATGAATTCTGGCGGTTCTATTGATCTAAACCGCATTAAAATTGACCCACAGACAGGCGAGAAATTCAGTTTTAACTTGGATAAAGTAGCGGCCATGGCGTGGTATGGCCAGGAAGCGAGCCGAGAATTGAGCCACGGACGGGCGAGAAATTCAGTTTTAACGTGGATGTAGTAGCGGCCACTTTAATTCATATTTCGCAACTGATTTTGACGAGAATTCAATGGCCAGTACAATGAATTCTGGGGGTGCTATTGATCTAAACCGCATTAAAATTGACCCACGGACAGGCGAGAAATTCAGTTTTAACTTGGATAAAGTAGCGGCCACGGCGTGGTATGGCCAGGAAGCGAGCCGATTTTAAAGTGAAATCAATGGTCAGTAGAATGAATTCGGGCGGTTCTAAACTGCATTAGAATTGAGCCACGGATGGGCTAGAAATTAAGTTCTAACGTAGATATACATGTAGTAGCGGCCACTTTCATTCACGCACATGCATTCATACATTTCATCCAATGGGAGGGCGTGTTTGTTATTGTACTGCACATTACGTCATTGTCGACCAATGAAATTGGTTGTTACTTAACCTACTAAAGAAATCCTCCAGAACAGAAGTCGTCCGCACGTTGGACGATATTGTTGGATGCACGGTCGACGATATTGTTGGACGGTGACAACTTTCTGGGTCTGTGTATGTATTTCTTATCGTGACATCATATACACTCACGCTCAATTGACTGACTGCGAGGCTTCGCGAAAGGCCTGCGGCCTTTCCGAGCTTCCCATGCTATTATAACGTTGCCATAGTTACAAGGCATGATTATATTATGTTATGTTATTATGTTATGTTATATTATGACATTGTATTTAATGTACTTTGCGACCTCAATTCTGATACGTACATTTGTACCAGAATTGTTGAGATAATTTTGCAATTCTATAGTCTGTCTGACTCGAGTTTGGCAATCACTATTCCCACTTGTTTGTGACAAAACGTTCGAGTTTGCCATCCAAACTTGGCAAACCTCTTTGGAGCAGTACTACTAGTGCTCGGACGATTACTCGTATGGTCGAGCCTTCGGTCGTCACGCCATGCTTGACCCACGGTCGACCATGCCAAGGAATGGTCGACCGAAAACGAGTATAATGAATTAGCGCTAGTCTGTCCAAAAGCAAAAATATTACAAAATGAAAGTAACTTACCATGCCGCCAACCTTCCTATCTAGTGAAATATCTACCATGAAATGAAAATAAACTTACCTTTATGTTGTTGTTGCTGTTGTTTCCTTACCTACATCTACGCAGCGCTTCGTCGTTGTAAACAACATGGCTAAGTGCGCACTGCCCATGTACTTATTCTATTACTTTCGGGGGACCGGCGCCGCTCCGGAATTGTCCCGACATGGTCGACCATGGTCGAGTATCGGTCGGCAGCTTCTGCCGATTACTCGACCATGATATTTTCAACGATTCCGAGCACTAAGTACTACGTGTATGTACAAACATATTTTTTGTTTCAGCTCCGCAAAATGGTGATTTTGCTCATTAGTTCCTATTGTAAAATGTGCACATTGCCGTAACTACGATCTCGCGTGTTTGTCTGTTGCGAACCATACGAGATCGTATTGTTGGCAATGGACACATTTTACAATGGGACCTCATGAGCAAAATCAACATTTTGTAGAGTTGAGACAAAACATATGTTTACACATATACGTAGTAGTGCTCCTAACATGTTTGCCAAGTTTGGATGGAAAACTCAAACGTTTTGTCACAAAAAAGTGGCAAAAGTGATTGCCAAACTCAAGTCAGACAGACTATAGTATGTACCAGAATTGTTCCCTGCAAACAATTCTAGAACGTACCAGAATTGTCAGAACAATTTCTGGTGTTATAAGTGTAACCAGAATTGTTGATTCAGGCAATACTGGGACGTCCCAGAATTGTCCGAGAATTTTTCTACTGCCGACTTAATGGTGCCGTTGGTCAGATACTTAGTCGTAATGTATTGAGTAGTTCCGGAAGGAATGAATATCAGCAGCAAAGTACTTAAGGTGGCTGTAAACATTTCCGGTGGAGTGTAGACTTTCCCTCAAACAATTGCGGATTTCTCATTATTTGTACACTAAACCCCTAACAAACTATATATGTTTAGAAAGCTGACATTCTCAGGAATACATAGGATATGGACAGGTTGTGTGTGCTCCAAATATCATGAAGAAAATGGGGTCAAAACTTTGGCTAGTCAATTTTCAGTACATATGTCACGGCTGACGCAAATCTAAGTGCAGAGTCTAAGATAGTAACCTGATTTTTCAATATGTTGAAAAAAACCTTTGTCTCTAGAGATTGAGACGGGGGTTTTGTAAAATATTGCCCCCTAACTTTTTTATGGCCATTTATCTAACAACAATTTAGGAAAAAAATACTCTTTTCATTTCTTGACGCAAATGTTCATGCAGAGCTGCAAGCGCCCCCAAAAGTGAAACGGCAGCAGATGTAACTAATTGAACCTCAGAATAGCAAGTTCATATCACTAGGAAAATTGGATTGCGAAACTGGCGATGCCACAAAGTTAACGACATGTAAAGGCGTATTGATAAAGTTATTATTGATTATTTATTTGAAAAGGCATTAGATTAAAAGATCAAATACAATTTTTCAGCTATTTTGGCGCTCCTTATTGGGTTCTAACGACATTCGGGTGATGGCGAGCCGTCTGGCAGTAGTTAGACAACAGGCGCCATATTTGATTTGGTTATTTACCAAAGGTGACGAAGGTAGGTCATAATCAGTTTCGGGCTGTATGTAAATGTGTGGGGTCATTGATAAAAGTGGCTTAGTGGTACATGTACCTAACAAAGATCTACTACGGTTGTCAGTCATGTAAATGACAAGAATGACTCGGAATACTAGGAACGATCCCAAATAGAGTTACGGGATTTCATCAATATGTTTCTCTTTTCACTCCGTCTCACACAACAGGAGGAATAGCCTGATTGATAGCCCAGTCGCCCTGGCCCAGTCGACTCCCGATCCTAGGGTCGCCGGTTCGATTCCATCTCTCGATCGTAGAATTTTTTTTTCCACCCGCCCAGTGCTTCGTGTGGTACTTCGTGTGTATTTCATACTCAAAATAACGGTGGCTTTATTTCTATTATTTTTATTACTTAACTTTGCTAAAAATGAATTGTTGGTCAAAACCGTTGATCCCAGAAAAGACGTCTGCCTGAATTGCCGTTCGCTATAAGGGCCGATGACTTTATGTTGGGCTTAGACTAAAAACAATCTTTTATCTTTGATTTATTATAATAAACATTTCCACAGTTGTGAAGTTAGGAATTTCTTCGAGAAAATATATAGTTTAATGGATGCAAGTAATGCCTAGCCTTCATATAAAAATTGAGATCTGTGAAGTTTAATGGGTGTAAGTATTAATTTATATCTGTTGATGAAGGACACTTGCTGCACATGACTTTACCTTAGATCACCAAACACAAGTGGATTCGAAACCAGCCGGTCAACATGAACATGCAAGCCTCAACTAATGTCAACTAATAGCCGCTAATAGGCCAGAAATTGGTGCTCTGGGCACCCCCAGCTGGTGGTGGAGATAAGGTGTCTCAGTAATGTAATCGATGCGAGAGCCCTGATTGGTCCTTGTTTCCACGTGAGCCCGCGCTGATGGCTTATGTGGTACTCCTGACATGAGTCCAGCACTTAACTATAAGGCATTACTTTATGCAACTCCCACCCATCTACCTTCTATCTGCCCTTTCACACGTCCCCACGTGATCATCAGTGCCCTATCCATGCACCTTCCACCTGTACTTTGGGCTTGGATCCGTGCGCCGCCACTCACTTTTTGGGCGCACGGATCCTTACTACACTGCCACTTTCTATTCCTCCTGCGGCCTTTAGCGCCTTGCCGCAACACTTGCCTTCCCCCTTCTCTGTAATTATACTGTCCTCCCAGTACCTCTTTCAACGGGGCCCTATCTTGATTTTTGAGTCACTATAAAATATAAACTAGACAAGATATTGCAATATCCCCGTCTCATTCTCTATGGAACATGTTTTAGAATCTATATGCAAAGTTTGAAGCTAATTGATTAAGATTTGTGTCTGAAATTACGTCAGCCGTGAGAGTAAAACTGTAGAAAACTAAGCTTAGGAAATGGCAGTTATGTGTTTTACAACGTTCTGGTTACTGTTCAACACTTAGCTACTACTTTAATGCATATATTTTAGTCCAAGTGGAAAGATAAAGTAACTTTCCATTGTATTTAACACCTGCCAACACTGTACCTCAAAAATAAGTATAAATAAGTACAAATCTGCAACTGAGTTATCACCCTATCAACTGGATTTGGAGTGCCTTCCATATATGGGCATATGACATCACCCAAGCCCCGCCTACTTGTTAGATTGGCATCTTGTTTGCATGCAAATGTTATCCATTATAGCTCTAGATTTCTTAATTATTTAAAGAACTGTGCCACCAAAATCAAACATGTTGCAGGGGCAAGAGCTTACTATACTGTAGCTATCCCAAGCATAGCTTTCTGACATGGTGGCTTTTAGATTTTGAGGCCTTATTCATTGAAAGGGGATATGTACCTCTTTCAATATTCCACATGGTACCTGAGTAAATATATCTGTTTATTTGGATGCTGCTATAGAGAATAACCAAATGCTATGGAGTCATGAAGAAAGATAATTTCACAAACCTCTATTGCTGTATCTGCTTCTACTCTGACTGGAGGGTTACAGGTAGGTGTAGTTGGCCATAATGACCCTGAACTTCTGGAGACAATCCAGTGATCCAAGCTGCATATTTTGCAGCAGAACTTGGCACTTAAGGTGCTTCAGTACACGGGGGGCCACGATCTCTTTTCAATTGGCCGCAGACGAAGTCCAGCCGTCTCGACCGCAGACATTCCACTTGTAAGCCAGGGCTCGTTTTTTCAACACATTCATGCCAGTGAGCCTGAACACTGACCTGCTTATAACCTTGTGATCAGAGCAATTGTAAAAATATTCAAAAGAGAACTGTTGGTCGAAATTAATTACAACTGTATAAGAACCGTAGATAAATGAAATAATATTTCTTTTCCAAGCCCTATTATTGTACGGCCGAACCTAAGTTTATTTTGGGTCACATATAACATCATTCTAATTTATTAAACATTGAAATCTACTGCATCAAATAATTTGGAGTGGTTAAAAATCAAATACGAGAAGAGAGATTCAGGAGAAATGATCCGTTGTGTGCGCATCCTAAGCAAATACTAGTAGGTCGCTCGCAATGTCAAACAACCTGGAGTCTAATAGTCAAACAACATTTGGTTTACTGTTGCATAAAACGAACGCAAGTGACTGACAGTGGAAACACTAGATGGCAGCACCAACCTGATACACACGTGTGCTGTTTTGGAAATTTAAGATAAACAACAACTCGAAATTCCAGTTTTATTGACGTATGATGTATGTTACATCACTGTGCACAGGCATACCACAATAGTGAATAGTGAGGCATTCGTTTACTCGAGTATGGAGTGATGTAGCGTGTCGTACGACAGTGCAGGTAATGCAAATGGCGACCGAATCAGTGATTATACTACACTTGGTCACTTCAGGCATGAACTGTATAGAGTCGGCAGCATGATATGAGTTTATTTTGCGGTATGCCTGTGGGTATGATTACAAACAAACCCACATTGGATTTCAAAAACCTTACTGTTGCATAATTTAGTAGTCAAATCTAAACGTTTGGATGTTGTAATTTTCCCTTTATTTTGATCAATATTTTCGTTTGTTTTGCACTATCCAGCAGTTTAATGTTATGGTTTTCATGCAGGTTGGGTGTCTTCGTGCTCTGCACCTATGAATTATATAGACCCTCTGATATGATGGGCATACAGCCTGATACAGGCTGTATTCTAGGGAAGTCGGTTAACACTCTTTAAGCCCCTACTGAAGCACCTTAAGGTCTCACACAGTATATTCCTTTGTCTAATGAATCCCATATGAGGAACATGTCCATACATGTGCACTGCTTGGCTTGAAATGCTCAAATGACCTTCCTACCCATGGACAAGCACAGCTCTTGACTCCCATAATCCTTGAGAAGATTATGAGTGAGACCACGCATGAAAAGTCAGAGCCCTGAGGGGATTATGTATAATTGATATCACGCATACTTTAATGTATTTCCAAAGAACTGAGGCCACAGTGCTAATCAATCACCTAACCCAATTATTCACCTGTAATTTCAATCTCTGCTGTGTCTTCAACTAAATTGACTATATTGCTTTGTGAAAAATACAACCCAGGCTTCAACTAGTTGATAGCTGAATTATATGGGTGTAATTGTACTTATATGGATGTAATTGTCCCAACTTAGTATTGTTAGTTATCCAAAGAGCATAGTGTCTGAATGACTCAACATCCTCCCATCAAAAACACACAATTTATTACCTGAAGCCCTAAAACTGGAATGTTTCCTTTTCTTCTCAGACAGCCGGAGCCACATTTTGATTATGACTAACCCCCAATACACTATTTTTGAATTGATCAAAACATCATTATCTGTGGTGCCATTCCATTTCCTGCCCCAGCTGAACTGGCAGGTGGGAGGGGCTTATCAGCTAACTGGTCACATGGCCATAACAGTAGAGCATGCCTGGAGCCTGCTCTGTGATGCTCACCTGTCATACAAACTTATTGCACAATTTATGGGGTTTGGAGAGGGGTAGGAGTATGTTTTTTTTTCATATGGAGGGTAAGACCAAGTTCATCAACATTATACATATATCTCAAAACAGGCCATCCCTGAGGGCGAAACGTTTACGGCCACCTTAACTTACGGCGTCATTCAGCAAGCAATAGGAAAATAATTCACCAACAATTCTGGTACGTCCCAGAATTGTAGTAACAATTCTGGAAGAAAACGTGTACCAGAATTGTACTGGCGGACAATTCTGGAACGTACCAGAATTGTGCAATTCTGGTACGTTCCAGAATTGTTCTAGAACTGAACTGCTACATGTGATAAACAATTGTGGTACGTACCAGAATTGAGGTCGCAAAGTACAACATGACCCGGGAACACACCCAAGAGTTGGATCTGGTCGCTGTGGATTCATTTCACTCGTGACGGCACAGACTATGCCAAATATCAAAATGAGATATTTCACCATTAATCCATAGATAAATATATGGCTTCACCCATCAACGATAAGCGGACACACAAGGAACATCACATACGTAGATACATATTTAAATTGCTGCTGACACTGACAGTTGACAGACTGTCAATAACAACAACTGTCAATGACAATATCCAGGAATTATGTATCCATGATGAATTATATGTTTGTTTGTTATATGGAGACAGTAATCAAAGCCGCCTACAGGCTATAAATGCTCTTATTGAACAGCTTATTACTTGATTACTTGAGAGCACTTCACAGCAAGCCGCCGCTCATGGCAGCACTTGAAAAGAGCGGGCGTATTTGATGCGGACATTTTCGCATATCGGGCGTTATCGCCTGGCACCATTTAGGTTATCATCAATATTCTTTTTTTAGAGTTTGTAAGTATGTAGTACTTAGAAACTCTTATGTCACTACATTTCCATTCTTTGTCTAAGCTTTGATTCTTGATGTTTGTGTGTGAATGTTCTCTTTATTGGCTGGGTGGATTCTAGTGTTGGGAATCGTTAAAAATTTCGGGCTCGATTAATCGTCAATTTTGACGAGCGATTGATCGATTATAATCGATTATTTAGTAGTTTACTACGCTAAATTTCCACTAGTTTTATAGCCCCCCAAAACTCGACGAAAAATACAATTTTTCCGCGCCAAATCAATGTTGCTAATGACAAGACAATTCGGACTAACAATCTGTGATACTAATTAAGAATTATAACGAAAAAACAAGCCATAACAAGAATAGAAAGGTATGTGCGAGGACGCGGAAAATTCGAAAAGTAGCCATGACAACGGATAGCAAACTCATCACGGCCAGCTACTCATCACGGCAATACTGCGCATTTATAAAACATAAAACATTCTGAACTTGCAATCCGTGGTAATAATCATTAAAAACAATGAAAATTAAAGCTGAAACAAGGATAGAAATCAATGTGCGAGATTGCGAAATGTATGTGAATTATGGAACATATGAAACTGAAAGTGAATACCACGGATTGGAAGACTATCTACGCATAAATTTGAACCTGAAATAAAGTATCTATGTAATGCATACAATGAAACAGAATCGTATAAACTTTGTAACTTACCAATTCCGCTCATTCTGTTAGATTATACACTGTAATTTTACTCCAGAAGTGAGAAACAGTGTATCCTGCCGATCGCACGTACGTTTCAAGATGGCGGCCATCTGGTTGTGTTTATTTTTATTATCGCTCGGCAAAGATCGAGCGATGGAAGGCAAGCTCGATTGATCGGAACTCGGCCCAAAGCGAGCCGAGCTATCGAGTTTGCGATAAATCGACCCACCACTAGTGGATTCTCTTGATTTTTTGTTTTTTTTGTTAATTTTTGGGTGTCTGGTTGATGTTTTTTTGGTTTTGGTTCATATTTATGTTTCTTTCGTAGTGTATTTTGTGTTTGTTTTTGGGTTTCGGCTTTTTATGCTGTACACTGTAGTGATGTAGGTTAGTATAGTTAGATTACATTTTTAGCAATAGATGGCAGCACCTGATAGGGTGCTCTTAGGTTTTTGTGCTTATCCCACTTCATCATGGTTACCATGGGTTTGACCTCAAGTTTACAGGTCACAGCCTCGTTGGGTTTCTTATTTATATCACAACTCAAAAAAAAAAAAAAAAAAAAAATTAATATTAAAAAAATGTTTTTTTTAAATTTAAAAAAAAACTAAAAACATGTTTTGAAAAAATATTTCATGAAAAAAAATTGAAAATTTTTTCCAAAAAAAAATTAAAAACATTTTTGAAAAAAAATTCAAAAAATAATAATTTAAAAAAGAAACTGATGATAAATTCGTTATCCTCCTTGTAAAAAAGGGATACGGCCTGGTATCTGCGTTCAGTAGGGATGGGGACCGGGAACCGGTTCAAACCGGCCTGAGCATTGCGGTTAACCAGTCAATAATCGGACCTCCCTCTAAACGGTTCGGTTTTTTATGCATGCCCAGGGTTCCCGGAGGCGTAATAAAACTGTCAGCACCCACCTACTCGCTGGCCTCACAATGTCTGCCAAGCGCGACGATCAAACAGCCATTTCAAAATCTCTCAAGTCTGGTACCCTGCCCACTTTCACTATGCTCAGAAGCCTTCTGAGCGTAGAGAAAGTGCCCAGGGAGCTAGTATATAGGAACTTTCAAGAACTTTCCAGTTCAGGCAAGTTCAGCCACGCATGCCATTGCGTAGTTTCGTATCCAAGAAATGTCATTAATAAACCGTTTAGGAAACCGTGATAAAACCGAACCGTAGAAGCAAAACCGAGAACCGAACCGAACCGTAGAATTCTCAACGATCCCCATCCCTAGCGTTCAGCCAGCCGTATCGCACCGTTATCCTCCTTGTAAAAAAGGGATACGGCCTGGTATCTGCGTTCAGCCAGCCGTATCACACGAGGCCGGAATTAACTATTTTTGTCTATATTTTATAGAGGTTTAATTTGGAGCAATGACCCTGTGTGTATTTCATTTAGTATCTTTTTGTGGTGCACTTTGGAATAGATATAATGTCATGGGAGGTGAGTCACCAGCCTCATTAAAAGGGGAGTGGAGATGATTGAATGCATATCTATATCAATTTGTAAGAAAAATATCAGTATTGTTTCTAGTTGGATAAAATCAGTTTAATGCTGGTGAGGATTGCTTGGTTCACTGTCTTATTAACCCAATTATGCTTGAAGATCTTCTATTCATGTTTGCAGGACCTATGTTACTTCTGAAAGTTTTCGATATACACAGGAGAAGCATGGTCTTAGCCAGCAGGGTGTCTGGGTGCCTTTTTGGACACCCAAACCCTTAAAAAGAACCCCTCAGGACACCCAAATATTTTTGTGTGGAATTTCTAAAAATCCCAATCTCAAGCTTATAATTGAATTTTTTCATCTCCTTATAATTCCCATGACATTGTTTATTGATATCATGCCTTATTTTGATGAATTTGTACATGTTTATGGTTGAAATATGAGTATATTGTGATCCCCCTTAAAAATTTTGACGCCCAAAAATGTTTAGGTGATTGATTAGGCATTTTCTATATCCTGGCTAAGACACTGCGGAGAAGTATAGTTAGAAAGGGATCAGTTTAATATTGATGCGGAAGTTTTTGGTCTAATGACTCATGTAAGCACAGCTTTGCTTGAAGATCTTACTGTGGTCTGATCTTACTGTGCTACTTTTGATGGTAACTTAAGATGTTAAATTTCTTAAATTTCTTAAATATTTTTTTGTGAGTTGTCTGTTGAGCTCTACATAATATTTTTTGTTTAGCATTTTCCTAATTAATCATTTGTTTGAACATTAGTTTTGCTGTCACATGCATGTCAATCCTTGTAATCTAGAGGATTACTGGTGCAGCGATTTGCATTATTTCCAGCAAACACTAAAAAACTTACGTACTGACTTAAAAACAAAACAACTAATTTCAACCCCAACCACAAAGTATAACACTATAATAGACCACTTGCACACCAACATTACAGACTTCCAAAAAGTTGGAGTAATAAAAACATACTATTCAGACCACGACCAAATTTTCATCCAATTCTGATAAAAAACCATGAAGCAAACAACAAAACTTAGCTCCAAAAAAACAAATCCACAACAACCAACAACAAGTTTTACTAAAATTAAAAATTTGCTAAAATCTGCTAAAATCTAAATTAAAAAAAAACAAAAATTAAAAATACATAATAAAACAAAACCACGAAAAATTAAAAAAGGCAAACAATTAAAAGACATCAAACATAGAACAAACTTATGACGCCACTGGCGTCTCTCTTGTTTTAATAATTTGCTAGGAAGAGCTCAAATTTGCATGCTCTCTCTACTTGGTTGGAAATTTGTATATGCGTTCGCTGTTGTATCAACTTTTCATTTCATATATGATGTTTGTTTGTTTGTTTTGAATCCGTAACCGCATTTGTCCCACGGGGTCAACTCCCGAGGGAGGACCTACGGAGAGCACCCGGGCCACTCGTCACCCCTGGGCCTCGTTGCTCTTCATGTCCCCTATCCCCCCATACTTATGTCATGCATCAGGTCAGTACCCTCCCCCGTCCTCCTGTCCTGTACAGATATCCTACCAAGTATCTGGTCTGCCCCCTCCCTGTCTTCCCGTCCTACACACACATTTAACCCCCACAAATATGAACCCCTCAAACCCCACATATATACTGTGTTACTTTGTTAATTCCAACAACCTTATCCAAATTGTAACTCTCAATAGATCATCTCCCCTCATACTTCCACCATGCCTACCTGTTTCAGCGTCCCTCACTTACCTAAATGGCTCCCTTCCTCTTACTCGCTTAATACTACGATTAGTATGAACCAACAGTAACAGTGTTATACAGTGATTTAAAACATTTAAGCACACAACACACCCTAGTGTCTCATGATTACCCTTTTTTCACCCCTCTCTTTCCTTCATCATTCTCCTAACCCCTTCTCCCACCGTTCTAGCTAACACCTCCGATGGGTCCCCAACCAAATCTACTATCTCCTTGAGCTGCTCTCCCTCTTCTCTGCCCATCCAAACTCCCCTTCCCCCCCCCCCCCCATATTCGCCTTACCTTCCCCAACATTCTGTCCCTATCACATTTATCTCTATCTTCTGCCTCTTTCCCCACTTTTACCCCTTCTTCATCCTCCCTCTCTTCTCCTTCTTTCTCTCCTCCTCCCCCCTTTGTTCCCTATCATTCTCCCCTTTCTGTCCTTCTACTCTCCCCGTTTGCCCTGGAATTTCTTCAGCTCTATCTGCTTACTGTCTTTCATCCTCTTTTGCCCCCTTTTCTACTCTCTCTTCCAACCTTTGTACTTTTTCACACTTCCATTCTTCTCTCCATCTCTCTTCTCCATTCTCCTAACTCCTGTTCTTTCTGCCCTCCTTCGCTATTTGCCCCATCCATTGCCTTTTTCTTCCACTCCCTAGCTTCTTTCTCCCACTCTCCCCTTTGACACAAGCCCTGCACGTAAAATTCATCTTTTTATTTTTTCCCTGTCAAGGCCCAAACTATCCCCACTAATCCATTATTTACATCTACCACAAACTCTTCTCCCCCCTTTCCATCTTCTCTACTACTTCTCTTACTCATTTCTCTCAGACAAACAATTCAAATTCTAGGACCATGTTCGCAACCCAGATCAGTCTGCAGCATTGTACTCAACAATGAGCAGCTTTTTCTATGCCAGAATGCTATAATGACCAATCTAATTGACCAATCAAAACTACTACTGGAAGCGTCACGCACATTGCCTCATGGAAGTGGCCCGCACGTGGGGTCACGACGACTTTCTGGGTACCTTTATGGATTTCATCGTATATACAGGAGTAACAGGCTATTGCCTGATAGCGAGCTTCGCATGTTCAAGCTTCGCTCCCTTCTATTCCCTTGATTTTACAACACACTTGAACTTATTCTGCGACCAAGAAATGTACATAGATAATGATGGTGACTTTATAAGTCAATCCTAATAAAGATGGTGAGACGGATATGGGGGAAAGCACTTCATGCTATCTGGGTTTGGAGTCAAGGAACCTCCTTATACATGTACCTTAAAATGTTTAAAATTGACTTTCTAAATTTCCCCTTTGGTGCCTACTTCATACCTGACTGCAGCAAGTAAAGGGGGAATGTACACATCTGCTAAACCTGTCCAGTATGTTTGCTCCACAAATGGATCTCTGATCTGTTTGTGCTGTGCTCCCTATATAATAGTCAATATTAAAATTTATTAAAATGGAATAAAGTACTTACAGATGATACTTGTACATTCCTCTATTGAACACTAATGATGTCCAGATATAAATGAATGTAATGAGTATCTAGAGATCTTTACTTGCCCTATCTTTTCATTCAATCATCATTTAGCCAACAATCATTCACTTTTAAGAAGAAGAAACAGAGATATTGATGGAGAGCATGTGGATAGGACAAGTGGTGAATGCAGTGCATTCAGCCACCTGTCCTGGGATGTGTTACAAGCATGTATCTGGACAGGCATTGAAACCATCTCTCTGACTCGACCGTTTGGCAAAGTAAAAGGCCAGGTCTTGTCTCTTGAGTTTCATATAATTTGACCTTATACAACATGATCTGTTACTTAGATTTTACTCTGAAAATGCACCCGAGGCCTTTTCCTTCTGATAATTTGGCATGCTCCCCCGATGTGTTCCTCCTGCAACGGTGGGTATCTACTACTTAGATACCTATTAGATACCGAGATAAGTTGAAAGTCTTTAAATTAACTAGCCCATCTGGCCTACCAAATCTTGCAAACTTGTCTAATACACAGTGAATAGCAAGTTAATTGTTCCGTGGACAAATTGGGAGAATTATAGGTTGATTGAGAAGATATTTCGAGAATTCCCACTATCTATCTGTATTTAAGAAATCAAGTCGACTTATTCTCAAGTCAACTCTTAGCCAAATCAGACCGTACCCAAGCAACGCTGTACCTAAACTAAAGAGAACACTGGTGTCCTAAGCATAGTTTAGAAACTATTTACGGGAAAATATTCACTTCGTCATTGACAAATTTCATGTGTAAAATCATTATTCTTAATTCCCAAGGTAAATGGTTGGAAGGCACACACCAGAACACCCAAATATTTTGGTGCTGATTTTCCCAAGTTGCTATTACGCATATAAAATAAATATTTTTTTCCAAGGGTAACCCTACCTACCCTGATTTTGCCCTCTGATCCTAATGTTCTTATGGAATGTTAAGAACTGGTGCCAACAAGCTCTGTTTCATTTTGAAAACTATTATCAATTATTCTTTAAATTAAGTTGATTTTCCAATACTTTGACATGGACACAATACATAAAAAATATAACATATAAACCTTCAAATATGCATATTTTTTCTGGCAAGGACAAATGAAATTATTTAGAAAAAAAAGATTTAATTACCTACCTACCTTATTTTTTCATGACATTTACCCTAAACAAACTATTTATTTTTTTAGGCCTTTGAAGGTACTTGTATGTTTGTTTGCTGTAAGTTCATCCTTACAAAAATCACTCATGTAATGCTCAAGCAAATAATTCAAAACTTTCACTTCAATTGTAATACTGATTGCAAAAGATATGATAAATTTTCTCTATAAGTTAAATTATGATTTTCATCTGTACATTACTATTAAAAAATTGGATCCCCAAAATATAAGATTTTGATGATTCTTCGCCTGAAAATGATATAAAAATTTAGTCTAATTAGGCAGGCAATCATTTAGAATTGTGTTATCATTTCTTCTTGTTATTTTGCAGGACTTCCAAACCTGGACGTGTGGCATCGTACATTTTAGGCTTGCTTGAAGAAGAGAAGGAATACAAGCAGAAAGTAAAAGATATTGAGAAAATAAGAAGAAAAATGAACAAGGACTATGGTGACCTCTAAATAAGACAAGTAGAAAAAATGTAGCAAATGGACATTTGGCTGACCTCAAATAGGTAGCTCATAACATATATGGATGTGATAATTACAATGGAGACACCTTAAGACAGACGTTTGCCACTGCAGGACATACAAAAACAGTCAAATTCATAAGCAGTGTAAGAAGTGATGTTGATAATTTGATTCAGATGTTATAAATTTAGTTTTTTTTCTTGCTTGGTAGTTAGATTTTTTTACGATGCGGCGGACCAGGCTTGAAAAGGCTAAAGGTTCAAGTGAATCTGGTTCTTCAGAGGATACTAGTGGACAGATTAAAATTGATAGGGTAAGTGGAAAAGAAGACAATGTAGTTCATGATCTCACGCTGGATTCTAATGATGAAGATGAAGGTAGCAGGAAAACAAGTGAAGGAAATGAGTGCAACAGTGAAAAGGAGAATGACAAGGGGCTGGGAGGGGGGGAGAGAGGAAGTAGGAGGTCAGGATTGATACCCCAAGCTGAAGTGAAAGCTGCCAAGAGTGCTCAAGAAGGGGGCAGGAAGCGGCTAGCGACCAATCAGAACAGCCCTCAAGCCATCCAATCACGTAAGGCGGTCAAGAGAGCAAAATTATCGCTCAACAAGAAAACAACAGAGGAGAAAATCAAAAGCTACCAGAAGATCTTTGAGGCAGACTCACCCTTAAATCAAAGCGATGATTTCAAAGATGGTGGGGAAGTCTTCCGATCAGTTGCGGCTGTGAAAAAGGCAAGTCCTAAATCGTTGAGGGTTAAACGCCTTACCAGTAGACCAAGGGGCAAGAGAACATGTCCTAATATAAAGGGAGTGAGAGAAAATAGCGATGCAGTGGAGACCTTAAGACAAGGTGAAACAAAGGGTGTGATTGAGGCTGAAACAAAGACAGATGAAGTCATCAACGCCTCTTTTTTGAAAGAATCCAAGTGCATCAAAAATGCAGCACAGCCTGACTTTGAGAGTGGAGGGGGTGGAGCCTCCAAAGGATGTAGGAATGAGGCTGCGGCTGCAGGCTGCACCAGCAGGGACTGTGATGGAGAGGACAAGGGGAGCAAGGAGTGCCCGACTTGTCAAATGGGAGTGGAAGAGAAAAGTTTCCATGCACATGTCATAACGTGTCTGCGACACCAGTTCAAAAAGAATGAAAAGAAAGGTACAGTAACACTTACGACTGGAATTGATAAGTTTAGACCAGCATTGCGCCGAGTGATCAAATGAATGATCCTTGAGTCTATATTCATGTGTCAAACTGATTTTAGTTAGCAACAGGGTCAAAAAAAGTTGCATCCACACTCAGCAAGGTCCAGAAAATCCTGCGTCCTGAACATGGGCCGTGTTATTTAATATTTGTTATTTTATAATGGGTGTTATATATCTGGGCCAACAATTGTGGTCATTTAGGGGGGGGGGATAATTGGTAGAGTTCTTTACCCAGCCTGTGGTAGCTGTGCTACTGCTTACAGGATAAGCAACTTGGGGGGGGGGGGGGGGGGGGGGGGGGGGGGGGGAAAGTCATAAAAGGGAAGTTGCTGGGTTCTTAGTATTTTACCCAGGGGCACACCGACATTTTTTCTCTCAACTGAGACCTCCCAATGAGAATGAAATAATTTAGATGCTTGAAAAAGAAACTAGAAGGCCATGAGTTGCCTTACCTAGTAGAAAGCTGGCTTCATGCTGTTAGTAGTTAACGCGATGGTGCTACTTTCAGTAAGGGTCATACACTAAACTGCTTGAAGCCTTGATGGTAACTTCAGTGCAAAACCCTAATGAAATACCAGGAAGGCATCCAGAAGTATGTGTCCCTGACACTTAGACAGGAAACTGAGCAATTTAGTAAGTGCAACTATGATGGATGTGAGTGAATTCCAGTGACTTTAAATATGATGCTATTAGACTTTGCAAATGGGATAAGTATCGTAATAGTAGTGATGTCAATCACAAGCGTAATAGTACCAAGTAAAAACCTATCCTTATAACACTTGTATACATACATATATCCCTCTATTTCTGCTTGCCATCTATGTGAATGCAATATATTGCACAGCATAACAAGCAAATGTTTATTGATAATTTAATAGCTCTAAAATATCTCGCCATGTACACTTTCTCAAATAAACAATGCTCAAAACAAGTATGAATTCCACCTCAATGAACTGTTGAACTGTTTATCAACTTGTAAATTGATAAAAATACTGGTTTGTCATGATGGTTTTCAAAGAATTAAACTCAAATTTTCAAACCTTCAAACCTGCTGATGTATTTTGTGTATGTTTTAGAGCCCGCACTGATGAGGGATGAGGACCTGGCCAAGTCTCTCCAAGAAAGACAGGCAAGGGGAGCCAAACGGGACGAGGATTTGGTCTTGTGTCCAGTTTGCCAGAAAAACGTGACTCGCTTCAACTCACTTCTCCGACAGCAGCATATCAATACATGTCTTGATCAGGTGTGTAGATAACATATCAATACATGTCTTGACGGTGACCAGGTGTGTAGATAACATATCAATACATGTCTTGACCAGGTGTGTAGATAACATATCAATACATGTCTTGACGGTGATCAGGTGTGTAGATAACATATCAATACATGTCTTGACCAGGTGTGTAGATAACATATCAATACATGTCTTGATCAGGTGTGTAGATAACATATCAATACATGTCTTGATCAGGTGTGTAGATAACATATCAATACATGTCTTGATCAGGTGTGTAGATAACATATCAATACATGTCTTGACGGTGATCAGGTGTGTAGATAACATATCAATACATGTCTTGACCAGGTGTGTAGATAACATATCAATACATGTCTTGATCAGGTGTGTAGATAACATATCAATACATGTCTTGATCAGGTGGGTAGATAACATATCAATACATGTCTTGACGGTGATCAGGTGTGTAGATAACATATCAATACATGTCTTGACCAGGTGTGTAGATAACATATCAATACATGTCTTGATCAGGTGTGTAGATAACATATCAATACATGTCTTGACGGTGATCAGGTGTGTAGATAACATATCAATACATGTCTTGACGGTGATCAGGTGTGTAGATAACATATCAATACATGTCTTGATCAGGTGTGTAGATAACATATCAATACATGTCTTGACCAGGTGGGTAGATAACATATCAATACATGTCTTGATCAGGTGTGTAGATAACATATCAATACATGTCTTGAGCAGGTGTGTAGATAACATATCAATACAGGTCTTGATCAGGTGGGTAGATAACATATCAATACATGTCTTGATCAGGTGTGTAGATAACATATCAATACATGTCTTGATCAGGTGTGTAGATAACATATCAATACATGTCTTGATCAGGTGTGTAGATAACATATCAATACATGTCTTGACCAGGTGTGTAGATAACATATCAATACATGTCTTGACGGTGATCAGGTGTGTAGATAACATATCAATACATGTCTTGACCAGGTGTGTAGATAACATATCAATACATGTCTTGACCAGGTGTGTAGATAACATATCAATACATGTCTTGACGGTGATCAGGTGTGTAGATAACATATCAATACATGTCTTGATCAGGTGTGTAGATAACATATCAATACATGTCTTGAGCAGGTGGGTAGATAACATATCAATACATGTCTTGACCAGGTGTGTAGATAACATATCAATACATGTCTTGACCAGGTGTGTAGATAACATATCAATACATGTCTTGACGGTGATCAGGTGTGTAGATAACATATCAATACATGTCTTGACCAGGTGTGTAGATAACATATCAATACATGTCTTGATCAGGTGTGTAGATAACATATCAATACATGTCTTGACGGTGATCAGGTGTGTAGATAACATATCAATACATGTCTTGACGGTGATCAGGTGTGTAGATAACATATCAATACATGTCTTGATCAGGTGTGTAGATAACATATCAATACATGTCTTGATCAGGTGTGTAGATAACATATCAATACATGTCTTGACCAGGTGTGTAGATAACATATCAATACATGTCTTGATCAGGTGTGTAGATAACATATCAATACATGTCTTGATCAGGTGTGTAGATAACATATCAATACATGTCTTGATCAGGTGTGTAGATAACATATCAATACATGTCTTGATCAGGTGTGTAGATAACATATCAATACATGTCTTGATCAGGTGTGTAGATAACATATCAACACATGTCTTGACCAGGTGTGTAGATAACATATCAATACATGTCTTGATCAGGTGTGTAGATAACATATCAATACATGTCTTGACGGTGATCAGGTGTGTAGATAACATATCAATACATGTCTTGACCAGGTGTGTAGATAACATATCAATACATGTCTTGATCAGGTGTGTAGATAACATATCAATACATGTCTTGATCAGGTGGGTAGATAACATATCAATACATGTCTTGACGGTGACCAGGTGTGTAGATAACATATCAATACATGTCTTGACGGTGACCAGGTGTGTAGATAACATATTAATACATGTCTTGATCAGGTGTGTAGATAACATATCAATACATGTCTTGATCAGGTGTGTAGATAACATATCAATACATGTCTTGATCAGGTGTGTAGATAACATATCAATACATGTCTTGATCAGGTGTGTAGATAACATATCAATACATGTCTTGACCAGGTGTGTAGATAACATATCAATACATGTCTTGACCAGGTGTGTAGATAACATATCAATACACTCAAGGCCCCCCAGAAGCCCAAGGGTTTTCAATGCTCTGAGATCCCGGGGGGGGGGGGGCACTTGGATATTTAGGGGGGCGCATACGTTCGTTATCAAAATTAAAAAATACCCCTAAAGCACTGATTTCTGGCCAAAAAAGCACCCTTATTTTAATAAAACGCTGATTTTTTCCACTAAATAAACACCCCTTCTTTTATCAAAACACTGACATTGGATGAACGGTAACACATATTTTAACTTAAGATATTATAATCCTCTGCGTGTTTAGCGGCAGCAAGTGGCGGCAGAAGACTCGGAAGCCCAGTCACTTCGGGAGTCACTCGGCGTCAGAGCCACGTATATTTTAGTGGATTGTAAGTGGATTTTGACCCCCATACTTAGTACCCTTCTTTTACAAAATCGCGGACATGCGGAGGTCTTAAAAAAAGACCCCTTCTTCCGCGAAATACGTAACTAAGGTGCAGCCCCCCTCTGTACCTGAGTGCCCCCCCCCCCGGGTCTGAGATGCATTCTCAGCCATTCCTGGCACTTGAAATTATGAATTTCATTGACTTACTTTTCAAGAAATTTCATTCTAGTATTTCTTAGCCATATAATGAACCACTCATTACCCACTACTGATCTTTGCAATGGTTTCATATAAAAGGCTAATTTATGGGTAAGATATTTCTTTATTTCTGAAACTGAAGTGATATTACATATTACACTTCAAATTCACCATTTGCTTGTTTTTGATTAGCCAAATCGGCCATCAAACAATGGGCAAGCAAATGAAATTAGATCCTGTCATTGTCCAAATCAACACAATAAAAGTTTATTTTCAAATTCAATTTTCATTTTTTATAATGCCCACATGGCTAGAAAATATGTTTCACAGACTATGCTCCTGGGTGGGTATAACTGACAAAAAATGTGCCCCTAGGGTTGGGACTATGCAAAATAGGGCAGAAGGTCAGAACACTATCCCTGCCCTCCCTCCCCCTCCCGTGGATTCAATTAACTGGTGCATGTCGCGAAGTCCCTTGCGGCCGGGGGTGCGGGCGCCACCCCCCAAAATTCATGATGACGATCTTTTAGAAAAAGTTAGGGGCCCGGAGGGTCCAGCGGCGCGGCTGCTGGAGCGAGCGACGCAGGCGCGAAGTCCCTTGCGGCCAGGGGTGCGGGCGCCACCCCCCAAAATTCATGATGACGATCTTTTAGAAAAAGTTAGGGGCCCGGAGGGTCCAGCGGCGCGGCTGCTGGAGCGAGCGACGCAGGCGCGAAGTCCCTTGCGGCCAGGGGTGCGGGCGCCACCCCCCAAAATTCATGATGACGATCTTTTAGAAAAAGTTAGGGGCCCGGAGGGTCCAGCGGCGCGGCTGCTGGAGCGAGCGACGCAGGCGCGAAGTCCCTTGCGGCCAGGGGTGCGGGCGCCACCCCCAAAAATTCATGATGACGATCTTTTAGAAAAAGTTAGGGGCCCGGAGTGTCCAGCGGCGCGGCTGCTGGAGCGAGCGACGCAGGCGCGAAGTCCCTTGCGGCCAGGGGTGCGGGCGCCACCCCCAAAAATTCATGATGACGATCTTTTAGAAAAAGTTAGGGGCCCGGAGGGTCCAGCGGCGCGGCTGCTGGAGCGAGCGACGCAGGCGCGAAGTCCCTTGCGGCCAGGGGTGCGGGCGCCACCCCCCAAAATTCATGATGACGATCTTTTAGAAAAAGTTAGGGGCCCGGAGGGTCCAGCGGCGCGGCTGCTGGAGCGAGCGACGCAGGCGCGAAGTCCCTTGCGGCCAGGGGTGCGGGCGCCACCCCCAAAAATTCATGATGACGATCTTTTAGAAAAAGTTAGGGGCCCGGAGTGTCCAGCGGCGCGGCTGCTGGAGCGAGCGACGCAGGCGCGAAGTCCCTTGCGGCCAGGGGTGCGGGCGCCACCCCCAAAAATTCATGATGACGATCTTTTAGAAAAAGTTAGGGGCCCGGAGGGTCCAGCGGCGCGGCTGCTGGAGCGAGCGACGCAGGCGCGAAGTCCCTTGCGGCCAGGGGTGCGGGCGCCACCCCCCAAAATTCATGATGACGATCTTTTAGAAAAAGTTAGGGGCCCGGAGGGTCCAGCGGCGCGGCTGCTGGAGCGAGCGACGCAGGCGCGAAGTCCCTTGCGGCCAGGGGTGCGGGCGCCACCCCCCAAAATTCATGATGACGATCTTTTAGAAAAAGTTAGGGGCCCGGAGGGTCCAGCGGCGCGGCTGCTGGAGCGAGCGACACAGGCGCGAAGTCCCTTGCGGCCAGGGGTGCGGGCGCCACCCCCAAAAATTCATGATGACGATCTTTTAGAAAAAGTTAGGGGCCCGGAGTGTCCAGCAGCGCGGCTGCTGGAGCGAGCGACGCAGGCGCGAAGTCCCTTGCGGCCAGGGGTGCGGGGGCCGCTCAAGGCCCTGGGGAAAATTTTAATATGTAGGTGCTCATAGATGCATTCTCCTTCATTTTCAGAGCATGAATGAATATTATTTTCTCTGTAAATATATCAAACTTTGTTTCAAATCTGGACTAAAAAAACATTTTTTTATTCTGTGGATTGTTCTAGTAAATCTGTCCAAAACATTTCATTAACTTCATTAAATGTAAACCCATAGTACATCAATAGATTTATTCAAGAGAAAATATACACTTTTTTGTACTATTTATATGTGCAGTCAATAAACATACAATACATGCAATACAATGTAAGTCAAGCAGGAACAATTCTGGTGAAACTAATAATCTTGTCAAAACATGATTCCATTAGATTTTATTTCATATCATTAATAATTTTATTCAGTCACAGGAGAAACTATAATCATCATCAATCATAATGTATTTTCGGCCCCAGTCGCCCTTTGGGCAACTAGGGACACAACTCTTGGTCGCATATCAAAATTTCCGTTCGCAGCGACCGGCAAAGTCGTCTGGGTCATGACAACTGTCCACTGACTTTCTTTAAATCACGTTTGAACATTATAGGTGGAAAGGGCACTATATCAAATATCAATTATTATCAATTATTATACCTCCTAATATTGTTCATGATTTCCTAAGAATCTGATCCTTGACTGTTTATACTTGTATACCAAGTTCTCAAAGTCATCTTCCACTTTAAACTGAAGAGATGACTTCAGTTGTCTAGCTGTGACATGACTTGCAGCACTCAAACAATGGTTGTTTACCAGTGCTCTTAGCTGCGAGTATAATCACGCTGTCGTGTTTGGCGAGGTTGATTATCATCTCCACAGAGAGTTACTATCTTATCAATTCCCCATTTGGACTAATGGTGCAGACTGCCGGCCGCCAGCGAGATAAATGCTGAGTTGACTGTCTTCCTATTCCTAAATCCACCTCTCCCAGGTTTTTTAAGGAAATCTATCTGGGGCATGATGCCCTCTAACTGCCTGTCTAAATTTTAGGATCAGCTCGCGGATTTGACCGGTGCCAAACATCCACTTTTTGAACTGAACGGTGACATGGCACCGAAAGCACCAGTGTTGATCCGCCGGTGGTATATGGGTTGAATGATGACAGTTGGCGATGATAATCTCTCCCTTATAACACTCAGGAACCTGGAGATACACCTAGTTATATGATTATGCTGTTTTGAGGTGTGTTTTGGGATGGGGCTTTTAACTAGCTTGCAATGGTACTCATCACCTTAAGGTTGTGGTGCTGGTGTTCCACTCAAAATAAGACATCTCCTAGTTCAGCGCTCTTTTCCCCTTTCTAACAATGGTTATCTAATCCCTGTGGTCTTGGTGTTTCAACTATAAGTTTTCTTTAATTTAGCTGCTTGAGCTGACCTAGATAATACCACAGTTTCTATTTGTATAGTGTTTTACCTCAAATGACGTTTTCTTGATCAATAAAGGGTACTTTGATTTGTAAATACCATGCATGTCTGCTTTATATACTAGGCTAGGGCAACTTGTTTGAAAATTTGGAGGTCCTGCAAGAAAGTACCTTACAGCACGCAATTTTGGTAGAAATTTTAATTTTAAAAGTAGGTCAACAAGGTATCCATTGTGACCTACTTTCTTAGGTAAAAATTTCCACCAAAATCGTGTGCTGTAAGGTACTTTCTCGCAGGAAGTCCACTTCACCTATAGGAACAAAGCAGTAGAAGGTTATTAGTTTCATTTGGATTGACATTTCTTCTTTAAATGTTTTTCAAAAATTCTTTCTCCAGAAACATCTTGCCCTAATGTACAATTTTTCTTGCCACAGAGAAAAATGGGTTAATCTACTAATGCCTGTAGCAACCCAAAATATCCTTACTATTTTGACGATATCTTTTTGACATGATCATTTTTTGAATAAAAATGAGGAATAATTTTGATAAGAAGCCACTCAAAACTCTCCTCCAAATTCTTGAGTAATCAAGACTTGAATTGCTGACTTCAGGGCTCGACGCTAACACTTGTCCTATGGCCCCAGGCCAGTAAAAAAATTCAAAATGGCTGAGGGCCAGTAACAAAGACCTCAACTAGTCCTACAGGGCCAGTAAACATCTGGGGACATTCTTGTTAACAAGTCTCCCCTCAAGATTGTGCCAAATATTTTTGAAATAAATGAAGACGAAATAAATAAAAATAAATGTCTGTAAATTTTATGCAATGTTTTTTTCTTATTATATTGAAGAAAAATTTGTAGGACCAGTAAAAAGTTTGCAGGACCAGTAGATCCTAGGTGTTTCAGATTCTACGAGGCCAGTAACAGTTTGAGTTAGCGTTGAGGCCTGGACTTATTTCACAAGTGTCCGCAGGAGACATGCTAGGGAGAGATCTCCAGGCAGGTGTGGTTTGGGGAAAGTTCAGTGTTATTTCCATTTATCCATTTAGGTGGAGGAGGGAAACAAGGAGAAGGAAGAAATGGCAGCAGCATTAGAGAGGGCAAGAACTGCAGTACTGGACTGTCCTATTTGTGGAAAGAAACTAAAAACGGACAAGGTGAGCAAAATGAATTCTGTAAAATCCTTAAGATGTGCAAGCCATGTAATTTACTACATTTTCAATAAATAATTGGGCAATACAACTGGCATATACCAACATCTTACCTTTCTATGCTGTGTTGTGTTCAGGGGCTTAGCCGCCTATGCGTCCAGCGTGTCATTTGGACACACAGAACACTGTTTTTTGACAGTTTGAACACCCAAAAGTTTATGTCAGAATTTGCTGATGATGACATTTCTTAGGAGATAGAAGATGTAGAAGCTGTAGTGTCACTTTTATAAGACACACTAAGCAGTTACTGGCCCGAAAAAGCAAAATCTGTAAATATATAGGGTTTATTTTATTAGTAGTATGTACTTTGTACCACACGCAAAAGTCTATGAAACCTCTATTTGGACACCCTGTTTCCAAATATTAGCTAAGACCATAGATGTGTTTCCTTGTGTTTTGGACCTACTTCACGATCTGATAGCTCAGACAATAGGCAGTAAGGTGTGTTTTGGACCTACTTAACAATCTGTTAGCTCAGACAATAGGCAGTAAGGTGTGTTTTGGACCTACTTAACAATCTGTTAGCTCAGACAATAGGCAGTAAGGTGTGTTTTGGACCTACTTAACAATCTGTTAGCTCAGACAATAGGCAGTAAGATGTGTTTTGGACCTACTTAACGATCTGTTAGCTCAGACAATAGGCAGTAAGGTGTGTTTTGGACCTACTGAACAATCTGTTAGCTCAAACAATAGGCAATAAGGTGTGTTTTGGACCTACTTAACGATCTGTTAGCTCAGACAATAGGCAGTAAGATGTGTTTTGGATTTAATGATCTGTTAGCTCAGACAATAGGCAGTAAGGTGTGTTTTGGATTTAACGATCTGTTAGCTCAGACAATAGGCAGTAAGGTGTGTTTTGGACCTACTTAACAATCTGTTAGCTCAGACAATAGGCAGTAAGGTGTGTTTTGGACCTACTTAACGATCTGTTAGCTCAGACAATAGGCAGTAAGGTGTGTTTTGGATTTAATGATCTGTTAGCTCAGACAATAGGCAGTAAGGTGTGTTTTGGATTTAACGATCTGTTAGTTCAGACAATAGGCAGTAAGTGCTTTGGATTTAATGATCTGTTAGCTCAGACAATAGGCAGTAAGGTGTGTTTTGGATTTAACGATCTGTTAGCTCAGACAATAGGCAGTAAGGTGTGTTTTGGACCTACTTAACAATCTGTTAGCTCAGACAATAGGCAGTAAGGTGTGTTTTGGACCTACTTAGCGATCTGTTAGTTCAGACAATAGGCAGTAAGATGTGTTTTGGACCTACTTAACGATCTGTTAGCTCAGACAATAGGCAGTAAGGTGTGTTTTGGATTTAATGATCTGTTAGCTCAGACAATAGGCAGTAAGGTGTGTTTTGGACCTACTTAACAATCTGTTAGTTCAGACAATAGGCAGTAAGGTGTGTTTTGGATTTAACGATCTGTTAGCTCAGACAATAGGCAGTAAGGTGTGTTTTGGATTTAACGATCTGTTAGCTCAGACAATAGGCAGTAAGGTGTGTTTTGGATTTAACGATCTGTTGGCTCAGACAATAGGCAGTAAGGTGTGTTTTGGAGTTAATGATCTGTTAGCTCAGACAATAGGCAGTAAGGTGTGTTTTGGACCTACTTAACAATCTGTTAGCTCAGACAATAGGCAGTAAGGTGTGTTTTGGACCTACTGAACAATCTGTTAGCTCAGACAATAGGCAGTAAGGTGTGTTTTGGACCTACTTGACAATCTGTTAGCTCAGACAATAGGCAGTAAGGTGTGTTTTGGACCTACTTAACGATCTGTTAGCTCAGACAATAGGCAGTAAGATGTGTTTTGGACCTACTGAACAATCTGTTAGCTCAGACAATAGGCAGTAAGGTGTGTTTTGGACCTACTTAACAATCTGTTAGCTCAGACAATAGGCAGTAAGGTGTGTTTTGGACCTACTGAACAATCTGTTAGCTCAGACAATAGGCAGTAAGGTGTGTTTTGGACCTACTGAAAAATCTGTTAGCTCAGACAATAGGCAGTAAGGTGTGTTTTGGACCTACTTAACAATCTGTTAGCTCAGACAATAGGCAGTAAGGTGTGTTTTAGGACCTACTTAACAATATGTTAGTTCAGACAATAGGCAGTAAAATGTGTTTTGGACCTACTTAACAATCTGTTAGCTCAGACACTAGGCAGTAAGGTGTGTTTTGGACCTACTTAACGATCTGTTAGCTCAGACAATAGGCAGTAAGGTGTGTTTTGGACCTACTTAACAATCTGTTAGTTCAGACAATAGGCAGTAAGGTGTGTTTTGGATTTAATGATCTGTTAGCTGAGACAATAGGCAGTAAGGTGTGTTTTGGACCTACTGAACAATCTGTTAGCTCAGACAATAGGCAGTAAGGTGTGTTTTGGATTTAACGATCTGTTAGCTCAGACACTAGGCAGTAAGGTGTGCTTTGGACCTACTTAACGATCTGTTAGCTCAGACAATAGGCAGTAAGGTGTGTTTTGGATTTAATGGTCTGTTAGCTCAGACAATAGGCAGTAAGGTGTGTTTTGGATTTAACGATCTGTTAGTTCAGACAATAGGCAGTAAGTGCTTTGGATTTAATGATCTGTTAGCTCAGACGATAGGCAGTAAGGTGTGTTTTGGATTTAACGATCTGTTAGCTCAGACAATAGGCAGTAAGGCGTGTTTTGGACCTACTTAACGATCTGTTAGCTCAGACAATAGGCAGTAAGGTGTGTTTTGGACCTACTTAACAATCTGTTAGCTCAGACAATAGGCAGTAAGGTGTGTTTTGGACCTACTTAACGATCTGTTAGCTCAGACAATAGGCAGTAAGATGTATTTTGGATCTACTTAACAATCTGTTAGCTCAGACAATAGGCAGTAAGGTGTGTTTTGGATTTAACGATCTGTTAGCTCAGACAATAGGCAGTAAGGTGTGTTTTGGATTTAACGATCTGTTAGCTCAGACAATAGGCAGTAAGATGTGTTTTGGATTTAACGATCTGTTGGCTCAGACAATAGGCAGTAAGGTGTGTTTTGGATTTAATGATCTGTTAGCTCAGACAATAGGCAGTAAGGTGTGTTTTGGACCTACTTAACAATCTGTTAGCTCAGACAATAGGCAGTAAGGTGTGTTTTGGACCTACTGAACAATCTGTTAGCTCAGACAATAGGCAGTAAGGAGTGTTTCGGACCTACTTAACAATCTGTTAGCTCAGACAATAGGCAGTAAGGTGTGTTTTGGACCTACTTAATGATCTGTTAGCTCAGACAATAGGCAGTAAGATGTGTTTTGGACCTACTGAACAATCTGTTAGCTCAGACAATAGGCAGTAAGGTGTGTTTTGGACCTACTTAACAATCTGTTAGCTCAGACAATAGGCAGTAAGGTGTGTTTTGGACCTACTGAACAATCTGTTAGCTCAGACAATAGGCAGTAAGGTGTGTTTTGGACCTACTGAACAATCTGTTAGCTCAGACAATAGGCAGTAAGGTGTGTTTTGGACGTACTTAACAATCTGTTAGCTCAGACAATAGGCAGTAAGGTGTGTTTTAGGACCTACTTAACAATATGTTAGTTCAGACAATAGGCAGTAAAATGTGTCTTGGACCTACTTAACAATCTGTTAGCTCAGACAATAGGCAGTAAGGTGTGTTTTGGACCTACTTAACGATCTGTTAGCTCAGACAATAGGCAGTAAGGTGTGTTTTGGACCTACTTAACAATCTGTTAGTTCAGACAATAGGCAGTAAGGTGTGTTTTGGACCTACTGAACAATCTGTTAGCTCAGACAATAGGCAGTAAGGGGTGTTTTGGATTTAACGATCTGTTAGCTCAGACAATAGGCAGTAAGGTGTGTTTTGGACCTACTTAACGATCTGTTAGCTCAGACAATAGGCAGTAAGGTGTGTTTTGGATTTAACGATCTGTTAGCTCAGACAATAGGCAGTAAGGTGTGTTTTGGATTTAACGATCTGTTAGTTCAGACAATAGGCAGTAAGTGCTTTGGATTTAATGATCTGTTAGCTCAGACGATAGGCAGTAAGGTGTGTTTTGGATTTAACGATCTGTTAGCTCAGACAATAGGCAGTAAGGTGTGTTTTGGACCTACTTAACGATCTGTTAGCTCAGACAATAGGCAGTAAGGTGTGTTTTGGACCTACCGTAATTTCGTGTGTATAAGACGCACCCGTATATAAGACGCATCCCTTGTCCAGGCCTTTAAAACGATGTATAGGCCTTAGCTTTGTGTATAGTGCGCACCCCCTTTTCGGAATTATTGTAGGAAATCAACTCCTCATGAGTAACGCTAGAAAGCCAGTAAAACGCATATTGAGATGAGTGAAATGTGACAACACCGTGACATCAATGCGTATCACCCTGTGTCGGTACTCACTACTCACTACCCATTGTCCTAGGCATGTCACATGGATTGTAATCAGTAAATTCTAGCGGAGGGTGGTTCGGTAATTACAATTCATCAATGACGAGGCAAACATCGATGGGCATTGTCTTGGCCGCATTATAATTGTAATTGGCGATCTCCGAGTGGCCTGGTAACTCGATGTAAAACACCCTAGATTTTTAGCTTTGTGTATAAGACGCACCCCCGATTTGAGTGAAAAAATTAGTGTAAAAAAGTGCGTCTTATACACGTGAAATTACGGTACTTAGCGATCTGTTAGTTCAGACAATAGGCAGTAAGATGTGTTTTGGACCTACTTAACGATCTGTTAGCTCAGACAATAGGCAGTAGGGTGTGTTTTGGACCTACTTAACGATCTGTTAGTTCAGACAATAGGCAGTAAGATGTGTTTTGGACCTACTTAACGATCTGTTAGCTCAGACAATAGGCAGTAAGGTGTGTTTTGGATTTAATGATCTGTTAGCTCAGACAATAGGCAGTAAGGTGTGTTTTGGATTTAACGATCTGTTAGCTCAGACAATAGGCAGTAAGGTGTGTTTTGGACCTACTTAACAATCTGTTAGCTCAGACAATAGGCAGTAAGGTGTGTTTTGGATTTAACGATCTGTTAGCTCAGACAATAGGCAGTAAGGTGTGTTTTGGATTTAACGATCTGTTAGCTCAGACAATAGGCAGTAAGGTGTGTTTTGGATTTAACGATCTGTTAGCTCAGACAATAGGCAGTAAGGTGTGTTTTGGACCTACTTAACAATCTGTTAGCTCAGACAATAGGCAGTAAGGTGTGTTTTGGATTTAATGATCTGTTAGCTCAGACAATAGGCAGTGAGGTGTGTTTTGGATTTAACGATCTGTTAGCTCAGACAATAGGCAGTAAGGTGTGTTTTGGACCTACTTAACAATCTGTTAGCTCAGACAATAGGCAGTAAGGTGTGTTTTGGATTTAATGATCTGTTAGCTCAGACAATAGGCAGTAAGGTGTGTTTTGGACCTACTTAACAATCTGTTAGCTCAGACAATAGGCAGTAAGGTGTGTTTTGGATTTAATGATCTGTTAGCTCAGACAATAGGCAGTAAGGTGTGTTTTGGACCTACTTAACAATCTGTTAGCTCAGACAATAGGCAGTAAGGTGTGTTTTGGATTTAACAATCTGTTAGCTCAGACAATAGGCAGTAAGGTGTGTTTTGGACCTACTTAACAATCTGTTAGCTCAGACAATAGGCAGTAAGGTGTGTTTTGGACCTACTGAACAATATGTTAGCTCAGACAATAGGCAGTAAGGTGTGTTTTGGATTTAACGATCTGTTAGCTCAGACACTAGGCAGTAATGTGTGTTTTGGACCTACTTAACAATCTGTTAGCTCAGACAATAGGCAATAAGGTGTGTTTTGGATTTAACAATCTGTTAGTTCAGACAATAGGCAGTAAGGTGTGTTTTGGATTTAATGATCTGTTAGCTCAGACAATAGGCAGTAAGGTGTGTTTTGGATTTAACGATCTGTTAGCTCAGACAATAGGCAGTTAGGTGTGTTTTGGACCTACTTGACGATCTGTTAGTTCGACGTTCAGACAATAAGGTGTGTTTGCCATTGATTGAATGTATAAATCAATGGTCTGCCTTATGACTCTTTAGTACTTGCTATTGCCACATGGGGGAGTAGTTATAGGGACACAGACCAATCTTGAATAACCACAGTAGAGTTCTATCTAAGGATGCTGATTTCGTTATCTGCATTGTTAACTATCTATAAAGATTTTTTTTTCAAAATCTGGCCAGAGGAAAGCTTCTATAGACTTGCTAGAAGTGTTTGTTAAATGTCTGTCTCAATATTATTACCCAAATCTCTATGATCTTTCCTAGGGTGGCTTCAGCACAAATTTAGCTCTGTTGAAAGGCGAAGCCACTAGAGCTTAATATAGACAACAGCAAGTCATTATCTGCAGTAACATTCAGATGACAGGAGTGACCAACTGTCGCACCATTGTGCCACAGAGGCTTAAAAACGTCATTATCTGTGGTAACATGATGACAGAAGTGACCAACTGTCGCACCATTGTGCCACAGAGGCTTAAAAACGTCATTATCTGCGGTAACATGATGACAGGAGTGACCAACTGTCGCACCAGTGTGCGACAGAGGCTTAACAATGTGCGACACGCCAAATCTAAGTAGCACCGTCAAACTTGTTTAATTTTCTGATGGATAAACCAGTGGAGCATTTCTGACAATTCCATATTAAACTTTTGAATTTCATACATTTAGGCTGTCTATCTATTGATCCAGGTCTTTGTTTAGTAGCAGCATTATCCTTATTCACCATTGTATAGAAGGGACATGTATATCCAACTCGGACTGCAAACCATGGCGAACATGTTAACTTTAACCCATTAATGCAGTGGAGTTCATTCAAATTTTCATCTTTGACAAAAGTTTTTGGAATTGAAAATCATTCTACAAAATAGTTGAAGGATTGTTGTTGGTAGTTTCCCTATAAACATTTCTCCAAATAGTTTCCTAAGTATGCTTTGGCTTGTATGATTTTATCAAATTTGTCAGGCTTTTGACCACTGTGAGTGTTAACAATTGATCTATTGTTTTTCTCCAGGGGCGTAGCTCCCACCTGAAGAAATGTGCCCAGGCCAACAACGTCAGCGCCAAGAAGCTGCTGGACGGCATCAAGCTGCAGACAGAGGAGCACAGGTGTCTGCTGGACGCCGGCATCATACCACAACCTCACAACCAAAGGTAAGCTCTGCTGACAGAGGAGCACAGGTGTCTGCTGGACGCGGGCATCATACCACAACCTCACAACCAAAGGTAAGCTCTGCTGACAGAGGAGCACAGGTGTCTGCTGGACGCCGGCATCATACCACAACCTCACAACCAAAGGTAAGCTCTGCAGACAGAGGAGCATAGGTGTCTGCTGGACGCCGGCATCATACCACAACCTCACAACCAAAGGTAAGCTCTGCTGACAGAGGAGCACAGGTGTCTGCTGGACGCCGGCATCATACCACAACCTCACAACCAAAGGTAAGCTCTGCTGACAGAGGAGCACAGGTGTCTGCTGGACGCCGGCATCATACCACAACCTCACAACCAAAGGTAAGCTCTGCTGACAGAGGAGCACAGGTGTCTGCTGGACGCCGGCATCATACCACAACCTCACAAATAAAGGTAAGCTCTGCAGACAGAGGAGCACAGGTGTCTGCTGGACGCGGGCATCATACAACAACCTGACAACCAACGGTAAGCTCTGCAGACAGAGGAGCATAGGTGTCTGCTGGACGCCGGCATCATAACACAATCTCACAACCAAAGGTAAGCTCTGCTGACAGAGGAGCACAGGTGTCTGGTGGACGCCGGCATCATACCACAACCTCACAAATAAAGGTAAGCTCTGCAGACAGAGGAGCACAGGTGTCTGCTGGACGCGGGCATCATACAACAACCTGACAACCAACGGTAAGCTCTGCAGACAGAGGAGCATAGGTGTCTGCTGGACGCCGGCATCATAACACAATCTCACAACCAAAGGTAAGCTCTGCTGACAGAGGAGCACAGGTGTCTGGTGGACGCCGGCATCATACCACAACCTCACAAATAAAGGTAAGCTCTGCAGACAGAGGAGCACAGGTGTCTGCTGGACGCGGGCATCATACAACAACCTGACAACCAATGGTAAGCTCTGCAGACAGAGGAGCATAGGTGTCTGCTGGACGCCGGCATCATACCACAACCTCACAACCAAAGGTAAGCTCTGCAGACAGAGGAGCACAGGTGTCTGCTGGACGGGGGCATCATACCACAACCTCACAACCAAAAGTAAGCTCTGCAGACAGAGGAGCATAGGTGTCTGCTGGACGCCGGCATCATACCACAACCTCACAACCAAAAGTAAGCTCTGCAGACAGAGGAGCACAGGTGTCTGCTGGACGCCATCATCATACCACAACCTCACAACCAAAGGTAAGCTCTGCAGACAGAGGAGCACAGGTGTCTGCTGGACGCCGGCATCATACCACAACCTCACAACCAAAAGTAAGCTTTGCAGACAGAGGACCATAGGTGTCTGCTGGACGCCGGCATCATACCACAACCTCACAACCAAAGGTAAGCTCTGCAGACAGGAGCATAGGTGTCTGCTGGAGGCCGGCATCATACCACAACCTCACAACCAAAGGTAAGCTCTGCAGACAGAGGAGCACAGGTGTCTGCTGGACGCCGGCATCATACCACAACCTCACAACCAAAGGTAAGCTCTGCAGACAGAGGAGCACAGGTGTCTGCTGGACGCCGGCATCATAACACAACCTCACAACCAAAGGTAAGCTCTGCAGACAGAGGAGCACAGGTGTCTGCTGGAGGCCTGCATCATACCACAACCACACTGACAATAGCGCCAGCCCAACTGGGCCAAGGCCAGTTAAACAGTGAAGCCTCGGAGGTGTGTCCATCTTGTGATCAGGGTAGAAGCCTTCGTATTCAGGGCTTTTTACATCTCAGAGGTCTTTTCAATGTGCATGTTACAAATTTTACCGAGAAAAGTTGTTCACATCTATAAGATGTTCAAAACGAGAGGTTTCACTGTATATCCATGTCCTAAGTGTCTGGTGGGTTTGTTGCATACCTTTTCTTGTAGCCCTAATCAGAAAAGAAACTCCTCAAACCTTTGCGAATTGTCTTACACATTTTGCCATGAATATTTAAACCATGAGGTCATGTACATAATTGATTGGCTCTTGAATTCAGTTATGATCCTGGTAAATCTAAATTTAAAAATCCAGGTAAAAATCTTGCATAAAACAAACTTACACTGCTACTCATGTATGTCTCCCTTCTGAATATTCCTGTCACCTTGTCATCACCAGCACAGGTACAACAGCCCATCCACTCTAAAAGTTCAGTTTCTAATTGGAATTTCTTTTGAAGTATGGCGATTGATACAAAACAATTCCTAACACTACCTTCAGAATGGGGGTGCAAGAAATTGACCTTACCTTATTATTTCTTACTAGGCCGAGAAAGACAATTAAGAAAGGCACTGGGGCAAAGGAGAAGAAGGGAGTCACCACAAGGTAGGTTTGTCTTTCTACCATTTTAAGGACCATTGTGTCATAGGGTGCTCTCAATATTACTGGGTTGATAATGTTAATTAGTGAACCTGATCTTTTGGTACCTAGTAACCGAAAAAAAATAACAGCCTGTAAGTCTAGGCTTGGTTTAACCACTGAGATAAGACAAGTCTTTCTGGAGGAATGGGGTGGCTCTGAGAAGAGCCTTTGGTGGGATATAGACAGCAGGCTGTATGTCTAGGCTTGGTTTAACCACTGAGATAAGACAAGTCTTTCTGGAGGAATGGGGTGGCTCTGAGAAGAGCCTTTGGTGGGATATAGACAGCAGGCTGTATGTCTAGGCTTGGTTTAACCACTGAGATAAGACAAGTCTTTCTGGAGGAATAGGGTGGCTCTGAGAAGAGCCTTTGGTGGGATATAGACAGCAGGCTGTATGTCTAGGCTTGGTTTAACCACTGAGATAAGACAAGTCTTTCTGGAGGAATGGGGTGGCTCTGAGAAGAGCCTTTGGTGGGATATAGACAGCAGGCTGTATGTCTAGGCTTGGTTTAACCACTGAGATAAGACAAGTCTTTCTGGAGGAATGGGGTGGCTCTGAGAAGAGCCTTTGGTGGGATATAGACAGCAGGCTGTATGTCTAGGCTTGGTTTAACCACTGAGATAAGACAAGTCTTTCTGGAGGAATGGGGTGGCTCTGAGAAGAGCCTTTGGTGGGATATAGACAGCAGGCTGTATGTCTAGGCTTGGTTTAACCACTGAGATAAGACAAGTCTTTCTGGAGGAATGGGGTGGCTCTGAGAAGAGCCTTTGGTGGGATATAGACAGCAGGCTGTATGTCTAGGCTTGGTTTAACCACTGAGATAAGACAAGTCTTTCTGGAGGAATAGGGTGGCTGTGAGAAGAGCCTTTGGTGGGATATAGACAGCAGGCTGTATGTCTAGGCTTGGTTTAACCACTGAGATAAGACAAGTCTTTCTGGAGGAATGGGGTGGCTCTGAGAAGAGCCTTTGGTGGGATATAGACAGCAGGCTGTATGTCTAGGCTTGGTTTAACCACTGAGATAAGACAAGTCTTTCTGGAGGAATGGGGTGGCTCTGAGAAGAGCCTTTGGTGGGATATAGACAGCAGGCTGTATGTCTAGGCTTGGTTTAACCACTGAGATAAGACAAGTCTTTCTGGAGGAATGGGGTGGCTCTGAGAAGAGCCTTTGGTGGGATATAGACAGCAGGCTGTATGAGTGGGGAACTAGTAGTCCTCCTCCTCCTCCTCCTCACTGTCCTCCTCAGCATCATAACTGTCCTCCTCATCCTCCTCCTCTACCCCCTGATAGAACTGTAGCAGGTTGGCTGGCATCTGTCTGACGGCGGTGCGGCTGCTCACCCGGGAAGACGCGATGTCATAGATGCGGTCCAGCTGGCGGCACGCATACTCCAGGTACATGTCAGCCACTGACTGTATGACGGAGAGCTTCATCCGGAGCTGGTAGCGGGCGGCGTGGCGCTGGTTGTTGTTGGCGTGGTCGAGGCGCTTGAGGAGCAGGGCGGAGTGGCGGTCCAGCAGCTTGATCTGCAGCACGGCACGCACAAAGCGCACGTGACGCTCCTGCACCTCATCCAGCAGCGAGCTGGAGCTACGCACGCACAACACGTTACCCATTGTGCCCTTTAGGCAGCAAGATGTGGCTCAAAGCTTACAGGGATATCAAGACTTGTAGTAGGCTGTGGAATATTACCACTAGCAAAATACTTATTTGTAAATATTTCAGACCTAGGAAACCTAGAGTGGTTGTCAGTATTGCAGGATACAATGTAGATGTCTCCTATACAATGAATTTGATATGTTGTATGTGAGATTTGCTGCTGAGGTGCTGACTGCTCTGCTGACAATGCTGAAGTGAGGATGCAGAGCGTGGGCTGCTATTTATCAGCAGCAGCAGCTCGAGCCCACAGCACTACTGCAGGGAGGTCAGCATTACCATCAGCATCATCCTGCTTCCTCAAAAACTAACACTTCTTGTATACATGGTTTCCAAAATTGCAGCAACTCAACTAGTGCCATAATCACTGCCATCCCTGTCCATTAGAGCCTGCTGACTCTGGGAGGGTAGATTTCAGAGGAGATTGTCTAGGATTAAAGAGGATTATCCAATGGATTATCCACTCAATAGCAATTAAGTAGGAGGGTCCTTCCCCATCCTGATTCTGAATCATGGCAAACAACACTTGGCGATTGTAGAACAATAGAGACGTGTTGTCTTAATTGCTGTGATCATGCACTATTATGGGAAACCCATGCACCCCATTAGAACACAATAGAGCCATTGTTTACTGTTGATTGAAAAGGAAACCATACTGCAATATTTTCTTTTCGTTTTTGTCTCCTGCAATTGTATGGGCATTATTTACAAGTATGAATAATAAACCTAGTAAGTCAGTAGACTTACAACAGACCAGTACAATAAACAAAAATACTTGTAGAATATTTATAAGCCTGACATCATTTTCAAGCTACTCAGATTTTAGGAGAGGCATACACCAATCACTTTCAACATCCATCTATCCAGTCAGTCATTGGAAAATACAAATAATGCAAGAAAACATATTTAACACAGTGTAACAATAAAATGACTTACCAGCCAGATTTGTTGTACTAGAATGAACATGTAATTTATCTGTGTAATCAGGCTACAACTTTAAAATGCAGTCCCATATTTCCCTATAAGTTAGTTATAATTATTTCTTGATTGCTGTCACACCCCAGCTCTGAGATGGGAAGGGTGAAACGATTAGGGGTTGGGAAAGGTGCTACTTTCACATACCTTTAAATGAAAGATATTTAACTGCCTTAAATGAGATGATGATCAAATGTTTATTGTTTTGAAAATCTAGACTGTAGATATCTGACATGACACTTTGTTATTATAAGCTTGCTTAACAGTTGATTATAAAGACTAGAGCAAACAACCTAGATCTGGTTGATGATTTAGTAAAAGCATTGTTTGATTTTTATAGACACTTACTTCATGTGCCTGCCCAGGGTTTGTATACAATTGAAAATATTGTACACAGCATAAAGATTTAAATGAGATATCTAGTTTTGTCATAACTGAAACAACCTTTTTACCCCAGTTATCTTCGCAACATCTTAGAGCAATCTGGCTAGTTTGATAATACATCTTTCAATCCACAGTTCTTCTGCTTTTCATACTTAATTCTCAAATAATCTTTACATACACATACCTGTGTGTATGTATATATATATTTATATATATATGTATATATATATATATATATATATATATATACATATATATATATATATATATATATATATATATATATATATATATATATATATATATATATATATATTTATATATGTGTATATATATATATATATATATATATATATATATATATATATATATATATATATATATATATATATATATATATATATATATATACATATATATATATATCACCTGATGCCATGTATATATATATTTATGTGTATATATATATATATATATATATATATATATATATATATATATATATATATATATATATATATATATATATATATAATTATATATATATATATATATATATATATATATAATTATATATATATATATATATGTACATGTATATATGTATATATATATTTATATATATATATATATATATATTTATATATATATATATATATATATATATATATATATATATATATATATATATATATATATAATATTATATATATATATATATGTACATGTATATATGTATATATATATATGTATATATATATATATATATATATATATATATATATATATATATATATATATATATATATATATATATATATATTTACATATATATATGAACATTTATATATATATATATATATATATATATATATATATATATATATATATATATATATATATATATATGTATATACATACATACACACACACATGTATTATGTGAGTGTGAAAATGTATTGCAATATGAAGGGTAATTTGAGCCTGGATATGATCAGACAATTCAAACTGAGAGTCACCCTTTGAAAGGAACTATTCGAAGGAGAAGAGTTTATCTAAACCCTTCTTACATCTCTCCAGCAAATACTTAATTAAACCACTTTAATGATAGCCATACATTCTGCCAATAGTTGTCAGGAAGAACTCCAGGCTTTTCACCTGATGCCACAAACGTCATGGCTGGGATATTGTCTGGGCAGGAGAGACACAGACACCTAGACTGACAAGCTTGTCCAGACTTTAGAATGGACATCAAGGGGGCTATGTAGTTGTTTTAGAGAGGATAAAAATCAGAGTGATACCTCTTGTATTAGAGTGGGTGGCAAGGGTCCTGATCCCTTTTCTGAATAGAGTGAATAATGATACTGTTTCCTCATATTGAGGGGGTAATTTCATACTCAAAAGAATTACTAAAAAGGGAAGTAGTTGTTTTGGTTTTGGAACTTAAAAGTATCTGTCCCTCAGTGGAAGTAGACAGATTTGCAATTTCAGTGAGCACTGATTGTACTTGGATCAACTGATTGTCATTGGCAGACCTGAAGTTGGACGGTGCAGCTCTTTGTTTTAAAGATGGTAGTCACCAGATTAAGTGCTTGCTAGATCAAGTTTAAGTAGAAATCAAATGTGGCAAGTAGAAAATCCGAATCTTGCATTAATGAAAAGATTAGATATACTGAATATTGTATATAAAATCAACTATGTAAGCCAACTTAGCCACCAGTAGTGTAAGGGTTAATTGGAGGCTAAGTCTTTTCCGAAGAGGTTGTATAAAAGAAAGCTTTATAAAATAAATAAAAACCATTTAGCACCTGCACGTTAGTGTGGTGAGAGGGGATAGTAATTCATACTCCTACTCCCCTGATATGACCCTAACAATTATGGGTTTTTCCCATTTTCGAGGGAGGGCGGGGAGTTGGTATGGTTCAAACACCCTCAAATGCCCCATGTGCATATCAGGTTGGTGGAGGGGGGGGGGGGGGGGAAGGGTGTTTTACTCCTAATCCCAATGAGCTGGCCCTGTATATTAGTAAAATTAACTCTTGTTAGGGGGTTTAAGTAAAGCTCAGACATACTAGATCTTCTTTGTGTGGTTGTTTAGTGAGGGGGAGATTATTTATACTCCTAAACTGTTATCAGTTGATGTATTAAGTGTTACCCATATTTGGGTGATGGTGGGGTTCATATATTTGTAAAGGGACAGGAAGGTAATAGGAGGGGCCAATTATGCTATACGTAAACCCCTTGATTTGACCCTAACAAGTAGTAGAAATGCTACTCATTTGTTAAGAGGAAAGTAGGGTTTAGACACACAAGACCCTCATGGATGTTAAAGGGGAGTTATGTGTTATTCTTGTTTGTTTTAGTACAGTTTATGGTCCCTCTAAGTTTTATAAGCTCAGAAGCAGTGACACAATGGCCGCCTGCCCTAGGTGGCCAGGCAGGAGCCAATTGCATTTAGCCTGGATAAGCTGTGATGGCTGACACAACTCCAGCAAAACAACCACCACCACTGCCACATGACTTAACCAGTTCTCTTTCACACATGTCACAACCCTACATTTTTTTCTGAGTTAAGATATCAGTGGCAACTGGTGATATATATCACCTCTGATATACAGATTTTAGTTGAAAAATGTTGATAATGATGATAGATAAGGATAAGAGTAGAGAACCCTTTTAAAGTTGTCATATGTATCTATGAAGCTTCATTTAGTATTTTACTGTAAAACCAGTTGATATCTTGTGTTCACCTTGAGCATTATTTTTATTCTGCATTATCTTTTAAAAGTACATATTCCTAATTAAGGACCTCTGGCAGCTATAACAGAAATGAAGGTCCAATTAGTGTCATATGATACTTCCTGAAAGCAGTTAGTAATTAAAGATCTGGTATTTATGTCTTGCCTCATATTCATCCTACCATTATCATTTAAAGATAATTACCCTTAATTAAAGACCACTGGCAACTATAACAGAAATCAGGATGCAATCAGTGTCTTACTTCCTGAAAGATCTGGTATGTACCTCATCATCATATTCATCCTGTATTTATCATTCAAGGAAACCTATCACTGATAGGAAACAGGCAGCCAGAATAGAAATTCAGGACCATTTGATGTCACATTTTTATGGTATCCTGAAATCTGTTAGTGAAGAAAGATCCTGCATTCATTTCATACATTATTATCTTCCTACATTCAACACAGAGAAAACCTATAGAGATCCATTTATAGCTAGAACTGAAAGTCCTACTAATGAATCACAAAATGTTGACAGCTAAAACAGAAATGATGGTCAATTTAATATTTCAGGGGTCCAGTTATCCACCATAAGCACCATAGCCCGTAGCCCGTAGCCCGTAGCCCATAGCCTGAGGCTGTGCAGGGTTATAATGATATTTGCCTTTGTAGCCTGGCTGGCCATGGGAAATGTGACATTCTAAGATCATGCTTTTAGGGGAATATCAAGAATATAATCAGTTGAAGAACACCTTTTTACACATCAATTGTCCTTTTGTATTGTTCCAAAATGAAATACAACAATGAAAAATGGTCCTATTTTTTCTTAAAACTTACAGGAAAAACAATGCATAAAATCAGGAACTATTTATTTGAAAGGGACCAGATACTGAAATTGAGGCCTGTGGTGTGATGTATCAACCAATGGCTGTAATGTATTTTGAGTAATTGCAATCCCGCAGCAAACAGTACATAAACAAAGGCCAGTTGACTGACAGACATGCTTGTTCAAGCAGCATCCTAAAAACGGATTATTTATACATTTTTGGAGCACAGGAGCCATACAATCAATCTGTTAGGTTAGTACATAATTAATCTTATTTTTCCTGAAAGAAAAATAACTGTGCAGAAAAGAAAGACAACTTAGTTACGTTTGGTCCAAATGGCTCTGTTATAGAGTTCTACCTACATTCAAGCAGCTAGAATGAAAATATCTAAAATGGTCGGTCATTTTCTTAATGTGGTTCCTCTTATAATGGTGTAAATCTTCATTAATTAAAAAGTTTGCATGATGGTCTTGAAGATGAAAAGATTTAAGAAGCAAACAAATCATGCTAAGTATTTTTTAGGAATTTTTCAAATCAGGGATGCAGGTGGGTTTATGGAAAGTCAGCCATTTTTTTTATGAGAGCTTAATTCAACCTCCTTGTAAACTTGGTTCAAATACTCCTTCATTTATTGTCTAGTTGCTTTCAAAAAAAGGTAATAGGATAGCAGACCTAGTAATCCTAATTTTAAAGGAATTTTTGTGCATGACTTAAGAATATTTTGTTGATTCTGAATTTTTAAAAGTGAAGTGTGTTTACAACAGACTGGCCTTATTGAGTGGCGGCCATTTTGTTAGCGTAGCCTTGGTTAAACATTGACAGCTATGGCCAATTACTCTCTTCCTTTTCATTGAAGGGCAGTAATAGTATTTTGAATGTACAGTAGACTTGTTAACCATGATTTTGAAGTATCTGTCATACCCCCAAGTAACCCTCCTACTTCTGTAGGAATATTTCAATTTACGGGCATATTTATAGTAAAATCGACATAGCACTATGTTTTATATATTGGATACTTGCTTCTAACTGTGAAGGACGGATGCAATGTTATTTTAGTTTTTTTAGTAAAATAAATCAGATAAACCATTTTAATTGTTGGTGAAACTACTGATCCTTTTACAATTCAGGCCGAACCCAAGTGTTTACAGGGAAGATTAAGGGGTGATACTCCTTATTGCACTTGTAGGTTCAATTGCAATATCATATTGTTAACTGTAATCTCAATGGATACATGAATTGCTATTCCATAGCACCCATCAAAGTGCATGCATTGCAATTACAGTATGTTACATATTATACGCCTTTGTAAATTCATACCAAATTACATATCTTGCCTGTGTAGCAGTGTCCTAATTGAAACAAGCACTAACAAGTCAGTCTATTACATGCTGCGGAACTGTTGTCAGCTATGCAGCAGGTTCTAGAGTTGGCATATATTTCAGCCTCCTTTCTGGTCCCTTTCAAATATAAAGTTCCTGATAAAATTCACTGACAACATTTATTTACATTTATTTTATCTTCATTTATTTCAAAAATATTTTAGGACATTCTTGAGGTGAAACTTGTTAACAATAATGTCCCCAAATGTTTTTTGGCCGTGTAGGACCAGTGGAGGTCATTTTTTTTCAAACAGTACTTCTTTTGTGTTCTTGCATCCATTACCATTTAAAACAAATATTTCTGATTTAGGACTCTAAGAGAGTGTCTGGAAACCAGCTAGCAAGTGATTTTTTTTTCATCTTTGAAAATAAAATTTATTTCCTTTCAGCAATGTACATCAGTATAATGCAGTCATCCTTTTGTAAACAGTCAGTACTAAAACATTTTTGTAAGATAGCTATGCTGTGTTATTCCTTTTCATCCTTTTCCTTTTAGAACAATACTATGTGGGGGGAAAAGAAATGCCTATTAGAGTCCCAGAAGATCCAGATAGTGAGTGGCATGCCTTCTTGTGCTAATTGAGGTCTAATTGCAATCCAGCAGCTGTCAGGTGCCTGCCTGCCTGCCTGGTGGGCACCACTGAGGGGTGGTCAGTGAATGGCAGCACTCAGGGGGCCCTGCCCACAGTGGCAGAACAATGGCCTGGGAGCATTATCTTGGGCTGACTATAAAGGACTGGCAGGACTATGAGGCGCCGTTGTGGACAAAAGTAAAAAGCACAGCATAAATGCATGTAAAAACTTTGAAATTAACTAAATTTTCAATGAAAAATAAAGAAAAACTTTGAAATGAAATAATTTGCTCTAAAAAAATGAACAAAACATTGGAAACTTTTCAAAAATTTTGAAAATAAAAATATTTACTGAAATTTTCCAAAATATTTCTATTTTTTGTAAAAAACTTTGAAAAAACTTTGAAATGAAAATTTAATTCTCTATAAAAGTTCAGCAAAATAGTGATTTTTGTTTCACATTTTCTTTGATAATATAACATTTTTCAATGCCTTTCTTTAAAAATCCCAACGCTTTTTACTTTTTTTTTCAGATAATCTTTTTTTTTTCTCGAAGTTTTTCAATTTCTTTTTGGAAGTTTTTTTTCTAAATCTCACTGTAATTTTTATCAATTCTCACTGCGTTTTTTAGCCTCATCCGGGTCCTAGTGAATCACAAAAGCATGTCACGTCACTATATTTAAAATTTCCCGCGCTTGCACGTGCAAGCTGACAAGATGGCTGGATCAAGGGAGGCATTCAATAACCTGCTCACCGACGAGCAGTTGAGTCGCATACGGGACGCCTTAAGTTGTAACAAGTGACTTTATAAAGTTCTGTGTGACCATATCCTGTCATGTATGGTCACACAAAACTTTTTAAAGTCACTTGTTACAACGTTCAACCCTCAAGAGCATGCTAAAACTCCTATATTAAGCTGCACGCCAGAGTATCGTATACTTCCTAAACTAAATATACCACTTTCTTGTAGTCATTTCCATGAAAACCGCTTTTATACTCAATTTTCTGCTGCAAGTGGAAATCTGTATGGCTGTCACATCTAGCATCAACACTCCATCGTATACTGCTACTAGCTGGCTGCATTTGACCCATATAGATAAGGACCTGCACGCCAGTGCCGGCCAGGTGGGTAGCGTTCTCTAGGGAGTGAGAATGACAGGAAGCATTGCTCCCAACCGTCCGGGCCACCACGGTACCGTGGTGGCCAGGACGGTTGGTACTGTGGCCATATCCTGTAATGGCTTCCTGGATGTCAACGACAATGATGTTGTCTACTCTAATCCTTATGCGGCTCTTTGAGCGGACTTTTGCAGCCCCCTTCTAGGGCTTTCTCTTGGCACAGTGCCAAGGATGCCGCCTAAGTGGCTCATGTGTGACACACCCTCAAGGGCCCTTATGAGGGCCACCACTTACTCCCAAAAGAGAAAACCTAATATGCCATGAGGTTGATACCAAGTTACACATGCACATGTAATATATCATGAAAACAAACAAAGTCACTTAAGGTTGAAGCACTACTAATAACAAACATCAAAATAAATATGTAACACCTTAAATGTACACCTAAAGAAAAAACATTGTTTTTAACCTCCCACTCATATGTTTTTTATGTTATCTTTTTAAAAAATTACAATGTAAAATCAATACTAACATAGTTATTATTTGCACCAGTTTAAAATGGTGTAGTTATTTTTTACCTTCACAGAATCTAACTGCTTTCCTATGATGAAAAATACCATTCTACAAATAAATGTCATATTTAAAAGTGATGAATACAAAAATGCATTAGTGGTAAAATAAGAGAGAAAATGTCACATTTAAAGATAATTATGTCTTCATATAAACATTTTTAGGGTAAGTAATTATCTATCTTCGGATAAGAGCAGGCATGGGGTCAATTACTTTTGAAAGTAATATATTACAATTACAATTACTTTGTATTGGCCCTATTACAATTACAATTACTATTACTTTTGAAAAGCACCATCCCTATTACAATTACAATTACTTTTGAAATGTAATATATTACAATTACTTATTACTTTTCTAGCTACGGTGAATGTGACCCTTAGTCAAAATGTCATAAGTTATCTTTTATTCAGTATGAGTATGTTTTATAATAGCTGTCTAATACTTCTTAATGTGTGTAATATGCTGATAGTTCTGAATTGAAGAGTTTAATGTAGATAAACACATATCAAGAATAGAAAGCGGTTCCCTACATGGAAAAGGGGGACCTGTATTTCTATAATCCCACAAAGAATACTGACCCCAGTAATGATAAATATTTTGTCTACCATACACAAGGTGGACACTGCTTTGTTTAGATACCTTGTTGACAAGAAAATATGTTTACTTTACACAGGAGTTCATAGGTACTGATTAATGAAGGCAAACAGGGGTGTCCTAGTATTTTAGTCCTGGAGCAAAGACTAATGCACAAATCCCTCAGTTATTCAGTATAGAACACATGCGCACCTCGCATTCACAAAATGATTTAGAAAATGTTCTACCTAAGGCGGTCTGCTATACATTTGACAATAAGATCTAGTATGTGTAGCTTGAGGCAGTCCTCTTGAAAACCTAAAGCCTACAGAGGTGTTTAAATTAAAGAGATATTGAAAAATACCAAACCCACAATACTTTATACAGTATAATCTGATAAACAACTCGCTCACCCATCCAAAAAGCCTTTCAAATGAGCATAACATTTGGTCTCTTTGAGTTCAGAGTATGCTCAAAAATCCACATGTACATGCATGTGCTGGTGAGGATTGACAGTGTCTGTGGCTACCAGAAGTTATGATTGCAATTTTAATAACCTGGGGTTTCATCGACCTAGATCATTCATGGAAATGATGATACCCCTAATATAAGTCTTAAAGTCTATCAGTTCCAACTGGAAATCCACATATAATTATTCATATCTCAAAATAACTATTTGTCACATACATATAGTCAGAAATAAGCTGGAATGTATGTTGAGCAAGTTGTTTGTACATAGGAGACCATCTAGTCATTTAAGTATTAAATAACACAATATGACAAAGGGATCATTACAAAGTCACCATGATTAGAGCACAACTGCTGAACTGTGCCTACTGAGGTTTGATAATATTGTTTAAAAGGTGAATATGAAGGCTATGAAACAGAGCTTTCAGGTAGCCTTTAAAGTTTCAAGGAGAACCATTCTGAGAAATAACTACATTTAGGGGATGTCTTGAGGGTTGATTTTTGAGGGTTAGAGTGTCCACATAACTTTGTCACCCTGCTGTCTTAAACCCTGTAGACAAGGCGTCCATACCTATCCTATGAGAGGAATTGAGAACAAGGATGGGTAGCTTATCTCAGAGCCTTGTAGATCTCATTGGGGATTCTACAGCTCTTTGCACTCAGTTCCATTGTACACCTAATGGCAGCTATTCTTATCTTTATCAAATTGCAATTAAATCAACTTCCTTTGGCCTCTGACCTAGATTGAAGTACCTAGACCTTGGCAGTAAGACAACATTACCCTTTAGGAGACACAGTGAATAAATTCTACAGCCTTTCAGATGAATTACTAAACCTTTTCATATACTTGTTACTGAAATCAATCCTTCACTTCAAATTCAAGCTATTTGAGACAAGGAGTGACAATCCTGTATCTGTATGGATAGGACTATGGAGTCATATGGAAAAGTGACTTGTTTACTGTACAGTTGATTTTTTGGTCATAAATGGGGAAAGTAATATTAGAAAAGTAATAGAAAATTACTTATTACTTTTGGGGTCAGGCTATTACAATTACGTATTACTTGAAGATTTTGACTATCTATTACTTATTACAGGCTATTACTTTGAAAATCGGTCTATTACCTATTACTTTTCTATTACCTATTTCTTATTACCCCATGTCTGGATAAGAGCCATCTTAAAAATCATGCTTTCATCAAACTCTTTTTGAATGGTCTAGGATTGTGTGCAATGAAAATGATTTAGGATGATTTTACCCCCAAAACGAAAACCAGTTTACATGTACTGGAAATGTTAAAGACCTTAAAAAACCTATTATTATGTATATGTAAAAATAATCTTTTTGGCAGTGCCTTTATGACAAAAGCATACATGTATACAGGAAAATGTCTGTAGGCGAGATGTTTTCCACTGCACAAGTTATGTGACGGGGGCTGATTAGTTTTCACTTGTCACTGTTTAACTTATACCATCTTAATCTACCTGAGGGAGAGTTTTTGGTGGATTATGACTAACATCTCTTGATTTTGTATTTTCTGAAAAAGAAATGCTCTCCAGGGTCAAAAGGATGTGACAGAAATGACTAGGCCACTCTTGAGCTCTACTGGTATGAATGGGTTGATGTGGAAATCTAGGTATGAATGTGATTTAAAATTGATAAGGTATGATGTTAGGTATGCTACTTGTTATTGTTATTGGGTATCGTGATTAGCTGCACTCACAATCCTGCTGCTGATTTGTCAATTTGTTTGTTGTACTGGACTATATTAAATCTTAACAATGCTTTTCTCTACCTTCATTGTGCAAGTATGTGCAAGCTGGGAGTAGTAGGCAGGGAGTGAGTACTGTGCAAGCATCATCAAATATCGCTGCCTCTCTATGAGTCATAGATATCATGTGGATTGGCTGCCTGCTGCGCCGATCTCCTTGGCAACCTATCTGACCTGACAACTTCAACCTGCTGTAATTCGGGAACCGCTCGGGTTACGGCAATAGAATTTAGATATTCTGAAAGCTGAATTTCTAAGGATTCAAGACATACCATTATTTTTATTGTATGACAAAAAAAGTGTGCGGCGATTGAAAACGCGCCGACGAAACAATGAGACCAGAGAAATACATACTCGTTCAAGTACAGGAAGCCATATCAAGACCACTCGGACAGCACTCGACTTAGATCTATGTTTTGGATGAAAAACAAAGCTGATAAGCATGTACGTGGCCTAGAAGATATGGCTCCCAATTCTGAGTGCTTCCGTTTTGGTCATGGACAAAAGAATGTTTAAAAAATAGCTAGAAAGGCACTCGCCAATTTGGATGTTGACTTGGCTTCACAGGCTCTGGGTCAGACTGAAATTGCCGCGAAACCAGTTGCGCATGCCTGGATACCAGCGAGCATCCTGCCAGCCTCTTTCTGAAAAAATGCACGTCACCAATGCTTCCCCAGTCTTCACCGCGTAACTCGAGGCGCAGACACTCTAGGTACTAGCATGCTGTGCCTATGGTGTTGCGGATCAAGGAGATCCATCTCTCTGGTGCAAGATACTTAACAATAGGCCAGGAACTAATTGCAAAGCTTGCTGACTGTTGTTTTACTTCTACCTAGCATAGCTACTAGGCGTTACAGAATTTTGGTTTATTATTTAATATATTTATTATATAATATAAATTTTTGCCTGCTCCTGCACTACATAAGGGCTTGTGGCGTTCTGTTAGCATAGCCAGATAGTGGCTATTTCCAACTAGCCTCATAGCATATTGTAGTGCCATCTATTGGCAAGGGATGATATCTGAATATGGCCTGTGAGGCCATGCTGCCCTCCGATAGGAAGGGCCAGTTAGACCAGAATAATAGGAGCTGCACATCACAGCTCCCCACCATTAGCTACAGTTAACATATAGGCAGGGGGGCTGCTGCCTGGCTAATACCTAGACTAGCTCCTAGTCTACAGTTAACATATAGGCAGGGGGGCTGCTGCCTGGCTAATACCTAGACTAGCTCCTAGTCTACAGTTAACATATAGGCAGGGGGGCTGCTGCCTGGCCAATACCTAGACTAGCTCCTAGTCTACAGTTAACATAAAGGCAGGGGGGCTGCTGCCTGGCTAATACCTAGACTAGCTCCTAGTCTACAGTTAACATATAGGCAGGGGGGCTGCTGCCTGGCTAATACCTAGACTAGCTCCTAGTCTACAGTTAACATATAGGCAGGGGGGCTGCTGCCTGGCTAATACCTTGACTAGCTCCTAGTCTACAGTTAACATATAGGCAGGGGGGCTGCTGCCTGGCTAATACCTAGACTAGCTCCTAGTCTACAGTTAACATATAGGCAGGGGGGCTGCTGCCTGGCTAATACCTAGACTAGCTCCTAGTCTACAGTTAACATATAGGCAGGGGGGCTGCTGCCTGGCTAATACCTAGACTAGCTCCTAGTCTACAGTTAACATATAGGCAGGGGGGCTGCTGCCTGGCTAATACCTAAACTAGCTCCTAGTCTACAGTTAACATATAGGCAGGGGGGCTGCTGCCTGGCTAATACCTAGACTAGCTCCTAGTCTACAGTTAACATATAGGCAGGGGGGCTGCTGCCTGGCTAATACCTAGACTAGCTCCTAGTCTACAGTTAACATATAGGCAGGGGGGCTGCTGCCTGGCCAATACCTAGACTAGCTCCTAGTCTACAGTTAACATATAGGCAGGGGGGCTGCTGCCTGGCCAATACCTAGACTAGCTCCTAGTCTACAGTTAACATATAGGCAGGGGGGCTGCTGCCTGGCCAATACCTAGACTAGCTCCTAGTCTACAGTTAACATATAGGCAGGGGGGCTGCTGCCTGGCTAATACCTAGACTAGCTCCTAGTCTACAGTTAACATATAGGCAGGGGGGCTGCTGCCTGGCCAATACCTAGACTAGCTCCTAGTCTACAGTTAACATATAGGCAGGGGGGCTGCTGCCTGGCCAATACCTAGACTAGCTCCTAGTCTACAGTTAACATATAGGCAGGGGGGCTGCTGCCTGGCCAATACCTAGACTAGCTCCTAGTCTACAGTTAACATATAGGCAGGGGGGCTGCTGCCTGGCTAATACCTAGACTAGCTCCTAGTCTACAGTTAACATATAGGCAGGGGGGCTGCTGCCTGGCTAATACCTAGACTAGCTCCTAGTCTACAGTTAACATATAGGCAGGGGGGCTGCTGCCTGGCCAATACCTAGACTAGCTCCTAGTCTACAGTTAACATATAGGCAGGGGGGCTGCTGCCTGGCTAATACCTAGACTAGCTCCTAGTCTACAGTTAACATATAGGCAGGGGGGCTGCTGCCTGGCTAATACCTAGACTAGCTCCTAGTCTACAGTTAACATATAGGCAGGGGGGCTGCTGCCTGGCCAATACCTAGACTAGCTCCTAGTCTACAGTTAACATATAGGCAGGGGGGCTGCTGCCTGGCCAATACCTAGACTAGCTCCTAGTCTACAGTTAACATATAGGCAGGGGGGCTGCTGCCTGGCTAATACCTAGACTAGCTCCTAGTCTACAGTTAACATATAGGCAGGGGGGCTGCTGCCTGGCCAATACCTAGACTAGCTCCTAGTCTACAGTTAACATATAGGCAGGGGGGCTGCTGCCTGGCTAATACCTAGACTAGCTCCTAGTCTACAGTTAACATATAGGCAGGGGGGCTGCTGCCTGGCTAATACCTAGACTAGCTCCTAGTCTACAGTTAACATATAGGCAGGGGGGCTGCTGCCTGGCCAATACCTAGACTAGCTCCTAGTCTACAGTTAACATATAGGCAGGGGGGCTGCTGCCTGGCCAATACCTAGACTAGCTCCTAGTCTACAGTTAACATAAAGGCAGGGGGGCTGCTGCCTGGCCAATACCTAGACTAGCTCCTAGTCTACAGTTAACATATAGGCAGGGGGGCTGCTGCCTGGCCAATACCTAGACTAGCTCCTAGTCTACAGTTAACATATAGGCAGGGGGGCTGCTGCCTGGCTAATACCTAGACTAGCTCCTAGTCTACAGTTAACATATAGGCAGGGGGGCTGCTGCCTGGCTAATACCTAGACTAGCTCCTAGTCTACAGTTAACATATAGGCAGGGGGGCTGCTGCCTGGCTAATACCTAGACTAGCTCCTAGTCTACAGTTAACATATAGGCAGGGGGGCTGCTGCCTGGCCAATACCTAGACTAGCTCCTAGTCTACAGTTAACATATAGGCAGGGGGGCTGCTGCCTGGCTAATACCTAGACTAGCTCCTAGTCTACAGTTAACATATAGGCAGGGGGGCTGCTGCCTGGCTAATACCTAGACTAGCTCCTAGTCTACAGTTAACATATAGGCAGGGGGGCTGCTGCCTGGCCAATACCTAGACTAGCTCCTAGTCTACAGTTAACATATAGGCAGGGGGGCTGCTGCCTGGCTAATACCTAGACTAGCTCCTAGTCTACAGTTAACATATAGGCAGGGGGGCTGCTGCCTGGCTAATACCTAGACTAGCTCCTAGTCTACAGTTAACATATAGGCAGGGGGGCTGCTGCCTGGCTAATACCTAGACTAGCTCCTAGTCTACAGTTAACATATAGGCAGGGGGGCTGCTGCCTGGCCAATACCTAGACTAGCTCCTAGTCTACAGTTAACATATAGGCAGGGGGGCTGCTGCCTGGCTAATACCTAGACTAGCTCCTAGTCTACTGTTAACATATAGGCAGGGGGGCTGCTGCCTGGCTAATACCTAGACTAGCTCCTAGTCTACAGTTATCATATAGGCAGGGGGGCTGCTGCCTGGCTAATACCTAGACTAGCTCCTAGTCTACAGTTAACATATAGGCAGGGGGGCTGCTGCCTGGCTAATACCTAGACTAGCTCCTAGTCTACAGTTAACATATAGGCAGGGGGGCTGCTGCCTGGCTAATACCTAGACTAGCTCCTAGTCTACAGTTAACATATAGGCAGGGGGGCTGCTGCCTGGCCAATACCTAGACTAGCTCCTAGTCTACAGTTAACATATAGGCAGGGGGGCTGCTGCCTGGCCAATACCTAGACTAGCTCCTAGTCTACAGTTAACATATAGGCAGGGGGGCTGCTGCCTGGCCAATACCTAGACTAGCTCCTAGTCTACAGTTAACATATAGGCAGGGGGGCTGCTGCCTGGCTAATACCTAGACTAGCTCCTAGTCTAGGACTTTATTAGATCATGCATTTCTCTAGGTGCTAATTTTACAGGACTTACTGATTTGGAGCAATCTTCCAAACTGAGGATTTGATAAAAACTTCATATTTTTGGGAGGTTGGTCATGAAATGAAAGGTTTTATAATTGCAGCTAGTGTTAATGAATCAGTCTGTTGAATAGGCAAAGATATCTCTCATTGCAAGTATGCAGTGATAGATATGAGAACAGAAGCTATACCTATTTTAACTTAGATGATAGCTTTTGAAAGATTGAAATCTTTGCATCCCTGCTAGATTATGATGCCAATCTGTTTGCTTAGTATGATAATAAATTTCAATCTCAAAGTGCCTATAGAGCCCCCTCTTTTAAAATTTTTCCATCAGTTATTTTTTGAAATAAAACTTCAGTGCCCCAGATTGTTTTTCAAGTAAATATGCCATAATGATCGCTGTCTTTAATTGTAATAGACCATTTCAGAAGGACACACCTGGATTTCAAACCAATATAAAAATTGCAGAAAAAGTTGGGTCATCTGCCCGTCCAAATTCAAATCTCTAGGCATCCCTAAAAATATTTGGAAGTTGCTCTCGACCTATATGTCCAAATTGAAGCGCTAAAATATTTTACATGTGAACTTCGGCCTACATAACTCATTTCCATCAATTCTGTTTAAGTCTTGTATTGTTAGTAATTGGCACCTTAATATCATTTCTGTTTAGTTAAATTCATCTGTTGATAATAATTTGCACCTTTATATCATTTCTATTAAATGTATTGATAATAAATCGCACCTTAATATCATTTCTTTTAAATTCATGTATTGATGATAGTTTGCATCTTTATATCATTTCTTTTAAGTTCATGTATTGATGATAGTTTGCATCTTTATATCATTTCTGTTCATTTCATGTAGTGGTGATAATTTGCCCTAGGCACTTGGCATCCCCTGTCTATGCTGGTCAATTTGATTCCAAACTATCTAAAATGAAATGACCACCTTCACTTGGCCAAAACCGTCAACATCTCTTGGTGTGAACGATTAAGTCTATATTTCTACTAATAATTAATAGAACATATGAATTGATATTCCTACTTATTTGCAGTGCTCTTGATGAAGAGACGCAGCTTGCGATGGCTCTCTCCAACTCTCTCTTGGATCAGGGTGCGACTAGCACCGAGGCGCTTGTGGCGCCACCTGGACCGCTGGCCAGCCCTAATGCTGCTCTTGGAAAAAATGCCTTCAAACTCCTCATGGACTCCCCACTTCAACAACCACAGCCAGCCAAGCGCGGCAAAAAGAAAAACAAGTAACGCCATTCAAATTTGATTCATTGTTTAAATGATTTTTCCTTTGCAAGCTATTTTTTTTTCATTTATTTCAGTCGCTTATAAAAACATGTTTTACTGAAGAAAGATGGCATCATCAAATTTATTTAGAAAAATAATCTATGAATTGAAGAATGAAAAATAACATCTACAATTTGGCAATTTTAAATTTACTTTCTAAAATAGTTTTAAGCAGGATCTGTAAGACAAAGATAAAAATTAGTCTCGCCCAAGAACTTTGTCTAAAATCAAACTTGACTTTTAACAATTAGGTGCCTGTAGCACCCTAAGTCGTATGACCTTTTACCAATTAGGTGCCTGTAGCACCCTAAGTCGTATGACCTTTTAACAATTAGGTGCCTGTAGCACCCTAAGTCGTATGACCTTTTAACAATTAGGTGCCTGTAGCACCCTAAGTCGTATGACCTTTTAACAATTAGGTGCCTGTAGCACCCTAAGTCGTATGACCTTTTAACAATTAGGTGCCTGTAGCACCCTAAGTCGTATGACCTTTTAACAATTAGGTGCCTGTAGCACCCTAAGTCGTATGACCTTTTAACAATTAGGTGCCTGTAGCACCCTAAGTCGTATGACCTTTTTGGTAATATCTTTGTGACCATAGTATGTTAAACCTTTATGGTTAATTTCAAAGTTATTTCGAAGGCATCATAAGTTCAGACTTCACTTGCTCTAGAGATCTTCAGTGGTGAATAAGTTACTGCACTGTACTTGATCCAATGCCCCACATGAAACCCATTCCTGTTGGCAGGCCTCGGAAAAAACACTTCTTACTTTAGCATCTGATGTAAAATATTTTCAAAGATATATTATGAGTCTCCTTGAAATATTTTTTCTGCTTAATGCTCTATTCTAAGCTTATTTGCATAAGTACAGTGAAACCTCGGGATGTGAACACCCCGAAAGTGTGAACACCCCCTATAGTGAACACTTTTCCCCGGTCCCAATTTTTTTCTAATACATTTTAGTTTTACGAAGTGTGAACACCCCCGTTTCCGAACAGTGAACACTTTTTGGGGGTAAAAATGGTCCTGAGAACCTCCAATAAGTGAACACCTGGATACAAGTAGGTCAAGTCACCTTCTCCGTGTGTGGGTGTCTCAGTTGTATACACTAATTAATTCCATTTTAATTGACCTAGCCAGGTTAAGTTTAGCGTCTGTGATTGCAATTGAGTTTGTGTCAGTGTGTTTTGCTGCTTGAGATAAAGAGGTTATCACTGTTGTGTGCATATAAGTGAAACTATGCAGTGAATTGAGAAACCTAAAATTAGAAAATGATCAAAAGATAACCCTACCTCTAGACGCGAGGTTCCGGAAACCGCCGATAGGCGGCTTCAAACACGTCGAATGCCTTTGTGGAACGCCTGGGATTGTTTCATTACTGAAAACTTGGTTCTTCCAGTTATGTATAATAGCGTCCACTCTGTTTTGGTCAAACAGCATGGATACATTCAATGGACTAATTGTACTAAGAATACACTTTTAGGAAATTAAATAACATTTTTTAAATCAGTGAAATTAGCGATTTTACAGTTTTGATGACGTCACAAGTAATTATAATATTATAATACGCGACGGTGGCGACGCGTAGCGGCCGGGCGTTCATTTACACTACAGACCTGTAGTGTAAATGAACGCCGAACACGAACACGTTACAGTCAACCTCCCCCCCCCCCTACTACACCCATTCTACTGCCGACACATGGCATCCAACCCTAGTTCCGAAAAACTCTGGATCCTTTCCATATAAATATGTGAAAGTTAACCCCAAGAGGCTCTCAAGGCAGCTGAGCCCCTTGAGTCATTTGCCTGTGACTACAGCATGGACCTTACTGACCTGGTGGGCATAGCAGGTTGAAACTTATAAGCGGACGTTACCTAGAACAGCATCAACCTAGTGTAAAATCGGTGAATGGCTTTTAAAAGAGTGTCACTTAATGAACAGGAATTAAATCTGCACACTTAACTTCTCTCCAAGAGCAAGATGATTTACAATTGCGTTATTGTGCAGTACCAACAAATGTTTACCTATTTTCATAATCATTTTACCTATGCTTGTACTCTGATCAATGATGAGTGAGTTTTAAAGTGCATATCTGTGTTTACTAATGAATATATATATATATATATATATATATATATATATATATATATATATATATATATATATCCTTTGTGTCATGTCTGTCTACAAGTCCAACTTGCAAAACCTCGGAAGTGTGAACACCCCCTATAGTGAACGTTTTGGCCCGGTCCCAAGGTGTTCACTCTTTCGAGGTTTCACTGTATCATTAATGCTGGAAGAAGATTCTTTTAAGGGAAGTCCTTCACATGAGTGAGATCAAGATTTAGCTATGCTTTGAGGTAATTAGTAGAAGCAGTTTGAGGAGAGAAGGAGATTTATGCATGAAGGTACTCTCACCAAACCTGCATGGGGTTTACCTAATCAAAGGGTTTTATTTAGCAATGATTGACAGCTTTTACCTATTTCCAGGCCAGCTAGAGTGCATGAATTATTGCTGCGCAGCGATGCAGATGCTCAGAAAATCACTGCTGAACGAGTGGCTAACTTCATACTTCCTCAGGTTAGTAGCAGGGGATATCTCAGGCCTTCATCAGGTTAGTAGGGTATGTCAAAACACTTCAAAATGTGATTTTATTTGACCTCAAGGTTTGTATGGTATGATATTATAGGGTTCAAAATTTAACTCAAACCTTCCTCAGATTAGAACTTATATGGCAACACAGAGCTCAATTATGAACTTTGTAATTCCAGAGTAAATGATTTTTTCACAGAGCTTGTACAATAAGCTTTATAAGTATGATATCATGTGTAAAACTCTGGGGTCATGAAGTGTACAGCTCATCAAGTGTACAGCTCATCTGGTAAGCTATCCCTGGCTCAGAACTGTACCTCTTAACTGCTTCCTGACACAATGAAGCACAGTGTTGCTTTAAGAAAAATATTTTGTGACGTTGCAAACAGACTCCGGTCAAATTTCAGAAAAATGTAAGATTGAGGTCTACAAAGGTCTAACTATTCTTCCATACATTGTCATGGTAGAGCCAGTAGACTTCAAAACTTACCCGGCTCACTGCAATCTCTAGCTCAGAAGTATGATAAGTAACGTAACGACTTGCCCCATTGCAAGTTGCAAGTGAATTTGGCAAAAAACGGCAATTGGGCAAGCAGAACAAGACCCTTACTTGCCCCACTCGGCAAGTAATGTTTTGGGCAGAGCTAGTCCGCACAATGTTTAACAGAGTGGTGGGGCAAGTGGAAGTGCTGGTGGGGCAAGTTAATTTTAGGGTCTGCTTGCCCTGCTGGGCAAGTACTGTTTGGAACCAATGTTGCACCCTGTCTGTATTTCTGCCTGAGAGTGGTAGTAAGCGTGTATGTATTTTGTAGGATTGGGGCAATGCGGAGGCCACACCCTGTCTGTGTTTCTGCCTGAGAGTGGTAGTAAGCGTGTATGTATTTTGTAGGATGGGGGCAATGCGGAGGCCACACCCTGTCTGTGTTTTTGCCTGAGAGTGGTAGTAAGTGTGTATGTATTTTGTAGGATGGGGGCAATGCGGAGGCCACACCCTGTCTGTGTTTCTGCCTGAGAGTGGTAGTAAGTGTGTATGTATTTTGTAGGATGGGGGCAATGCGGAGGCCACACCCTGTCTGTGTTTCTGCCTGAGAGTGGTAGTAAGTGTGTATGTATTTTGTAGGATGGGGGCAATGCGGAGGCCACACCCTGTCTGTGTTTCTGCCTGAGAGTGGTAGTAAGTGTGTATGTATTTTGTAGGATGGGGGCAATGCGGAGGCCACACCCTGTATGAAGAAGAGTGAGGTCTCCTCCAGATACAAACAGCAGCAGCAGCAGCCGGAGGAGGGAAGTGGAGCTCAGAGGAGGCTGGAATCTCTCTTCTCTCAGGTACATCCTGGAATCCTGATAGTCTTTCCATGTCATATTTCTAATTTGATTTACCTCAGCTATCATTTAAATATTTCAATTTAAACTGCTCAGGGAGATTTCATTGTAGTTCAACATCTTAGAACCTTTCCACCAAAGGCCTGGCTATTTTGGAGATATCTATCTAACAAATTTTGGAAAACAATTAGATGAGAAATAAGTTAATATTAGTACCCAATCAGCAACTCTCCTTTAAATGTGGTAATATCTTTTTTTTGTTGATCAAAGCATTTCTTTGCAGTCTCCCTTTGTAGTACTTAACTTTGACAGATCCTACAGTACTGAAGGCAGCTTTGAATTTGCTTATGTTTACTTTAACATACTGCTGATTTCAAAGCTGCCGTTGCAACTAATTATTTATGTATTCATTCCATCAGTAGAGGTTGACTACTGTAAATTTTTGGAAATCTCGGCCGCCCTAGGAATCTCGGCCACTATAATTCATTTACAAAATAATTACTGGGGAATTTTGCATACCCCCGATCCATCCAAGGACACATTTCACCAAATATCGGCCACCAAGTAAATTTCATTGATATAAGAAAAAAACATTTAGATTTCCAAAGTTTGCGATTGATATTAGATTATTAACGATCATTTCTAGTGCCCATATCTGCTAAAACACAATCTTTGCGAAACTGGAAGTAGGTATCGTATTTCTGCATGGAGAGTGGAATATAGCTTGGGCGGCGCCATTTTGGAATAAGACTTGTCAACAAGTATAATTCAAAGCGTAATTGGCGTGCGACAGCAAGATTAAACAAGTAAACAACATACAAGGGAGGCAAGTTATTTTATAAGTATATATAGCAGAGGAATGACAAGTCAGGTAGGTGGACAATAATGATTTTGTGGGGGAAAATTGTGTACAAAGTTAGTGATTGATTTTCCATATAGCTTTCGTTTCAAATGATAATTTCGGCGAATTTCGGCCACAGTGTCTGAGCTTTGATCGCTATTTTCGGAAAATTTCGGCCACCATCAGCCAACGAAAATCGTAATTAATAAAAAGTGTCCGAGATTTGCGAGAATTTACGGTATGGTAGTTCCACCAGTGATCTGCCAGTCTCTAGAACCGGCCACCCCCTTCACTGCAAATTTACCATTTATTAAAATTTTGACAACGTCCCATTTTTCCCAAGCGGATAATACCCTAAAGAATTGTCAAAATCCTGGTTGACATGGAATTTCCTCTGACTAATTTTTCGGTCTAATTTCATTCGCGATTACTTATTCAGATTCACTAAGCGCCAGTACTACACTTAGTATAAATCAGCAGAATTAATGCATAATTTGCATTAGAATCTTCCACTGTTGCAATTCCAAAATCTGACTGTTGAGACCCATTGACATGAATGGCAGTTACTCAATTTGAGTTACATTTTCCTGCCAACAATTGTCAAAGCAGATGATAAACACCTATTTTTTGCCGAGCCATTTACTTGTGCGAGTTATTATATATGAGGCTTTTAGTTAACACAGATTGATTTCACACATTCCTTTAAGTGCGAATTGCATGATATTATAAACCTGACAAAATGAATACTAAATAGATAATATTCAGGGCACTCATATCAGTGACAAATTGATCTGATTGCTGTGGTTGGGTTACTATATGGGGATATTTGTTCAGACAGTTTAGTTTGACACATCTCCTCTGATTGCAAAAAAGCATGCTATTATAGATACTAGACATGCAGTATTTTGTGTGTTTTCTAGGAGGATTCTCCATTGTGGAAGATTTGCAGTCTCCCCAGCTCAGAGGCCCCTTTAGCGGCCATGCTGTTCTATGTGCCGGAGCTGATGCCACCCATAGCCATGGACACAGTCACGGCCGGCAGCAAGATAAAGCGCCTTTCTCAAATACCCGGACGACGAAAATCAACAGTGCACTTCAAGCAGGAGGTGGAAAAATGCCCCAGTGAGGTGAGTCTGAAGGTATAGAATGCCCCAGTGAGGTGAGTCTGAAGGTATAGAATGCCCCAGTGAGCTGAGTCTGAAGGTATAGAATGCCCCAGTGAGATGAGTCTGAAGGGATAGAATGCCCCAGTGAGGCGAGTCTGAAGGTATAGAATGCCCCAGTGAGGTGAGTCTGAAGGGGTAGAATGCCCCAGTGAGCTGAGTCTGAAGGTATAGAATGCCCCAGTGAGATGAGTCTGAAGGGATAGAATGCCCCAGTGAGGTGAGTCTGAAGGTATAGAATGCCCCAGTGAGGTGAGTCTGAAGGGGTAGAATGCCCCAGTGAGCTGAGTCTGAAGGTATAGAATGCCCCAGTGAGATGAGTCTGAAGGGATAGAATGCCCCAGTGAGGTGAGTCTGAAGGGGTAGAATGCCCCAGTGAGGTGAGTCTGAAGGGGTAGAATGCCCCAGTGAGGTGAGTCTGAAGGTATAGAATGCGTCAGTGAGGTGAGTCTGAAGGTATAGAATGCCCCAGTTAGATTAGTCTGAAGGTATAGAATGCCCCAGTGAGATGAGTCTGAAGGTATAGAATGCCCCAGTGAGGTGAGTCTGAAGGTATAGAATGCCCCAGTGAGGTGAGTCTGAAGGTATAGAATGCCCCAGTGAGGTGAGTCTGAAGGTATAGAATGCCCCAGTGAGGTGAGTCTGAAGGGATAGAATGCCCAAGTGAGATGAGTCTGAAGGTATAGAATGCCCCAGTGAGGTGAGTCTGAAGGTATAGAATGCCCCAGTGAGGTGAGTCTGAAGGGGTAGAATGCCCCAGTGAGGTGAGTCTGAAGGTATAGAATGCCCCAGCGAGGTGAGTCTGAAGGTATAGAATGCCCCAGTGAGGTGAGTCTGAAGGTATAGAATGCCCCAGTGAGATGAGTCTGAAGGGATAGAATGCCCCAGCGAGGTGAGTCTGAAGGGATAGAATGCCCCAGTGAGGTGAGTCTGAAGGGGTAGAATGCCCCAGTGAGGTGAGTCTGAAGGTATAGAATGCCCCAGTGAGCTGAGTCTGAAGGTATAGAATGCCCCAGTTAGGTGAGTCTGAAGGTATAGAATGCCCCAGTGAGCTGAGTCTGAAGGTATAGAATGCCCCAGTGAGGTGAGTCTGAAGGGATAGAATGCCCCAGTGAGGTGAGTCTGAAGGGATAGAATGCCCAAGTGAGGTGAGTCTGAAGGTATAGAATGCCCCAGTGAGGTGAGTCTGAAGGTATAGAATGCCCCAGTGAGGTGAGTCTGAAGGGATAGAATGCCCCAGTGAGATGAGTCTGAAGGGATAGAATGCCCCAGTGAGGTGAGTCTGAAGGGATAGAATGCCCCAGTGAGGTGAGTCTGAAGGGATAGAATGCCCCAGTGAGCTGAGTCTGAAGGTATAGAATGCCCCAGTGAGGTGAGTCTGAAGGGATAGAATGCCCCAGTGAGCGGAGTCTGAAGGTATAGAATGCCCCAGCGAGGTGAGTCTGAAGGTATAGAATGCCCCAGTGAGGTGAGTCTGAAGGTATAGAATGCCCCAGTGAGATGAGTCTGAAGGGATAGAATGCCCCAGTGAGGTGAGTCTGAAGAGGTAGAATGCCCCAGTGAGGTGAGTCTGAAGGTATAGAATGCCCCAGTGAGGTGAGTCTGAAGGGGTAGAATGCCCCAGTGAGGTGAGTCTGACGGTATAGAATGCCCCAGTGAGATGAGTCTGAAGGGATAGAATGCCCCAGTGAGGTGAGTCTGAAGGGATAGAATGCCCCAGTCAGGTGAGTCTGAAGGGGTAGAATGCCCCAGCGAGGTGAGTCTGAAGGTATAGAATGCCCCAGTTAGGTGAGTCTGAAGGTATAGAATGCCCCAGCGAGGTGAGTCTGAAGGTATAGAATGCCCCAGCGAGGTGAGTCTGAAGGGATAGAATGCCCCAGTGAGGTGAGTCTGAAGGTATAGAATGCCCCAGTGAGGTGAGTCTGAAGGTATAGAATGCCCCAGGGAGGTGAGTCTGAAGGGATAGAATGCCCCAGTGAGCTGAGTCTGAAGGTATAGAATGCCCCAGTGAGCTGAGTCTGAAGGGATAGAATGCCCCAGTGAGGTGAGTCTGAAGGGGTAGAATGCCCAAGTGAGGTGAGTCTGAAGGTATAGAATGCCCCAGTGAGGTGAGTCTGAAGGGGTAGAATGCGTCAGTGAGGTGAGTCTGAAGGGATAGAATGCCCCAGTGAGCTGAGTCTGAAGGTATAGAATGCCCCAGTGAGGTGAGTCTGAAGGTATAGAATGCCCCAGTGAGGTGAGTCTGAAGGTATAGAATGCCCCAGTGAGATGAGTCTGAAGGTATAGAATGCCCCAGTGAGATGAGTCTGAAGGTATAGAATGCCCCAGTGAGGTGAGTCTGAAGGTATAGAATGCCCCAGTGAGGTGAGTCTGAAGGTATAGAATGCCCCAGTGAGATGAGTCTGAAGGTATAGAATGCCCCAGTGAGATGAGTCTGAAGGTATAGAATGCCCCAGTGAGGTGAGTCTGAAGGTATAGAATGCCCCAGTGAGGTGAGTCTGAAGGTATAGAATGCCCCAGTGAGGTGAGTCTGAAGGTATAGAATGCCCCAGTGAGATGAGTCTGAAGGTATAGAATGCCCCAGTGAGCTGAGTCTGAAGGTATAGAATGCCCCAGTGAGGTGAGTCTGAAGGTATAGAATGCCCCAGTGAGATGAGTCTGAAGGGATAGAATGCCCCAGTGAGGTGAGTCTGAAGGGATAGAATGCCCAAGTGAGGTGAGTCTGAAGGTATAGAATGCCCCAGTGAGCTGAGTCTGAAGGTATAGAATGCCCCAGTGAGCTGAGTCTGAAGGGATAGAATGCCCCAGCGAGATGAGTCTGAAGGGGTAGAATGCCCCAGTGAGATGAGTCTGAAGGTATAGATTGCCCCAGTGAGGTGAGTCTGAAGGGGTAGAATGCCCCAGTGAGATGAGTCTGAAGGTATAGAATGCCCCAGTGAGGTGAGTCTGAAGGGATAGAATGCCCCAGTGAGCTGAGTCTGAAGGTATAGAATGCCCCAGTGAGGTGAGTCTGAAGGGGTAGAATGCCCCAGTGAGATGAGTCTGAAGGTATAGATTGCCCCAGTGAGGTGAGTCTGAAGGGATAGAATGCCCCAGTGAGCTGAGTCTGAAGGTATAGAATGCCCCAGTGAGGTGAGTCTGAAGGGATAGAATGCCCCAGTGAGCCGAGTCTGAAGGTATAGAATGCCCCAGCGAGGTGAGTCTGAAGGTATAGAATGCCCCAGTGAGGTGAGTCTGAAGGTATAGAATGCCCCAGTGAGATGAGTCTGAAGGGATAGAATGCCCCAGTGAGGTGAGTCTGAAGGGGTAGAATGCCCTAGTGAGGTGAGTCTGAAGGTATAGAATGCCCCAGTGAGGTGAGTCTGAAGGGGTAGAATGCCCCAGCTAGGTGAGTCTGAAGGTATAGAATGCCCCAGTGAGATGAGTCTGAAGGGATAGAATGCCCCAGTGAGGTGAGTCTGAAGGGATAGAATGCCCCAGTGAGGTGAGTCTGAAGGTATAGAATGCCCCAGTGAGGTGAGTCTGAAGGTATAGAATGCCCCAGTGAGATGAGTCTGAAGGTATAGAATGCCCCAGTGAGGTGAGTCTGAAGGGATAGAATGCCCCAGTGAGGTGAGTCTGAAGGTATAGAATGCCCCAGTGAGGTGAGTCTGAAGGGATAGAATGCCCCAGTGAGGTGAGTCTGAAGGGATAGAATGCCCCAGTGAGGTGAGTCTGAAGGGGTAGAATGCCCCAGTGAGATGAGTCTGAAGGTATAGATTGCCCCAGTGAGGTGAGTCTGAAGGTATAGAATGCCCCAGTGAGGTGAGTCTGAAGGTATAGAATGCCCCAGTGAGGTGAGTCTGAAGGTATAGAATGCCCCAGCGAGATGAGTCTGAAGGGGTAGAATGCCCCAGTGAGGTGAGTCTGAAGGTATAGAATGCCCCAGTGAGATGAGTCTGAAGGGATAGAATGCCCCAGTGAGGTGAGTCTGAAGGGGTAGAATGCCCCAGTGAGATGAGTCTGAAGGTATAGAATGCCCCAGCGAGGTGAGTCTGAAGGGATAGAATGCCCCAGTGAGGTGAGTCTGAAGGTATAGAATGCCCCAGTGAGGTTAGTCTGAAGGTATAGAATGCCCCAGTGAGGTGAGTCTGAAGGTATAGAATGCCCCAGTGAGGTGAGTCTGAAGGTATAGAATGCCCCAGTGAGGTGAGGCTGAAGGGATAGAATGCCCCAGTGAGGTGAGTCTGAAGGTATAGAATGCCCCAGTGAGGTGAGTCTGAAGGTATAGAATGCCCCAGTGAGATGAGTCTGAAGGTATAGAATGCCCCAGTGAGGTGAGTCTGAAGGGATAGAATGCCCAAGTGAGATGAGTCTGAAGGGATAGAATGCCCCAGTGAGGTGAGTCTGAAGGGATAGAATGCCCCAGTGAGGTGAGTCTGAAGGGATAGAATGCCCCAGTGAGGTGAGTCTGAAGGTATAGAATGCCCCAGTGAGATGAGTCTGAAGGTATAGAATGCCCCAGTGAGGTGAGTCTGAAGGGATAGAATGCCCAAGTGAGATGAGTCTGAAGGGATAGAATGCCCCAGTGAGGTGAGTCTGAAGGGATAGAATGCCCCAGTGAGGTGAGTCTGAAGGGATAGAATGCCCCAGTGAGGTGAGTCTGAAGGGATAGAATGCCCCAGTGAGGTGAGTCTGAAGGTATAGAATGCCCCAGCGAGGTGAGTCTGAAGGGATAGAATGCCCCAGTGAGGTGAGTCTGAAGGTATAGAATGCCCCAGTGAGATGAGTCTGAAGGTATAGAATGCCCCAGTGAGGTGAGTCTGAAGGTATAGAATGCCCCAGTGAGGTGAGTCTGAAGGTATAGAATGCCCAAGTGAGCTGAGTCTGAAGGGATAGAATGCCCCAGTGAGGTGAGTCTGAAGGGATAGAATGCCCCAGTGAGGTGAGTCTGAAGGGATAGAATGCCCCAGTGAGGTGAGTCTGAAGGGATAGAATGCCCCAGTGAGGTGAGTCTGAAGGGATAGAATGCCCCAGTGAGGTGAGTCTGAAGGGATAGAATGCCCCAGTGAGGTGAGTCTGAAGGGATAGAATGCCCCAGTGAGGTGAGTCTGAAGGGATAGAATGCCCCAGTGAGGTGAGTCTGAAGGGATAGAATGCCCCAGTGAGGTGAGTCTGAAGGTATAGAATGCCCCAGTGAGGTGAGTCTGAAGGGGTAGAATGCCCCAGTGAGGCGAGTCTGAAGGTATAGAATGCCCCAGTGAGGCGAGTCTGAAGTCTTTGTGGCTGCAATGCCATAAGGAATAAAAACAGTCTAGCTATTTTGGGAATATCTTTGTGACCAAAGTATTTTTAGAAAAAATATTTGAAAGAGAAAAGGTGATCAAATCTCAACTTGCTTTAGTGCCAAGCAATGTCCATAATGTGTGTTTTGTCAGGACTGCACTTGAGATCTACAACTTTGGTGGATAAAGTTCAGTAGCTGATCTCCTGCCTGAGCATGGAATAAAGCTGCTGATAAGTGGGTTATGATTAGTGTTTTTTCCTTATAGTTTCTATAATTGGAAAGTTATCACCAAAATAGTTTGACCTTTTTGTGGATATACTGGTATAATTCATAGAAATACTTGACTATTTTGTGTGTTAAAAATACAAGAAATGGTTCAAACTCCTTATTTCTAGCTATTTCTTTTGGGGATACAGGACCACTGATATTAAACAGTTCTAGGATAAAAAGTTTTGATATCTGTAAATGTGCTCCTAAAGACAAGAAATATCCATCTTATAAAGAGAAGAAAAAGTATTGCCCATTGTTTTTTTATAAATGGTTGAAAATATTATTTTTGCAAACAGCATTTTCTGTTAATTACAACTACATGTATATTTAGTTATTTTCTGATGTGTGTATTTTAGGACTCGTGTAAAGAGGAGCTGCTTGCCTCCACACAGACAGCAGTGGTTCTGACTGAGCTGGCGGCCGCAGGGAGTGATTGCCCTGCTCTCACACAGGGGGAGCCACTGTCACCCAGCCAGGCTAAGCAGGAGACCGCACAGAGTGGATTCTGTGAGGAACAGGTGAGTGATTCGCCTGCTCTCACACAGGGGGAGCCACTGTCACCCAGCCAGGCCAAGCAGGAGACCGCACAGAGTGGATTCTGTGAGGAACAGGTGAGTGATTCGCCTGCTCTCACACAGGGGGAGCCACTGTCACCCAGCCAGGCTAAGCAGGAGACCGCACAGAGTGGATTCTGTGAGGAACAGGTCAGTGATTCGCCTGCTCTCACACAGGGGGAGCCACTGTCACCCAGCCAGGCCAAGCAGGAGACCGCACAGAGTGGATTCTGTGAGGAACAGGTGAGTGATTCGCCTGCTCTCACACAGGGGGAGCCACTGTCACCCAGCCAGGCCAAGCAGGAGACCGCTCAGAGTGGATTCTGTGAGGAACAGGTGAGTGATTCGCCTGCTCTCACACAGGGGGAGCCACTGTCACCCAGCCAGGCTAAGCAGGAGACCGCTCAGAGTGGATTCTGTGAGGAACAGGTGAGTGATTCGCCTGCTCTCACACAGGGGGAGCCACTGTCACCCAGCCAGGCCAGGCAGGAGACCGCACAGAGTGGATTCTGTGAGGAACAGGTCAGTGATTCGCCTGCTCTCACACAGGGGGAGCCACTGTCACCCAGCCAGGCCAGGCAGGAGACCGCACAGAGTGGATTCTGTGAGGAACAGGTGAGTGATTCGCCTGCTCTCACACAGGGGGAGCCACTGTCACCCAGCCAGGCCAGGCAGGAGACCGCACAGAGTGGATTCTGTGAGGAACAGGTCAGTGATTCGCCTGCTCTCACACAGGGGGAGCCACTGTCACCCAGCCAGGCCAGGCAGGAGACCGCACAGAGTGGATTCTGTGAGGAACAGGTCAGTGATTCGCCTGCTCTCACACAGGGGGAGCCACTGTCACCCAGCCAGGCCAGGCAGGAGACCGCACAGAGTGGATTCTGTGAGGAACAGGTGAGTGATTCGCCTGCTCTCACACAGGGGGAGCCACTGTCACCCAGCCAGGCCAGGCAGGAGACCGCACAGAGTGGATTCTGTGAGGAACAGGTCAGTGTTGAGATCTGGGTTTTCCACTCGGAGGCAGAAATACCCATTGGAGAAAAAACAATTCAATGGCCATTCCCAATAGTGATGAGAATAATATTTGGTCCTATATATGGATAAAATCAGCAAATTGTTTTTCTATTGAAATCCATGTAAAAAGGACCAGATTCTAGGTGTGGCATTTTCATTTTTCTCATAAGGAATATGCACAGAGCCATGTGCCTCCTGTGCATCTTGGTCTGTCCATTTATTCTACAACTCATTTTCAAGTGTTTGATAATTTTGTCTCTTTTCCTCGATCATTTTCCAAAGTATGATAGATGCAAAATGAATTATTCAAGGGTATTTCTTAACAGAATGTTCAAGCCACTTATGTTCAGAATTCCACTGGGCCTGCCCTGATAGCTAAGTAAACAAAGGAATAGCCATTGATTGTTTGTTGTCTCACCACCGCTGGTTGTGAATCCTGATTTGGGCATGTGAGAAAGGTATCAGTGACTTAGGGTGTGGGGTTGATTTGATTTGATTTCTGTCTATTTTTGAAAACAAAGGAGATATCATATATTGGTAAAGTGTATAATATACTGGTGAACTTGGATATGACGGACCACTGTACAACAGATTTTTGCATATGATGGAAGATATGCTTGGTCCCGGTCCGATGCATATAAAGTATTTGTCATATGTATACGACGGATTTTGCATATGACGGACCAATTTTCCTGGTTGAGTTGCCATAAGCAATATGTATGGAGGGAGAGAGAGAGAGAGAGTTATGAATGATTTGGTTGGGAGTCTAGGCAAAGTTATTACATTTTTTCTCACTCCACTCGTTTGTGTTTTAGGTGGATCCCGATGTTGAGGAAGCAAGGAGGTCTGCAGTGTGTGAACTGGTTGCTAGTCTCGGGCGCATGGTGAATGATGAGAGGAGTAGTGATATCAGCATCAGGACCAAGCACGACCTGCCTGTCTTCACTCACAGCTTCATCCTCTCAGCCAGAGCACCGCGTCTCTTACAGGTGGGTGCACCTATCACTCCACGGACAATAACTTGGGAATTCGTCTAATATTTTATGAATGTTGCTTATGTTTGAGAGTCAGTAGGTTTTGGGCACAACAGGTACGAATGGGTTAACCTATTCATGCTGAGAGGGCCCTTGAACAGTATCTCCACAGCGGGGTTGTTACAAACTAAGGACAGGCTGTAGCTGCCAGCCCGTCAATCAGCCTGTATACCACCGCAATCTAGGCCATCTACTTCCATCAAAACATACACATCTTCTATCATAATCAACAAAATATTTGTCGATTCAGTGTGCCGATTCGATCAACTTGGTTATGTTTGGAAACACTGGAATATAACCTATTCATAGCATTGTAGCACTTATCCCTAAAGCACAACAACACCCGATGCGGCAAAGGACTGTCACCAGTCTGGCGAAACTTCTAAAGAGATATTGAGCATACTTGCAATGTTTTTCTGGAAGCTTCTCAATCTGGCAAACAACATGAGGAAACTTCAGGGAAGTACTATGTTGCAAAAGTACGCCATTAAGTAGGGGGCGGGAATTTTAAGGAAAGGATTGATATCTCAGGATTAACAGCACCTGAAATATGTCTATCCACTGATCCCGTCTGTATCCATGACAGCCCTACTTTTAGGGTAGGGAACTTTCCTTATGTTCAGGGCTTAAATTGCTTCCTGTTAGTATGACAAAATAAAGTTGAGAGTCAACCTGTTCATTTTATTGACATTTGAAGACACATTCAACATGGAAAGCAGTCACTTCATGTTCTCTGTCAGATGTTCATGATATCCCATTTACTGGCCTAAGAAAGCGATAAGTAATAGATTTTTGCTATGCAGGACAGGAGATGGGAATTCTTATAGATCTAGATGGACTATTAGAATATTGGGCAGAGGTGACTGGCAACAAACTGC
>OZ012694.1:0-118525 GCA_963942565.1 Maea johnstoni
ACAGGTCCGGACCTGTGGCACATTTTATATATTCTAGCATTTTTTCACATAATTCCACAGGTCCGGACCTGTCGCACTTTTGATATTTAAAAATAAAAGTTTTTTCTCAATACATTCACAGGTCCGGACCTGTGGCACATTTTATATATTCTAGCATTTTTTCACGTAATTCCACAGGTCCGGACCTGTCGCACATTTGATATTTAGAGATAAAAGGTTTTTCTTAAAATATTCACAGGTCCGGACCTGTGGCATATTTTATATATTCTAGCATTTTTTCACGTAATTCAACAGGTCCGGACCTGTCGCACTTTTGATATTTAGAAATAAAAGTTTTTTCTCAAAATATTCACAGGTCCGGACCTGTGGCACATTTTATATATTCTAGCAATTTTTCACATAATTCCACAGGTCCGGACCTGTCGTACTTTTGATATTTAAAAATAAAAGTTTTTTCTCAAAATATTCACAGGTCCGGACCTGTGGCGCATTTTATATATTCTAGCATTTTTTCACATAATTCCACAGGTCCGGACCTGTCGCACTTTTGATATTTAAAAATAAAAGTTTTTTCTCAAAATATTCACAGGTCCGGACCTGTGGCACATTTTATATATTCTAGCATTTTTTCACGTAATTCCACAGGTCCGGACCTGTCGCACATTTGATATTTAGAGATAAAAGTTTTTTCTTAAAAAATTCACAGGTCCGGACCTGTGGCATATTTTATATATTCTAGCATTTTTTCACGTAATTCAACAGGTCCGGACCTGTCGCACTTTTGATATTTAGAAATAAAAGTTTTTTCTCAAAATATTCACAGGTCCGGACCTCTGGCACATTTTATATATTCTAGCATTTTTTCACGTAATTCCACAGGTCCGGACCTGTCGCACATTTGATATTTAGAGATAAAAGGTTTTTCTCAAAATATTCACAGGTCCGGACCTGTGGCACATTTTATATATTCTAGCATTTTTTCACATAATTCCACAGGTCCGGACCTGTCGAACTTTTGATATTAAAAAATAAAAGTTCTTTCTCAAAATATTCACAGGTCCGGACCTGTGGCACATTTTATATATTCTAGCATTTTTTCACGTAATTCCACAGGTCCGGACCTGTCGCACTTTTGATATTTAAAAATAAAAGTTTTTTCTCAAAATATTCACAGGTCCGGACCTGTGGCACATTTTATATATTCTAGCATTTTTTCACGTAATTCCACAGGTCCGGACCTGTCGCACATTTGATATTTAGAGATAAAAGTTTTTTCTTAAAAAATTCACAGGTCCGGACCTGTGGCACATTTTATATATTCTAGCATTTTTTCACGTAATTCAACAGGTCCGGACCTGTCGCACTTTTGATATTTAGAAATAAAAGTTTTTTCTCAAAATATTCACAGGTCCGGACCTGTGGCACATTTTATATATTCTAGCATTTTTTCACATAATTCCACAGGTCCGGACCTGTCGCACTTTTGATATTTAAAAATAAAAGTTTTTTCTCAATATATTCCAAGGTCCGGACCTGTGGCACATTTTATATATTCTAGCATTTTTTCACGTAATTCCACAGGTCCGGACCTGTCGCACTTTTGATATTTAAAAATAAAAGTTTTTTCTCAAAATATTCACAGGTCCGGACCTGTGGCACATTTTATATATTCTAGCATTTTTTCACGTAATTCCACAGGTCCGGACCTGTCGCACATTTGATATTTAGAGATAAAAGTTTTTTCTTAAAAAATTCACAGGTCCGGACCTGTGGCACATTTTATATATTCTAGCATTTTTTCACGTAATTCAACAGGTCCGGACCTGTCGCACTTTTGATATTTAGAAATAAAAGTTTTTTCTCAAAATATTCACAGGTCCGGACCTGTGGCACATTTTATATATTCTAGCATTTTTTCACATAATTCCACAGGTCCGGACCTGTCGCACTTTTGATATTTAAAAATAAAAGTTTTTTCTCAATATATTCCAAGGTCCGGACCTGTGGCACATTTTATATATTCTAGCATTTTTTCACGTAATTCCACAGGTCCGGACCTGTCGCACTTTTGATATTTAAAAATAAAAGTTTTTTCTCAAAATATTCACAGGTCCGGACCTGTGGCACATTTTATATATTCTAGCATTTTTTCACATAATTCCACAGGTCCGGACCTATCGCACTTTTGATATTTAAAAATAAAAGTTTTTTCTCAAAATATTCACAGGTCCGGACCTGTGGCACATTGTATAAATTCTAGCATTTTTTCACATAATTCCACAGGTCCGGACCTGTCGTACTTTTGATATTTAAAAATAAAAGTTTTTTCTCAAAATATTCACAGGTCCGGACCTGTGGCACATTTTATATATTCTAGCATTTTTTCACATAATTCCACAGGTCCAGACCTGTCGCACTTTTGATATTTAAAAATAAAGGTTTTTTCTCAAAATATTCACAAGTCCGGACCTGTGGCACATTTTATATATTCTAGCATTTTTTCACGTAATTCCACAGGTCCGGACCTGTCGCACATTTGATATTTAGAGATAAAAGTTTTTTCTTAAAAAATTCACAGGTCCGGACCTGTGGCACATTTTATATATTCTAGCATTTTTTCACGTAATTCAACAGGTCCGGACCTGTCGCACTTTTGATATTTAGAAATAAAAGTTTTTTCTCAAAATATTCACAGGTCCGGACCTGTGGCACATTTTATATATTCTAGCATTTTTTCACATAATTCCGCAGGTCCGGACCTGTCGCACTTTTGATATTTAAAAATAAAAGTTTTTTCTCAAAATATTCACAGGTCCGGACCTGTGGCACATTTTATATATTCTAGCATTTTTTCACATAATTCCACAGGTCCGGACCTGTCGCACTTTTGATATTTAAAAATAAAAGTTTTTTCTCAATATATTCACAGGTCCGGACCTGTGGCACATTTTATATATTCTAGCATTTTTTCACGTAATTCCACAGGTCCGGACCTGTCGCACTTTTGATATTTAAAAATAAAAGTTTTTTCTCAAAATATTCACAGGTCCGGACCTGTGGCACATTTTATATATTCTAGCATTTTTTCACATAATTCCACAGGTCCGGACCTATCGCACTTTTGATATTTAAAAATAAAAGTTTTTTCTCAAAATATTCACAGGTCCAGAACTGTGGCACATTGTATAAATTCTAGCATTTTTTCACATAATTCCACAGGTCCGGACCTGTCGTACTTTTGATATTTAAAAATAAAAGTTATTTCTCAAAATATTCACAGGTCCGGACCTGTGGCACATTTTATATATTCTAGCATTTTTTCACATAATTCCACAGGTCCAGACCTGTCGCACTTTTGATATTTAAAAATAAAAGTTTTTTCTCAAAATATTCACAAGTCCGGACCTGTGGCACATTTTATATATTCTAGCATTTTTTCACGTAATTCCACAGGTCCGGACCTGTCGCACATTTGATATTTAGAGATAAAAGTTTTTTCTTAAAAAATTCACAGGTCCGGACCTGTGGCACATTTTATATATTCTAGCATTTTTTCACGTAATTCAACAGGTCCGGACCTGTCGCACTTTTGATATTTAGAAATAAAAGTTTTTTCTCAAAATATTCACAGGTCCGGACCTGTGGCACATTTTATATATTCTAGCATTTTTTCACATAATTCCGCAGGTCCGGACCTGTCGCACTTTTGATATTTAAAAATAAAAGTTTTTTCTCAAAATATTCACAGGTCCGGACCTGTGGCACATTTTATATATTCTAGCATTTTTTCACATAATTCCGCAGGTCCGGACCTGTCGCACTTTTGATATTTAAAAATAAAAGTTTTTTCTCAAAATATTCACAGGTCCGGACCTGTGGCACATTTTATATATTCTAGCATTTTTCCACATAATTCCACAGGTCCGGACCTGTCGCACTTTTGATATTTAAAAATAAAAGTTTTTTCTCAATATATTCACAGGTCCGGACCTGTGGCACATTTTATATATTCTAGCATTTTTTCACGTAATTCCACAGGTCCGGACCTGTCGCACTTTTGATATTTAAAAATAAAAGTTTTTTCTCAAAATATTCACAGGTCCGGACCTGTGGCACATTTTATATATTCTAGCATTTTTTCACATAATTCCACAGGTCCGGACCTATCGCACTTTTGATATTTAAAAATAAAAGTTTTTTCTCAAAATATTCACAGGTCCAGAACTGTGGCACATTGTATAAATTCTAGCATTTTTTCACATAATTCCACAGGTCCGGACCTGTCGTACTTTTGATATTTAAAAATAAAAGTTATTTCTCAAAATATTCACAGGTCCGGACCTGTGGCACATTTTATATATTCTAGCATTTTTTCACATAATTCCACAGGTCCAGACCTGTCGCACTTTTGATATTTAAAAATAAAAGTTTTTTCTCAAAATATTCACAAGTCCGGACCTGTGGCACATTTTATATATTCTAGCATTTTTTCACGTAATTCCACAGGTCCGGACCTGTCGCACATTTGATATTTAGAGATAAAAGTTTTTTCTTAAAAAATTCACAGGTCCGGACCTGTGGCACATTTTATATATTCTAGCATTTTTTCACGTAATTCAACAGGTCCGGACCTGTCGCACTTTTGATATTTAGAAATAAAAGTTTTTTCTCAAAATATTCACAGGTCCGGACCTGTGGCACATTTTATATATTCTAGCATTTTTTCACATAATTCCGCAGGTCCGGACCTGTCGCACTTTTGATATTTAAAAATAAAAGTTTTTTCTCAAAATATTCACAGGTCCGGACCTGTGGCACATTTTATATATTCTAGCATTTTTTCACATAATTCCACAGGTCCGGACCTGTCGCACTTTTGATATTTAAAAATAAAAGTTTTTTCTCAATACATTCACAGGTCCGGACCTGTGGCACATTTTATATATTCTAGCATTTTTTCACGTAATTCCACAGGTCCGGACCTGTCGCACATTTGATATTTAGAGATAAAAGGTTTTTCTTAAAATATTCACAGGTCCGGACCTGTGGCATATTTTATATATTCTAGCATTTTTTCACGTAATTCAACAGGTCCGGACCTGTCGCACTTTTGATATTTAGAAATAAAAGTTTTTTCTCAAAATATTCACAGGTCCGGACCTGTGGCACATTTTATATATTCTAGCAATTTTTCACATAATTCCACAGGTCCGGACCTGTCGTACTTTTGATATTTAAAAATAAAAGTTTTTTCTCAAAATATTCACAGGTCCGGACCTGTGGCGCATTTTATATATTCTAGCATTTTTTCACATAATTCCACAGGTCCGGACCTGTCGCACTTTTGATATTTAAAAATAAAAGTTTTTTCTCAAAATATTCACAGGTCCGGACCTGTGGCACATTTTATATATTCTAGCATTTTTTCACGTAATTCCACAGGTCCGGACCTGTCGCACATTTGATATTTAGAGATAAAAGTTTTTTCTTAAAAAATTCACAGGTCCGGACCTGTGGCATATTTTATATATTCTAGCATTTTTTCACGTAATTCAACAGGTCCGGACCTGTCGCACTTTTGATATTTAGAAATAAAAGTTTTTTCTCAAAATATTCACAGGTCCGGACCTCTGGCACATTTTATATATTCTAGCATTTTTTCACGTAATTCCACAGGTCCGGACCTGTCGCACATTTGATATTTAGAGATAAAAGGTTTTTCTCAAAATATTCACAGGTCCGGACCTGTGGCATATTTTATATATTCTAGCATTTTTTCACGTAATTCAACAGGTCCGGACCTGTCGCACTTTTGATATTTAGAAATAAAAGTTTTTTCTCAAAATATTCACAGGTCCGGACATGTGGCACATTTTATATATTCTAGCAATTTTTCACATAATTCCACAGGTCCGGACCTGTCGTACTTTTAATATTTAAAAATAAAAGTTTTTTCTCAAAATATTCACAGGTCCGGACCTGTGGCACATTTTATATATTATAGCATTTTTTCACATAATTCCACAGGTCCGGACCTGTCGTACTTTTGATATTTAAAAATAAAAGTTTTTTCTCAAAATATTCACAGGTCCGGACCTGTGGCACATTTTATATATTCTAGCATTTTTTCACATAATTCCACAGGTCCGGACCTGTCGTACTTTTGATATTAAAAAATAAAAGTTTTTTCTCAAAATATTCACAGGTCCGGACCTGTGGCATATTTTATATATTCTAGCATTTTTTCACGTAATTCAACAGGTCCGGACCTGTCTCACTTTTGATATTTAGAAATAAAAGTTTTTTCTCAAAATATTCACAGGTCCGGACCTGTGGCACATTTTATATATTCTAGCAATTTTTCACATAATTCCACAGGTCCGGACCTGTCGTACTTTTGATATTTAAAATAAAAGTTTTTTCTCAAAATATTCACAGATCCGGACCTGTGCACATTTTATAAATACTAGCATTTTTTTCACATAATTCCACAGGTCCGGACCTGTCGTACTTTTGATATTTAAAAATAAAAGTTTTTTCTCAAAATATTCACAGGTCCGGACCTGTGGCACATTTTATATATTCTAGCATTTTTTTCACATAATTCCACAGGTCCGGACCTGTCGCACTTTTGATATTTAAAAATAAAAGTTTTTTCTCAAAATATTCACAGGTCCGGACCTGTGGCACATTTTATATATTCTAGCATTTTTTCACGTAATTCCACAGGTCCGGACCTGTCGCACATTTGATATTTAGAGATAAAAGGTTTTTCTCAAAATATTCACAGGTCCGGACCTGTGGCACATTTTATATATTCTAGCATTTTTTCACATAATTCCACAGGTCCGGACCTGTCGTACTTTTGATATTAAAAAATAAAAGTTTTTTCTCAAAATATTCACAGGTCCGGACCTGTGGCACATTTTATATATTCTAGCATTTTTTCACGTAATTCCACAGGTCCGGACCTGTCGCACATTTGATATTTAGAGATAAAAGTTTTTTCTTAAAAAATTCACAGGTCCGGACCTGTGGCACATTTTATATATTCTAGCATTTTTTCACGTAATTCAACAGGTCCGGACCTGTCGCACTTTTGATATTTAGAAATAAAAGTTTTTTCTCAAAATATTCACAGGTCCGGACCTGTGGCACATTTTATATATTCTAGCATTTTTTCACATAATTCCACAGGTCCGGACCTGTCGCACTTTTGATATTTAAAAATAAAAGTTTTTTCTCAATATATTCACAGGTCCGGACCTGTGGCACATTTTATATATTCTAGCATTTTTTCACGTAATTCCACAGGTCCGGACCTGTCTCACTTTTGATATTTAAAAATAAAAGTTTTTTCTCAAAATATTCACAGGTCCGGACCTGTGGCACATTTTATATATTCTAGCATTTTTTCACATAATTCCACAGGTCCGGACCTATCACACTTTTGATATTTAAAAATAAAAGTTTTTTCTCAAAATATTCACAGGTCCGGACCTGTGGCACATTTTATATATTCTAGCATTTTTTCACGTAATTCCACAGGTCCGGACCTGTCGTACTTTTGATATTTAAAAATAAAAGTTTTTTCTCAAAATATTCACAGGTCCGGACCTGTGGCACATTTTATATATTCTAGCATTTTTTCACATAATTCCACAGGTCCAGACCCGTCGCACTTTTGATATTTAAAAATAAAGGTTTTTTCTCAAAATATTCACAAGTCCGGACCTGTGGCACATTTTATATATTCTAGCATTTTTTCACGTAATTCCACAGGTCCGGACCTGTCGCACATTTGATATTTAGAGATAAAAGTTTTTTCTTAAAAAATTCACAGGTCCGGACCTGTGGCACATTTTATATATTCTAGCATTTTTTCACGTAATTCAACAGGTCCGGACCTGTCGCACTTTTGATATTTAGAAATAAAAGTTTTTTTCTCAAAATATTCACAGGTCCGGACCTGTGGCACATTTTATATATTCTAGCATTTTTTCACATAATTCCGCAGGTCCGGACCTGTCGCACTTTTGATATTTAAAAATAAAAGTTTTTTCTCAAAATATTCACAGGTCCGGACCTGTGGCACATTTTATATATTCTAGCATTTTTTCACATAATTCCACAGGTCCGGACCTGTCGCACTTTTGATATTTAAAAATAAAAGTTTTTTCTCAATATATTCACAGGTCCGGACCTGTGGCACATTTTATATATTCTAGCATTTTTTCACGTAATTCCACAGGTCCGGACCTGTCGCACTTTTGATATTTAAAAATAAAAGTTTTTTCTCAAAATATTCACAGGTCCGGACCTGTGGCACATTTTATATATTCTAGCATTTTTTCACATAATTCCACAGGTCCGGACCTATCGCACTTTTGATATTTAAAAATAAAAGTTTTTTCTCAAAATATTCACAGGTCCAGAACTGTGGCACATTGTATAAATTCTAGCATTTTTTCACATAATTCCACAGGTCCGGACCTGTCGTACTTTTGATATTTAAAAATAAAAGTTATTTCTCAAAATATTCACAGGTCCGGACCTGTGGCACATTTTATATATTCTAGCATTTTTTCACATAATTCCACAGGTCCAGACCTGTCGCACTTTTGATATTTAAAAATAAAAGTTTTTTCTCAAAATATTCACAAGTCCTGACCTGTGGCACATTTTATATATTCTAGCATTTTTTCACGTAATTCCACAGGTCCGGACCTGTCGCACATTTGATATTTAGAGATAAAAGTTTTTTCTTAAAAAATTCACAGGTCCGGACCTGTGGCACATTTTATATATTCTAGAATTTTTTCACGTAATTCAACAGGTCCGGACCTGTCGCACTTTTGATATTTAGAAATAAAAGTTTTTTCTCAAAATATTCACAGGTCCGGACCTGTGGCACATTTTATATATTCTAGCATTTTTTCACATAATTCCGCAGGTCCGGACCTGTCGCACTTTTGATATTTAAAAATAAAAGTTTTTTCTCAAAATATTCACAGGTCCGGACCTGTGGCACATTTTATATATTCTAGCATTTTTTCACATAATTCCACAGGTCCGGACCTGTCGCACTTTTGATATTTAAAAATAAAAGTTTTTTCTCAAAATATTCACAGGTCCGGACCTGTTGCACATTTTATAAATTCTAGCATTTTTTCACATAATTCCACAGGTCCGGACCTGTCGTACTTTTGATATTTAAAAATAAAAGTTTTTTCTCAAAATATTCACAGGTCCGGACCTGTGGCACATTTTATATATTCTAGCATTTTTTCACATAATTCCACAGGTCCGGACCTGTCGCACTTTTGATATTTAAAAATAAAAGTTTTTTCTCAAAATATTCACAGGTCCGGACCTGTGGCACATTTTATATATTCTAGCATTTTTTCACGTAATTCCACAGGTCGGGACCTGTCGCACATTTGATATTTAGAGATAAAAGTTTTTTCTTAAAAAATTCACAGGTCCGGACCTGTGGCACATTTTATATATTCTAGCATTTTTTCACGTAATTCAACAGGTCTGGACCTGTCGCACTTTTGATATTTAGAAATAAAAGTTTTTTCTCAAAATATTCACAGGTCCGGACCTGTGGCACATTTTATATATTCTAGCATTTTTTCACATAATTCCACAGGTCCGGACCTGTCGCACTTTTGATATTTAAAAATAAAAGTTTTTTCTCAAAATATTCACAGGTCCGGACCTGTGGCACATTTTATATATTCTAGCATTTTTTCACGTAATTCCACAGGTCCGGACCTGTCGCACATTTGATATTTAGAGATAAAAGTTTTTTCTTAAAAAATTCACAGGTCTGGACCTGTGGCATATTTTATATATTCTAGCATTTTTTCACGTAATTCAACAGGTCCGGACCTGTCGCACTTTTGATATTTAGAAATAAAAGTTTTTTCTCAAAATATTCACAGGTCCGGACCTCTGGCACATTTTATATATTCTAGCATTTTTTCACGTAATTCCTTAGGTCCGGACCTGTCGCAAATTTGATATTTAGAGATAAAAGGTTTTTCTTAAAATATTCACAGGTCCGGACCTGTGGCATATTTTATATATTCTAGCATTTTTTCACGTAATTCAACAGGTCCGGACCTGTCGCACTTTTGATATTTAGAAATAAAAGTTTTTTCTCAAAATATTCACAGGTCCGGACATGTGGCACATTTTATATATTCTAGCAATTTTTCACATAATTCCACAGGTCCGGACCTGTCGTACTTTTGATATTTAAAAATAAAAGTTTTTTCTCAAAATATTCACAGGTCCGGACCTGTGGCACATTTTATATATTCTAGCATTTTTTCACATAATTCCACAGGTCCGGACCTGTCGTACTTTTGATATTTAAAAATAAAAGTTTTTTCTCAAAATATTCACAGGTCCGGACCTGTGGCACATTTTATATATTCTAGCATTTTTTCACATAATTCCACAGGTCCGGACCTGTCGTACTTTTGATATTAAAAAATAAAAGTTTTTTCTCAAAATATTCACAGGTCCGGACCTGTGGCACATTTTATATATTCTAGCATTTTTTCACGTAATTCCACAGGTCCGGACCTGTCGCACATTTGATATTTAGAGATAAAAGTTTTTTCTTAAAATATTCACAGGTCCGGACCTGTGGCATATTTTATATATTCTAGCATTTTTTCACGTAATTCAACAGGTCCGGACCTGTCGCACTTTTGATATTTAGAAATAAAAGTTTTTTCTCAAAATATTCACAGGGTGGACCTGTGGCACATTATATATATTCTAGCATTTTTTCACATAAATCCGCAGGTCCGGACCTGTCGCACTTTTGATATTTAAAAATAAAAGTTTTTTCTCAAAATATTCACAGGTCCGGACCTGTGGCACATTTTATATATTCTAGCATTTTTTCACGTAATTCCACAGGTCCGGACCTGTCGCACTTTTGATATTTAAAAATAAAAGTTTTTTCTCAAAATATTCACAGGTCCGGACCTGTGGCACATTTTATATATTCTAGCATTTTTTCACGTAATTCCACAGGTCCGGACCTGTCGCACATTTGATATTTAGAGATAAAAGTTTTTTCTTAAAAAATTCACAGGTCCGGACCTGTGGCACATTTTATATATTCTAGCATTTTTTCACGTAATTCAACAGGTCCGGACCTGTCGCACTTTTGATATTTAGAAATAAAAGTTTTTTCTCAAAATATTCACAGGTCCGGACCTGTGGCACATTTTATATATTCTAGCATTTTTTCACATAATTCCACAGGTCCGGACCTGTCGCACTTTTGATATTTAAAAATAAAAGTTTTTTCTCAATATATTCACAGGTCCGGACCTGTGGCACATTTTATATATTCTAGCATTTTTTCACGTAATTCCACAGGTCCGGACCTGTCGCACTTTTGATATTTAAAAATAAAAAATTTTTCTCAAAATATTCACAGGTCCGGACCTGTGGCACATTTTATATATTCTAGCATTTTTTCACATAATTCCACAGGTCCGGACCTATCGCACTTTTGATATTTAAAAATAAAAGTTTTTTCTCAAAATATTCACAGGTCCGGACCTGTGGCACATTGTTTAAATTCTAGCATTTTTTCACATAATTCCACAGGTCCGGACCTGTCGTACTTTTGATATTTAAAAATAAAAGTTTTTTCTCAAAATATTCACAGGTCCGGACCTGTGGCACATTTTATATATTCTAGCATTTTTTCACATAATTCCACAGGTCCAGACCTGTCGCACTTTTGATATTTAAAAATAAAAGTTTTTTCTCAAAATATTCACAAGTCCGGACCTGTGGCACATTTTATATATTCTAGCATTTTTTCACATAATTCCACAGGTCCGGACCTGTCGCACATTTGATATTTAGAGATAAAAGTTTTTTCTTAAAAAATTCACAGGTCCGGACCTGTGGCACATTTTATATATTCTAGCATTTTTTCACATAATTCCACAGGTCCGGACCTGTCGCACTTTTGATATTCAAAAATAAAAGTTTTTTCTCAATATATTCACAGGTCCGGACCTGTGGCACATTTTATATATTCTAGCATTTTTTCACGTAATTCCACAGGTCCGGACCTGTCGCACTTTTGATATTTAAAAATAAAAGCTTTTTCTCAAAATATTCACAGGTCCGGACCTGTGGCACATTTTATATATTCTAGCATTTTTTCACATAATTCCACAGGTCCGGACATATCGCACTTTTGATATTTAAAAATAAAAGTTTTTTCTCAAAATATTCACAGGTCCGGACCTCTGGCACATTGTATAAATTCTAGCATTTTTTCACATAATTCCACAGGTCCGGACCTGTCGTACTTTTGATATTTAAAAATAAAAGTTTTTTCTCAAAATATTCACAGGTCCGGACCTGTGGCACATTTTATATATTCTAGCATTTTTTCACATAATTCCACAGGTCCAGACCTGTCGCACTTTTGATATTTAAAAATAAAAGTTTTTTCTCAAAATATTCACAAGTCCGGACCTGTGGCACATTTTATATATTCTAGCATTTTTTCACGTAATTCCACAGGTCCGGACCTGTCGCACATTTGATATTTAGAGATAAAAGTTTTTTCTTAAAAAATTCACAGGTCCGGACCTGTGGCACATTTTATATATTCTAGCATTTTTTCACGTAATTCAACAGGTCCGGACCTGTCGCACTTTTGATATTTAGAAATAAAAGTTTTTTCTCAAAATATTCACAGGTCCGGACCTGTGGCACATTTTATATATTCTAGCATTTTTTCACATAATTCCGCAGGTCCGGACCTGTCGCACTTTTGATATTTAAAAATAAAAGTTTTTTCTCAAAATATTCACAGGTCCGGACCTGTGGCACATTTTATATATTCTAGCATTTTTTCACATAATTCCACAGGTCCGGACCTGTCGCACTTTTGATATTTAAAAATAAAAGTTTTTTCTCAATATATTCACAGGTCCGGACCTGTGGCACATTTTATATATTCTAGCATTTTTTCACGTAATTCCACAGGTCCGGACGTGTCGCACATTTGATATTTAGAGATAAAAGGTTTTTCTTAAAATATTCACAGGTCCGGACCTGTGGCATATTTTATATATTCTAGCATTTTTTCACGTAATTCAACAGGTCCGGACCTGTCGCACTTTTGATATTTAGAAATAAAAGTTTTTTCTCAAAATATTCACAGGTCCGGACCTGTGGCACATTTTATATATTCTAGCAATTTTTCACATAATTCCACAGGTCCAGACCTGTCGTACTTTTGATATTTAAAAATAAAAGTTTTTTCTCAAAATATTCACAGGTCTGGATCTGTGGCACATTTTATAAATACTAGCATTTTTTCACATAATTCCACAGGTCCGGACCTGTCGTACTTTTGATATTTAAAAATAAAAGTTTTTTCTCAAAATATTCACAGGTCCGGACCTGTGGCACATTTTATATATTCTAGCATTTTTTCACATTATTCCACAGGTCCGGACCTGTCGCACTTTTGATATTTAGAAATAAAAGTTTTTTCTCAAAATATTCACAGGTCCGGACCTGTGGCACATTTTATATATTCTAGCATTTTTTCACATAATTCCGCAGGTCCGGACCTGTCGCACTTTTGATATTTAAAAATAAAAGTTTTTTCTCAAAATATTCACAGGTCCGGACCTGTGGCACATTTTATATATTCTAGCATTTTTTCACATAATTCCACAGGTCCGGACCTGTCGCACTTTTGATATTTAAAAATAAAAGTTTTTTCTCAATATATTCACAGGTTCGGACCTGTGGCACATTTTATATATTCTAGCATTTTTTCACATAATTCCACAGGTCCGGACCTGTCGCACTTTTGATATTTAAAAATAAAAGTTTTTTTCTCAAAATATTCACAGGTCCGGACCTGTGGCACATTTTATATATTCTAGCATTTTTTCACATAATTCCACAGGTCCGGACCTGTCGTACTTTTGATATTTAAAAATAAAAGTTTTTTCTCAAAATATTCACAGGTTCGGACCTGTGGCACATTTTATATATTCTAGCATTTTTTCACATAATTCCACAGGTCCGGACCTGTCGCACTTTTGATATTTAAAAATAAAAGTTTTTTTCTCAAAATATTCACAGGTCCGGACCTGTGGCACATTTTATAAATTCTTGCATTTTTTCACATAATTCCACAGGTCCGGACCTGTCGTACTTTTAATATTTAAAAATAAAAGTTTTTTCTCAAAATATTCACAGGTCCGGACCTGTGGCACATTTTATATATTCTAGCATTTTTTCACATAATTCCACAGGTCCGGACCTGTCGCACTTTTGATATTTAAAAATAAAAGTTTTTTCTCAAAATATTCACAGGTCCGGACCTGTGGCACATTTTATATATTCTAGCATTTTTTCACGTAATTCCACAGGTCCGGACCTGTCGCACATTTGATATTTAGAGATAAAAGTTTTTTCTCAAAAAATTCACAGGTCCGGACCTGTGGCATATTTTATATATTCTAGCATTTTTTCACGTAATTCAACAGGTCCGGACCTGTCGCACTTTTGATATTTAAAAATAAAAGTTTTTTCTCAAAATATTCACAGGTCCGGACCTGTGGCACATTTTATATATTCTAGCATTTTTTCACATAATTCCACAGGTCCGGACCTGTCGCACTTTTGATATTTAAAAATAAAAGTTTTTTCTCAATATATTCACAGGTCCGGACCTGTGGCACATTTTATATATTCTAGCATTTTTTCACGTAATTCCACAGGTCCGGACCTGTCGCACATTTGATATTTAGAGATAAAAGGTTTTTCTTAAAATATTCACAGGTCCGGACCTGTGGCATATTTTATATATTCTAGCATTTTTTCACGTAATTCAACAGGTCCGGACGTGTCGCACTTTTGATATTTAGAAATAAAAGTTTTTTCTCAAAATATTCACAGGTCCGGACCTGTGGCACATTTTATATATTCTAGCAATTTTTCACATAATTCCACAGGTCCGGACCTGTCGTACTTTTGATATTTAAAAATAAAAGTTTTTTCTCAAAATATTCACAGGTCCGGACCTGTGGCACATTTTATATATTCTAGCATTTTTTCACATAATTCCACAGGTCCGGAGCTGTCGCACTTTTGATATTTAAAAATAAAAGTTTTTTCTCAAAATATTCTCAGGTCCGGACCTGTGGCACATTTTATAAATTCTAGCATTTTTTCACATAATTCCACAGGTCCGGACCTGTCGTACTTTTGATATTTAAAAATAAAAGTTTTTTCTCAAAATATTCACAGCTCCGGAGCTGTGGCACATTTTATAAATTCTAGCATTTTTTCACATAATTCCACAGGTCCGGACCTGTCGTACTTTTGATATTTAAAAATAAAAGTTTTTTCTCAAAATATTCACAGGTCCGGACCTGTGGCACATTTTATATATTGTAGCATTTTTTCACATAATTCCACAGGGCCGGACCTGTCGTACTTTTGATATTTAAAAATTAAAAGTTTTTCTCAAAATATTCACAGGTCCGGACCTGTGGCACATTTTATATATTCTAGCATTTTTTCACGTAATTCCACAGGTCCGGACCTGTCGCACATTTGATATTTAGAGATAAAAGTTTTTTCTTAAAATATTCACAGGTCCGGACCTGTGGCATATTTTATATATTCTAGCATTTTTTCACGTAATTCCACAGGTCCGGACCTGTCGCACTTTTGATATTTAGAAATAAAAGTTTTTTCTCAAAATATTCACAGGTCCGGACCTGTGGCACATTTTATATATTCTAGCATTTTTTCACATAATCCCGCAGGTCCGGACCTGTCGCACTTTTGATATTTAAAAATAAAAGTTTTTTCTCAAAATATTCACAGGTCCGGACCTGTGGCACATTTTATATATTCTAGCATTTTTCACATAATTCCACAGGTCCGGACCTGTCGTACTTTTGATATTTAAAAATAAAAGTTTTTCTCAAAATATTCACAGCTCCGGACCTGTGGCACATTTTATAAATTCTAGCATTTTTTCACATAATTCCACAGGTCCGGACCTGTCGTACTTTTGATATTTAAAAATAAAAGTTTTTCTCAAAATATTCACAGGTCGGACCTGTGGCACATTTTATATATTCTAGCATTTTTTCACATAATTCCACAGGTCCGGACCTGTCGTACTTTTGATATTTAAAAATAAAAGTTTTTTCTCAATATATTCACAGGTCCGGACCTGTGGCACATTTTATATATTCTAGCATTTTTTTCACGTAATTCCACAGGTCCGGACCTGTCGCACTTTTGATATTTAAAAATAAAAGCTTTTTCTCAAAATATTCACAGGTCCGGACCTGTGGCACATTTTATATATTCTAGCATTTTTTCACATAATTCCACAGGTCCGGACCTATCGCACTTTTGATATTTAAAAATAAAAGTTTTTTCTCAAAATATTCACAGGTCCGGACCTCTGGCACATTGTATAAATTCTAGCATTTTTTCACATAATTCCACAGGTCCGGACCTGTCGTACTTTTGATATTTAAAAATAAAAGTTTTTTCTCAAAATATTCACAGGTCCGGACCTGTGGCACATTTTATATATTCTAGCATTTTTTCACATAATTCCACAGGTCCAGACCTGTCGCACTTTTGATATTTAAAAATAAAAGTTTTTTCTCAAAATATTCACAAGTCCGGACCTGTGGCACATTTTATATATTCTAGCATTTTTTCACGTAATTCCACAGGTCCGGACCTGTCGCACATTTGATATTTAGAGATAAAAGTTTTTTCTTAAAAAATTCACAGGTCCGGACCTGTGGCACATTTTATATATTCTAGCATTTTTTCACGTAATTCAACAGGTCCGGACCTGTCGCACTTTTGATATTTAGAAATAAAAGTTTTTTCTCAAAATATTCACAGGTCCGGACCTGTGGCACATTTTATATATTCTAGCATTTTTTCACATAATTCTGCAGGTCCGGACCTGTCGCACTTTTGATATTTAAAAATAAAAGTTTTTTCTCAAAATATTCACAGGTCCGGACCTGTGGCACATTTTATATATTCTAGCATTTTTTCACATAATTCCACAGGTCCGGACCTGTCGCACTTTTGATATTTAAAAATAAAAGTTTTTTCTCAATATATTCACAGGTCCGGACCTGTGGCACATTTTATATATTCTAGCATTTTTTCACGTAATTCCACAGGTCCGGACGTGTCGCACATTTGATATTTAGAGATAAAAGGTTTTTCTTAAAATATTCACAGGTCCGGACCTGTGGCATATTTTATATATTCTAGCATTTTTTCACGTAATTCAACAGGTCCGGACCTGTCGCACTTTTGATATTTAGAAATAAAAGTTTTTTCTCAAAATATTCACAGGTCCGGACCTGTGGCACATTTTATATATTCTAGCAATTTTTCACATAATTCCACAGGTCCAGACCTGTCGTACTTTTGATATTTAAAAATAAAAGTTTTTTCTCAAAATATTCACAGGTCTGGACCTGTGGCACATTTTATAAATACTAGCATTTTTTCACATAATTCCACAGGTCCGGACCTGTCGTACTTTTGATATTTAAAAATAAAAGTTTTTTCTCAAAATATTCACAGGTCCGGACCTGTGGCACATTTTATATATTCTAGCATTTTTTCACATTATTCCACAGGTCCGGACCTGTCGCACTTTTGATATTTAGAAATAAAAGTTTTTTCTCAAAATATTCACAGGTCCGGACCTGTGGCACATTTTATATATTCTAGCATTTTTTCATTTAATTCCGCAGGTCCGGACCTGTCGCACTTTTGATATTTAAAAATAAAAGTTTTTTCTCAAAATATTCACAGGTCCGGACCTGTGGCACATTTTATATATTCTAGCATTTTTTCACATAATTCCACAGGTCCGGACCTGTCGCACTTTTGATATTTAAAAATAAAAGTTTTTTCTCAATATATTCACAGGTTCGGACCTGTGGCACATTTTATATATTCTAGCATTTTTTCACATAATTCCACAGGTCCGGACCTGTCGCACTTTTGATATTTAAAAATAAGTTTTTTTCTCAAAATATTCACAGGTCCGGACCTGTGGCACATTTTATATATTCTAGCATTTTTTCACATAATTCCACAGGTCCGGACCTGTCGTACTTTTGATATTTAAAAATAAAAGTTTTTTCTCAAAATATTCACAGGTTCGGACCTGTGGCACATTTTATATATTCTAGCATTTTTTCACATAATTCCACAGGTCCGGACCTGTCGCACTTTTGATATTTAAAAATAAAAGTTTTTTTCTCAAAATATTCACAGGTCCGGACCTGTGGCACATTTTATAAATTCTTGCATTTTTTCACATAATTCCACAGGTCCGGACCTGTCGTACTTTTAATATTTAAAAATAAAAGTTTTTTCTCAAAATATTCACAGGTCCGGACCTGTGGCACATTTTATATATTCTAGCATTTTTTCACATAATTCCACAGGTCCGGACCTGTCGCACTTTTGATATTTAAAAATAAAAGTTTTTTCTCAAAATATTCACAGGTCCGGACCTGTGGCACATTTTATATATTCTAGCATTTTTTCACGTAATTCCACAGGTCCGGACCTGTCGCACATTTGATATTTAGAGATAAAAGTTTTTTCTCAAAAAATTCACAGGTCCGGACCTGTGGCATATTTTATATATTCTAGCATTTTTTCACGTAATTCAACAGGTCCGGACCTGTCGCACTTTTGATATTTAAAAATAAAAGTTTTTTCTCAAAATATTCACAGGTCCGGACCTGTGGCACATTTTATATATTCTAGCATTTTTTCACATAATTCCACAGGTCCGGACCTGTCGCACTTTTGATATTTAAAAATAAAAGTTTTTTCTCAATATATTCACAGGTCCGGACCTGTGGCACATTTTATATATTCTAGCATTTTTTCACGTAATTCCACAGGTCCGGACCTGTCGCACATTTGATATTTAGAGATAAAAGGTTTTTCTTAAAATATTCACAGGTCCGGACCTGTGGCATATTTTATATATTCTAGCATTTTTTCACGTAATTCAACAGGTCCGGACGTGTCGCACTTTTGATATTTAGAAATAAAAGTTTTTTCTCAAAATATTCACAGGTCCGGACCTGTGGCACATTTTATATATTCTAGCAATTTTTCACATAATTCCACAGGTCCGGACCTGTCGTACTTTTGATATTTAAAAATAAAAGTTTTTTCTCAAAATATTCACAGGTCCGGACCTGTGGCACATTTTATATATTCTAGCATTTTTTCACATAATTCCACAGGTCCGGAGCTGTCGCACTTTTGATATTTAAAAATAAAAGTTTTTTCTCAAAATATTCTCAGGTCCGGACCTGTGGCACATTTTATAAATTCTAGCATTTTTTCACATAATTCCACAGGTCCGGACCTGTCGTACTTTTGATATTTAAAAATAAAAGTTTTTTCTCAAAATATTCACAGCTCCGGAGCTGTGGCACATTTTATAAATTCTAGCATTTTTTCACATAATTCCACAGGTCCGGACCTGTCGTACTTTTGATATTTAAAAATAAAAGTTTTTTCTCAAAATATTCACAGGTCCGGACCTGTGGCACATTTTATATATTGTAGCATTTTTTCACATAATTCCACAGGGCCGGACCTGTCGTACTTTTGATATTTAAAAATAAAAGTTTTTTCTCAAAATATTCACAGGTCCGGACCTGTGGCACATTTTATATATTCTAGCATTTTTTCACGTAATTCCACAGGTCCGGACCTGTCGCACATTTGATATTTAGAGATAAAAGTTTTTTCTTAAAATATTCACAGGTCCGGACCTGTGGCATATTTTATATATTCTAGCATTTTTTCACGTAATTCCACAGGTCCGGACCTGTCGCACTTTTGATATTTAGAAATAAAAGTTTTTTCTCAAAATATTCACAGGTCCGGACCTGTGGCACATTTTATATATTCTAGCATTTTTTCACATAATCCCGCAGGTCCGGACCTGTCGCACTTTTGATATTTAAAAATAAAAGTTTTTTCTCAAAATATTCACAGGTCCGGACCTGTGGCACATTTTATATATTCTAGCATTTTTTCACATAATTCCACAGGTCCGGACCTGTCGTACTTTTGATATTTAAAAATAAAAGTTTTTTCTCAAAATATTCACAGCTCCGGACCTGTGGCACATTTTATAAATTCTAGCATTTTTTCACATAATTCCACAGGTCCGGACCTGTCGTACTTTTGATATTTAAAAATAAAAGTTTTTTCTCAAAATATTCACAGGTCCGGACCTGTGGCACATTTTATATATTCTAGCATTTTTTTACATAATTCCACAGGTCCGGACCTGTCGTACTTTTGATATTTAAAAATAAAAGTTTTTTCTCAAAATATTCACAGGTCCGGACCTGTGGCACATTTTATATATTCTAGCATTTTTTCACGTAATTCCACAGGTCCGGACCTGTCGCACATTTGATATTTAGAGATAAAAGTTTTTTCTTAAAAAATTCACAGGTCCGGACCTGTGGCATATTTTATATATTCTAGCATTTTTTCACGTAATTCAACAGGTCCGGACCTGTCGCACTTTTGATATTTAGAAATAAAAGTTTTTTCTCAAAATATTCACAGGTCCGGACCTGTGGCACATTTTATATATTCTAGCATTTTTTCACATAATTCCGCAGGTCCGGACCTGTCGCACTTTTGATATTTAAAAATAAAAGTTTTTTCTCAAAATATTCACAGGTCCGGACCTGTGGCACATTTTATAAATTCTAGCATTTTTTCACATAATTCCACAGGTCCGGACCTGTCGTACTTTTGATATTTAAAAATAAAAGTTTTTTCTCAAAATATTCACAGCTCCGGATCTGTGGCACATTTTATAAATTCTAGCATTTTTTCACATAATTCCACAGGTCCGGACCTGTCGTACTTTTGATATTTAAAAATAAAAGTTTTTTCTCAAAATATTCACAGGTCCGGACCTGTGCCACATTTTATATATTGTAGCATTTTTTCACATAATTCCACAGGGCCGGACCTGTCGTACTTTTGATATTTAAAAATAAAAGTTTTTTCTCAAAATATTCACAGGTCCGGACCTGTGGCACATTTTATATATTCTAGCATTTTTTCACGTAATTCCACAGGTCCGGACCTGTCGCACATTTGATATTTAGAGATAAAAGTTTTTTCTTAAAATATTCACAGGTCCGGACCTGTGGCATATTTTATATATTCTAGCATTTTTTCACGTAATTCAACAGGTCCGGACCTGTCACACTTTTGATATTTAGAAATAAAAGTTTTTTCTCAAAATATTCACAGGTCCGGACCTGTGGCACATTTTATATATTCTAGCATTTTTTCACATAATTCCGCAGGTCCGGACCTGTCGCACTTTTGATATTTAAAAATAAAAGTTTTTTCTCAAAATATTCACAGGTCCGGACCTGTGGCACATTTTATATATTCTAGCATTTTTTCACATAATTCCACAGGTCCGGACCTGTCGTACTTTTGATATTTAAAAATAAAAGTTTTTTCTCAAAATATTCACAGCTCCGGACCTGTGGCACATTTTATAAATTCTAGCATTTTTTCACATAATTCCACAGGTCCGGACCTGTCGTACTTTTGATATTTAAAAATAAAAGTTTTTTCTCAAAATATTCACAGGTCCGGACCTGTGGCACATTTTATATATTCTAGCATTTTTTCACGTAATTCCACAGGTCCGGACCTGTCACACTTTTGATATTTAAAAATAAAAGTTTTTTCTCAAAATATTCACAGGTCCGGACCTGTGGCATATTTTATATATTCTAGCATTTTTTCACATAATTCCACAGGTCCGGACCTGTCGAACTTTTGATATTTAAAAATAAAAGTTTTTTTTTTCAAAATATTCACAGGTCCGGACCTGTGGCACATATTATATATTCTAGCATTTTTTCACGTAATTCCACAGGTCCGGACCTGTCAAACTTTTGATATTTAAAAATAAAAGTTTTTTCTCAAAATATTCACAGGTCCGGACCTGTGGCACATTTTATATATTCTAGCATTTTTTCACATAATTCCACAGGTCCGGACCTGTCGAACTTTTGATATTTAAAAATAAAAGTTTTTTCTCAAAATATTCACAGGTCCGGACCTGTGGCAAATATTATATATTCTAGCATTTTTTCACGTAATTCCACAGGTCCGGACCTGTCGAACTTTTGATATTTAAAAATAAAATTTTTTTCTAAAAATATTCACAGGTCCGGACCTGTGGCACATTTTATATATTCTAGCATTTTTTCACGTAATTCCACAGGTCCGGACCTGTCGAACTTTTGATATTTAAAAATAAAAGTTTTTTCTCAAAATATTCACAGGTCCGGACCTGTGGCACATTTTATATATTCTAGCATTTTTTCACGTAATTCCACAGGTCCGGACCTGTCGCACTTTTGATATTTAAAAATAAAAGTTTTTTCTCAAAATATTCACAGGTCCGGACCTGTGGCACATTTTATATATTCTAGCATTTTTTCACGTAATTCCACAGGTCCGGACCTGTCGAACTTTTGATATTTAAAAATAAAAGTTTATTCTCAAAATATTCACAGGTCCGGACCTGTGGCACATTTTATATATTCTAGCATTTTTTCACGTAATTCCACAGGTCCGGACCTGTCGAACTTTTGATATTTAAAAATAAAAGTTTTTTCTCAAAATATTCACAGGTCCGGACCTGTGGCACATTTTATATATTCTAGCATTTTTTCACGTAATTCCACAGGTCCGGACCTGTCGAACTTTTGATATTTAAAAATAAAAGTTTTTTCTCAAAATATTCACAGGTCCGGACCTGTGGCACATTTTATATATTCTAGCATTTTTTCACGTAATTCCACAGGTCCGGACCTGTCGAACTTTTGATATTTAAAAATAAAAGTTTATTCTCAAAATATTCACAGGTCCGGACCTGTGGCACATTTTATATATTCTAGCATTTTTTCACGTAATTCCACAGGTCCGGACCTGTCGAACTTTTGATATTTAAAAATAAAAGTTTTTTCTCAAAATATTCACAGGTCCGGACCTGTGGCATATTTTATATATTCTAGCATTTTTTCACGTAATTCCACAGGTCCGGACCTGTCGAACTTTTGATATTTAAAAATAAAAGTTTTTTCTCAAAATATTCACAGGTCCGGACCTGTGGCACATTTTATATATTCTAGCATTTTTTCACGTAATTCCACAGGTCAGGACCTGTCGAACTTTTGATATTTAAAAATAAAAATTTTTTCTCAAAATATTCACAGGTCCGGACCTGTGGCATATTTTATATATTCTAGCATTTTTTCACGTAATTCCACAGGTCCGGACCTGTCGAACTTTTGATATTTAAGAATAAAAGTTTTTTCTCAAAATATTCACAGGTCCGGACCTGTGGCACATTTTATATATTCTAGCATTTTTTCACGTAATTCCACAGGTCCGGACCTGTCACACTTTTGATATTTAAAAATAAAAAGTTTTTCTCAAAATATTCACAGGTCCGGACCTGTGGCATATTTTATATATTCTAGCATTTTTTCACGTAATTCCACAGGTCCGGACCTGTCGAACTTTTGATATTTAAAAATAAAAGTTTTTTCTCAAAATATTCACAGGTCCGGACCTGTGGCACATTTTATATATTCTAGCATTTTTTCACGTAATTCCACAGGTCCGGACCTGTCGAACTTTTGATATTTAAAAATAAAATTTTTTTCTCAAAATATTCACAGGTCCGGACCTGTGGCATATTTTATATATTCTAGCATTTTTTCACGTAATTCCACAGGTCCGGACCTGTCGAACTTTTGATATTTAAAAATAAAAGTTTTTTCTCAAAATATTCACAGGTCCGGACCTGTGGCACATTTTATATATTCTAGCATTTTTTCACGTAATTCCACAGGTCCGCCCCTGTCACACTTTTGATATTTAAAAATAAAAGTTTTTTCTCAAAATATTCACAGGTCCGGACCTGTGGCACATTTTATATATTCTAGCATTTTTTCACGTAATTCCACAGGTCCGGACCTGTCGAACTTTTGATATTTAAAAATAAAAGTTTTTTCTCAAAATATTCACAGGTCCGGACCTGTGGCACATTTTATATATTCTAGCATTTTTTCATGTAATTCCACAGGTCCGGACCTGTCGAACTTTTGATATTTAAAAATAAAAGTTTTTTCTCAAAATATTCACAGGTCCGGACCTGTGGCACATTTTATATATTCTAGCATTTTTTCACGTAATTCCACAGGTCCGGACCTGTCGAACTTTTGATATTTAAAAATAAAAGTTTATTCTCAAAATATTCACAGGTCCGGACCTGTGGCACATTTTATATATTCTAGCATTTTTTCACATAATTCCACAGGTCCGGACCTGTCGAACTTTTGATATTTAAAAATAAAAGTTTTTTCTCAAAATATTCACAGGTCCGGACCTGTGGCACATTTTATATATTCTAGCATTTTTTCACGTAATTCCACAGGTCCGGACCTGTCGAACTTTTGATATTTAAAAATAAAAGTTTTTTCTCAAAATATTCACAGGTCCGGACCTGTGGCACATTTTATATATTCTAGCATTTTTTCACGTAATTCCACAGGTCCGGACCTGTCGAACTTTTGATATTTAAAAATAAAAGTTTTTTCTCAAAATATTCACAGGTCCGGACCTGTGGCACATTTTATATATTCTAGCATTTTTTCACGTAATTCCACAGGTCAGGACCTGTCGAACTTTTGATATTTAAAAATAAAAATTTTTTCTCAAAATATTCACAGGTCCGGACCTGTGGCATATTTTATATATTCTAGCATTTTGTCACGTAATTCCACAGGTCCGGACCTGTCGAACTTTTGATATTTAAGAATAAAAGTTTTTTCTCAAAATATTCACAGGTCCGGACCTGTGGCACATTTTATATATTCTAGCATTTTTTCACGTAATTCCACAGGTCCGGACCTGTCACACTTTTGATATTTAAAAATAAAAAGTTTTTCTCAAAATATTCACAGGTCCGGACCTGTGGCATATTTTATATATTCTAGCATTTTTTCACGTAATTCCACAGGTCCGGACCTGTCGAACTTTTGATATTTAAAAATAAAAGTTTTTTCTCAAAATATTCACAGGTCCGGACCTGTGGCACATTTTATATATTCTAGCATTTTTTCACGTAATTCCACAGGTCCGGACCTGTCGAACTTTTGATATTTAAAAATAAAAATTTTTTCTCAAAATATTCACAGGTCCGGACCTGTGGCATATTTTATATATTCTAGCATTTTTTCACGTAATTCCACAGGTCCGGACCTGTCGAACTTTTGACATTTAAAAATAAAAGTTTTTTCTCAAAATATTCACAGGTCCGGACCTGTGGCACATTTTATATATTCTAGCATTTTTTCACGTAATTCCACAGGTCCGGACCTGTCACACTTTTGATATTTAAAAATAAAAGTTTTTTCTCAAAATATTCACAGGTCCGGACCTGTGGCATATTTTATATATTCTAGCATTTTTTCACATAATTCCACAGGTCCGGACCTGTCGAACTTTTGATATTTAAAAATAAAAGTTTTTTTTTTCAAAATATTCACAGGTCCGGACCTGTGGCACATATTATATATTCTAGCATTTTTTCACGTAATTCCACAGGTCCGGACCTGTCAAACTTTTGATATTTAAAAATAAAAGTTTTTTCTCAAAATATTCACAGGTCCGGACCTGTGGCACATTTTATATATTCTAGCATTTTTTCACATAATTCCACAGGTCCGGACCTGTCGAACTTTTGATATTTAAAAATAAAAGTTTTTTCTCAAAATATTCACAGGTCCGGACCTGTGGCAAATATTATATATTCTAGCATTTTTTCACGTAATTCCACAGGTCCGGACCTGTCGAACTTTTGATATTTAAAAATAAAATTTTTTTCTAAAAATATTCACAGGTCCGGACCTGTGGCACATTTATATATTCTAGCATTTTTTCACGTAATTCCACAGGTCCGGACCTGTCGAACTTTTGATATTTAAAAATAAAAGTTTTTTCTCAAAATATTCACAGGTCCGGACCTGTGGCACATTTTATATATTCTAGCATTTTTTCACGTAATTCCACAGGTCCGGACCTGTCGCACTTTTGATATTTAAAAATAAAAGTTTTTTCTCAAAATATTCACAGGTCCGGACCTGTGGCACATTTTATATATTCTAGCATTTTTTCACGTAATTCCACAGGTCCGGACCTGTCGAACTTTTGATATTTAAAAATAAAAGTTTTTTCTCAAAATATTCACAGGTCCGGACCTGTGGCACATTTTATATATTCTAGCATTTTTTCACGTAATTCCACAGGTCCGGACCTGTCGAACTTTTGATATTTAAAAATAAAAGTTTTTTCTCAAAATATTCACAGGTCCGGACCTGTGGCACATTTTATATATTCTAGCATTTTTTCACGTAATTCCACAGGTCCGGACCTGTCGAACTTTTGATATTTAAAAATAAAAGTTTATTCTCAAAATATTCACAGGTCCGGACCTGTGGCACATTTTATATATTCTAGCATTTTTTCACGTAATTCCACAGGTCCGGACCTGTCGAACTTTTGATATTTAAAAATAAAAGTTTTTTCTCAAAATATTCACAGGTCCGGACCTGTGGCATATTTTATATATTCTAGCATTTTTTCACGTAATTCCACAGGTCCGGACCTGTCGAACTTTTGATATTTAAAAATAAAAGTTTTTTCTCAAAATATTCACAGGTCCGGACCTGTGGCACATTTTATATATTCTAGCATTTTTTCACGTAATTCCACAGGTCAGGACCTGTCGTACTTTTGATATTTAAAAATAAAAATTTTTTCTCAAAATATTCACAGGTCCGGACCTGTGGCATATTTTATATATTCTAGCATTTTTTCACGTAATTCCACAGGTCCGGACCTGTCGAACTTTTGATATTTAAGAATAAAAGTTTTTTCTCAAAATATTCACAGGTCCGGACCTGTGGCACATTTTATATATTCTAGCATTTTTTCACGTAATTCCACAGGTCCGGACCTGTCACACTTTTGATATTTAAAAATAAAAAGTTTTTCTCAAAATATTCACAGGTCCGGACCTGTGGCATATTTTATATATTCTAGCATTTTTTCACGTAATTCCACAGGTCCGGACCTGTCGAACTTTTGATATTTAAAAATAAAAGTTTTTTCTCAAAATATTCACAGGTCCGGACCTGTGGCACATTTTATATATTCTAGCATTTTTTCACGTAATTCCACAGGTCCGGACCTGTCGAACTTTTGATATTTAAAAATAAAAAATTTTTCTCAAAATATTCACAGGTCCGGACCTGTGGCATATTTTATATATTCTAGCATTTTTTCACGTAATTCCACAGGTCCGGACCTGTCGAACTTTTGACATTTAAAAATAAAAGTTTTTTCTCAAAATATTCACAGGTCCGGACCTGTGGCACATTTTATATATTCTAGCATTTTTTCACGTAATTCCACAGGTCCGGACCTGTCACACTTTTGATATTTAAAAATAAAAGTTTTTTCTCAAAATATTCACAGGTCCGGACCTGTGGCATATTTTATATATTCTAGCATTTTTTCACATAATTCCACAGGTCCGGACCTGTCGAACTTTTGATATTTAAAAATAAAAGTTTTTTTTTTCAAAATATTCACAGGTCCGGACCTGTGGCACATATTATATATTCTAGCATTTTTTCACGTAATTCCACAGGTCCGGACCTGTCAAACTTTTGATATTTAAAAATAAAAGTTTTTTCTCAAAATATTCACAGGTCCGGACCTGTGGCACATTTTATATATTCTAGCATTTTTTCACATAATTCCACAGGTCCGGACCTGTCGAACTTTTGATATTTAAAAATAAAAGTTTTTTCTCAAAATATTCACAGGTCCGGACCTGTGGCAAATATTATATATTCTAGCATTTTTTCACGTAATTCCACAGGTCCGGACCTGTCGAACTTTTGATATTTAAAAATAAAAATTTTTTCTCAAAATATTCACAGGTCCGGACCTGTGGCACATTTTATATATTCTAGCATTTTTTCACGTAATTCCACAGGTCCGGACCTGTCGAACTTTTGATATTTAAAAATAAAAGTTTTTTCTCAAAATATTCACAGGTCCGGACCTGTGGCACATTTTATATATTCTAGCATTTTTTCACGTAATTCCACAGGTCCGGACCTGTCGCATTTTTGATATTTAAAAATAAAAGTTTTTTCTCAAAATATTCACAGGTCCGGACCTGTGGCACATTTTATATATTCTAGCATTTTTTCACGTAATTCCACAGGTCCGGACCTGTCGAACTTTTGATATTTAAAAATAAAAGTTTATTCTCAAAATATTCACAGGTCCGGACCTGTGGCACATTTTATATATTCTAGCATTTTTTCACGTAATTCCACAGGTCCGGACCTGTCGAACTTTTGATATTTAAAAATAAAAGTTTTTTCTCAAAATATTCACAGGTCCGGACCTGTGGCACATTTTATATATTCTAGCATTTTTTCACGTAATTCCACAGGTCCGGACCTGTCGAACTTTTGATATTTAAAAATAAAAGTTTATTCTCAAAATATTCACAGGTCCGGACCTGTGGCACATTTTATATATTCTAGCATTTTTTCACGTAATTCCACAGGTCCGGACCTGTCGAACTTTCGATTTTTAAAAATAAAAATTTTTTCTCAAAATATTCACAGGTCCGGACCTGTGGCATATTTTATATATTCTAGCATTTTTTCACGTAATTCCACAGGTCCGGACCTGTCGAACTTTTGATATTTAAAAATAAAAGTTTTTTCTCAAAATATTCACAGGTCCGGACCTGTGGCACATTTTATATATTCTAGCATTTTTTCACGTAATTCCACAGGTCCGGACCTGTCGAACTTTTGATATTTAAAAATAAAAGTTTTTTCTCAAAATATTCACAGGTCCGGACCTGTGGCACATTTTATATATTCTAGCATTTTTTCACGTAATTCCACAGGTCCGGACCTGTCGAACTTTTGATATTTAAAAATAAAAGTTTTTTCTCAAAATATTCACAGGTCCGGACCTGTGGCACATTTTATATATTCTAGCATTTTTTCACGTAATTCCACAGGTCCGGACCTGTCGAACTTTTGATATTTAAAAATAAAAGTTTATTCTCAAAATATTCACAGGTCCGGACCTGTGGCACATTTTATATATTCTAGCATTTTTTCACGTAATTCCACAGGTCCGGACCTGTCAAACTTTTGATATTTAAAAATAAAAGTTTTTTCTCAAAATATTCACAGGTCCGGACCTGTGGCACATTTTATATATTCTAGCATTTTTTCACGTAATTCCACAGGTCCGGACCTGTCGAACTTTTGATATTTAAAAATAAAAGTTTTTTCTCAAAATATTCACAGGTCCGGACCTGTGGCATATTTTATATATTCTAGCATTTTTTCACGTAATTCCACAGGTCCGGACCTGTCGAACTTTTGATATTTAAAAATAAAAGTTTATTCTCAAAATATTCACAGGTCCGGACCTGTGGCACATTTTATATATTCTAGCATTTTTTCACGTAATTCCACGGGTCCGGACCTGTCGAACTTTTGATATTTAAAAATAAAAGTTTTTTCTCAAAATATTCACAGGTCCGGACCTGTGGCACATTTTATATATTCTAGCATTTTTTCACGTAATTCCACAGGTCCGGACCTGTCGAACTTTTGATATTTAAAAATAAAAGTTTTTTCTCAAAATATTCACAGGTCCGGACCTGTGGCACATTTTATATATTCTAGCATTTTTTCACGTAATTCCACAGGTCCGGACCTGTCGCACTTTTGATATTTAAAAATAAAAGTTTTTTCTCAAAATATTCACAGGTCCGGACCTGTGGCATATTTTATATATTCTAGCATTTTTTCACGTAATTCCACAGGTCCGGACCTGTCGAACTTTTGATATTTAAAAATAAAAGTTTTTTCTCAAAATATTCACAGGTCCGGACCTGTGGCACATTTTATATATTCTTGCATTTTTTCACGTAATTACACAGGTCCGGACCTGTCACACTTTTGATATTTAAAAATAAAAGTTTTTTCTCAAAATATTCACAGGTCCGGACCTGTGGCACATTTTATATATTCTAGCATTTTTTCACATAATTCCCCAGGTCCGGACCTGTCGAACTTTTGATATTTAAAAATAAAAGTTTTTTCTCAAAATATTCACAGGTCCGGACCTGTGGCACATATTATATATTCTAGCATTTTTTCACGTAATTCCACAGGTCCGGACCTGTCGAACTTTTGATATTTAAAAATAAATGTTTTTTCTCAAAATATTCACAGGTCCGGACCTGTGGCACATTTTATATATTCTAGCATTTTTTCACGTAATTCCACAGGTCCGGACCTGTCGAACTTTTGATATTTAAAAATAAAAGTTTTTTCTCAAAATATTCACAGGTCCGGACCTGTGGCACATTTTATATATTCTAGCATTTTTTCACGTAATTCCACAGGTCCGGACCTGTCGAACTTTTGATATTTAAAAATAAAAGTTTTTTCTCAAAATATTCACAGGTCCGGACCTGTGGCACATTTTATATATTCTAGCATTTTTTCACGTAATTCCACAGGTCCGGACCTGTCACACTTTTGATATTTAAAAATAAAAAAAATTTCTCAAAATATTCACAGGTCCGGACCTGTGGCATATTTTATATATTCTAGCATTTTTTCACGTAATTCCACAGGTCCGGACCTGTCGAACTTTTGATATTTAAAAATAAAAGTTTTTTCTCAAAATATTCACAGGTCCGGACCTGTGGCACATTTTATATATTCTTGCATTTTTTCACGTAATTCCACAGGTCCGGACCTGTCACACTTTTGATATTTAAAAATAAAAGTTTTTTCTCAAAATATTCACAGGTCCGGACCTGTGGCATATTTTTTATATTCTAGCATTTTTTCACGTAATTCCACAGGTCCGGACCTGTCGAACTTTTGATATTTAAAAATAAAAGTTTTTTCTCAAAATATTCACAGGTCCGGACCTGTGGCACATTTTATATATTCTAGCATTTTTTCACGTAATTCCACAGGTCCGGACCTGTCGAACTTTTGATATTTAAAAATAAAAGTTTTTTCTCAAAATATTCACAGGTCCGGACCTGTGGCACATTTTATATATTCTAGCATTTTTTCACGTAATTCCACAGTTCCGGGCCTGTCGAACTTTTGATACTTAAAAATAAAAGTTTTTTCTCAAAATATTCACAGGTCCGGACCTGTGGCACATTTTATATATTCTAGCATTTTGTCACGTAATTCCACAGGTCCGGACCTGTCGAACTTTTGATATTTAAAAATAAAAGTTTTTTCTCAAAATATTCACAGGTCCGGACCTGTGGCATATTTTATATATTCTAGCATTTTTTCACGTAATTCCACAGGTCCGGACCTGTCGAACTTTTGATATTCAAAAATAAAAGTTTATTCTCAAATATTCACAGGTCCGGACCTGTGGCACATTTTATATATTCTAGCATTTTTTCACATAATTCCACAGGTCCGGACCTGTCGAACTTTTGATATTTAAAAATAAAAAAATTTTCTCAAAATATTCACAGGTCCGGACCTGTGGCACATTTTATATATTCTAGCATTTTGTCACGTAATTCCACAGGTCCGGACCTGTGGAACTTTTGATATTTAAAAATAAAAGTTTTTTCTCAAAATATTCACAGGTCCGGACCTGTGGCATATTTTATATATTCTAGCATTTTTTCACGTAATTCCACAGGTCCGGAAATGTCACACTTTAGATATTTAAAAATAAAAAAATTTTCTCAAAATATTCACAGGTCCGGACCTGTGGCATATTTTATATATTCTAGCATTTTTTCACGTAATTCCACAGGTCCGGACCTGTCGAACTTTTGATATTTAAAAATAAAAGTTTTTTCTCAAAGTATTCACAGGTCCGGACCTGTGGCACATTTTATATATTCTTGCATTTTTTCACGTAATTCCACAGGTCCGGACCTGTCACACTTTTGATATTTAAAAATAAAAGTTTTTTCTCAAAATATTCACAGGTCCGGACCTGTGGCACATTTTATATATTCTAGCATTTTTTCACATAATTCCACAGGTCCGGACCTGTCGAACTTTTGATATTTAAAAATAAAAGTTGTTTTTTTCAAAATATTCACAGGTCCGGACCTGTGGCACATATTATATATTCTAGCATTTTTTCACGTAATTCCACAGGTCCGGACCTGTCGAACTTTTGATATTTAAAAATAAAAGTTTTTTCTCAAAATATTCACAGGTCCGGACCTGTGGCACATTTTATATATTCTAGCATTTTTTCACGTAATTCCACAGGTCCGGACCTGTCAAACTTTTGATATTTAAAAATAAAAGTTTTTTCTCAAAATATTCACAGGTCCGGACCTGTGGCATATTTTATATATTCTAGCATTTTTTCACGTAATTCCACACGTCCGGACCTGTCGAACTTTTGATATTTGAAAATAAAAGTTTTTTTCTCAAAATATTCACAGGTCGGGACCTGTGGCACATTTTATATATTCTAGCATTTTTTCACGTAATTCCACAGGTCCGGACCTGTCACACTTTTGATATTTAAAAATAAAAAAATTTTCTCAAAATATTCACAGTTCCGGACCTGTGGCATATTTTATATATTCTAGCATTTTTTCACGTAATTCCACAGGTCCGGACCTGTCACACTTTTGATATTTAAAAATAAAAAAATTTTCTCAAAATATTCACAGGTCCGGACCTGTGGCATATTTTATATATTCTAGCATTTTTTCACGTAATTCCACAGGTCCGGACCTGTCGAACTTTTGATATTTAAAAATAAAAGTTTTTTCTCAAAATATTCACAGGTCCGGACCTGTGGCACATTTTATATATTCTTCCATTTTTTCACGTAATTCCACAGGTCCGGACCTGTCACACTTTTGATATTTAAAAATAAAAGTTTTTTCTCAAAATATTCACAGGTCCGGACCTGTGGCACATTTTATATATTCTATCATTTTTTCACATTATTCCACAGGTCCGGACCTGTCGAACTTTTGATATTTAAAAATAAAAGTTTTTTCTCAAAATATACACAGGTCCGGACCTGTGGCACATATTATATATTCTAGCATTTTTTCACGTAATTCCACTGGTCCGGACCTGTCGAACTTTTGATATTTAAAAATAAAAGTTTTTTCTCAAAATATTCACAGGTCTGGACCTGTGGCACATTTTATACATTCTAGCATTTTTTCACGTAATTCCGCAGGTCCGGACCTGTCGAACTTTTGATATTTAAAAATAAAAGTTTTTTCTCAAAATATTCACAGGTCCGGACCTGTGGCACATTTTATATATTCTAGCATTTTTTCACGTAATTCCACAGGTCCGGACCTGTCGAACTTTTGATATTTAAAAATAAAAGTTTTTTCTCAAAATATTCACAGGTCCGGACCTGTGGCACATTTTATATATTCTTCCATTTTTTCACGTAATTCCACAGGTCCGGACCTGTCACACTTTTGATATTTAAAAATAAAAGTTTTTTCTCAAAATATTCACAGGTCCGGACCTGTGGCACATTTTATATATTCTAGCATTTTTTCACGTAATTCCACTGGTCCGGACCTGTCGAACTTTTGATATTTAAAAATAAAAGTTTTTTCTCAAAATATTCACAGGTCTGGACCTGTGGCACATTTTATATATTCTAGCATTTTTTCACGTAATTCCGCAGGTCCGGACCTGTCGAACTTTTGATATTTAAAAATAAAAGTTTTTTCTCAAAATATTCACAGGTCCGGACCTGTGGCACATTTTATATATTCTAGCATTTTTTCACGTAATTCCACAGGTCCGGACCTGTCGAACTTTTGATATTTAAAAATAAAAGTTTTTTCTCAAAATATTCACAGGTCCGGACCTGTGGCACATTTTATATATTCTAGAAATATTCACAGGTCCGGACCTGTGGCACATTTTATATATTCTAGCATTTTTTCACGTAATTCCACAGGTCCGGACCTGTCGTACTTTTGATATTTAAAAATAAAAGTTTTTTCTCAAAATATTCACAGGTCCGGACCTGTGGCACATTTTATATATTCTAGCATTTTTTCACGTAATTCCACAGGTCCGGACCTGTCGAACTTTTGATATTTAAAAATAAAAGTTTTTTCTCAAAATATTCACAGGTCCGGACCTGTGGCACATTTTATATATTCTAGCATTTTTTCACGTAATTCCACAGGTCCGGACCTGTCGAACTTTTGATATTTAAAAATAAAAGTTTTTTCTCAAAATATTCACAGGTCCGGACCTGTGGCACATTTTATATATTCTAGCATTTTTTCACATAATTACACAGGTCCGGACCTGTCGAACTTTTGATATTTAAAAATAAAATTTTTTTCTCAAAATATTCACAGGTCCGGACCTGTGGCATATTTTATATATTCTAGCATTTTTTCACGTAATTCCACACGTCCGGACCTGTCGAACTTTTGATATTTGAAAATAAAAGTTTTTTCTCAAAATATTCACAGGTCCGGACCTGTGGCACGGTTTATATATCCTAGCATTTTTTCACGTAATTCCACAGGTCCGGACCTGTCACACTTTTGATATTTAAAAATAAAAAAATTTTCTCAAAATATTCACAGGTCCGGACCTGTGGCACATTTTATATATTCTAGCATTTTTTCACGTAATTCCACAGGTCCGGACCTGTCGAACTTTTGATATTTAAAAATAAAATTTTTTTCTCAAAATATTCACAGGTCCGGACCTGTGGCATATTTAATATATTCTAGCATTTTTTCACGTAATTCCACAGGTCCGGACCTGTCGAACTTTTGATATTTAAAAATAAAAGTTTTTTCTCAAAATATTCACAGGTCCGGACCTGTGGCACATTTTATATATTCTAGCATTTTTTCACGTAATTCCACAGGTCCGGACCTGTCACACTTTTGATATTTAAAAATAAAAAAATTTTCTCAAAATATTCACAGGTCCGGACCTGTGGCATATTTTATATATTCTAGCATTTTTTCACGTAATTCCACAGGTCCGGACCTGTCGAACTTTTGATATTTAAAAATAAAAGTTTTTTCTCAAAATATTCACAGGTCCGGACCTGTGGCACATTTTATATATTCTTGCATTTTTTCACGTAATTCCACAGGTCCGGACCTGTCACACTTTTGATATTTAAAAATAAAAGTTTTTTCTCAAAATATTCACAGGTCCGGACCTGTGGCATATTTTTTATATTCTAGCATTTTTTCACGTAATTCCACAGGTCCGGACCTGTCGAACTTTTGATATTTAAAAATAAAAGTTTTTTCTCAAAATATTCACAGGTCCGGACCTGTGGCACATTTTATATATTCTAGCATTTTTTCATGTAATTCCACAGGTCCGGACCTGTCGAACTTTTGATATTTAAAATAAAAGTTTTTTCTCAAAATATTCACAGGTCCGGACCTGTGGCACATTTTATATATTCTAGCATTTTTTCACGTAATTCCACAGGTCCGGACCTGTCGAACTTTTGATATTTAAAAATAAAAGTTTATTCTCAAAATATTCACAGGTCCGGACCTGTGGCACATTTTATATATTCTAGCATTTTTTCACATAATTCCACAGGTCCGGACCTGTCGAACTTTTGATATTTAAAAATAAAAGTTTTTTCTCAAAATATTCACAGGTCCGGACCTGTGGCACATTTTATATATTCTATCATTTTTTCACATAATTCCACAGGTCCGGACCTGTCGAACTTTTGATATTTAAAAATAAAAGTTTTTTCTCAAAATATACACAGGTCCGGACCTGTGGCACATATTATATATTCTAGCATTTTTTCACGTAATTCCACTGGTCCGGACCTGTCGAACTTTTGATATTTAAAAATAAAAGTTTTTTCTCAAAATATTCACAGGTCTGGACCTGTGGCACATTTTATATATTCTAGCATTTTTTCACGTAATTCCGCAGGTCCGGACCTGTCGAACTTTTGATATTTAAAAATAAAAGTTTTTTCTCAAAATATTCACAGGTCCGGACCTGTGGCACATTTTATATATTCTAGCATTTTTTCACGTAATTCCACAGGTCCGGACCTGTCGAACTTTTGATATTTAAAAATAAAAGTTTTTTCTCAAAATATTCACAGGTCCGGACCTGTGGCACATTTTATATATTCTTCCATTTTTTCACGTAATTCCACAGGTCCGGACCTGTCACACTTTTGATATTTAAAAATAAAAGTTTTTTCTCAAAATATTCACAGGTCCGGACCTGTGGCACATATCATATATTCTAGCATTTTTTCACGTAATTCCACTGGTCCGGACCTGTCGAACTTTTGATATTTAAAAATAAAAGTTTTTTCTCAAAATATTCACAGGTCTGGACCTGTGGCACATTTTATATATTCTAGCATTTTTTCACGTAATTCCACAGGTCCGGACCTTGTCGAACTTTTGATATTTAAAAATAAAAGTTTTTTCTCAAAATATTCACAGGTCCGGACCTGTGGCACATTTATATATTCTTCCATTTTTTCACGTAATTCCACAGGTCCGGACCTGTCACACTTTTGATATTTAAAAATAAAAGTTTTTTCTCAAAATATTCACAGGTCCGGACCTGTGGCACATATCATATATTCTAGCATTTTTTCACGTAATTCCACTGGTCCGGACCTGTCGAACTTTTGATATTTAAAAATAAAAGTTTTTTCTCAAAATATTCACAGGTCTGGACCTGTGGCACATTTTATATATTCTAGCATTTTTTCACGTAATTCCGCAGGTCCGGACCTGTCGAACTTTTGATATTTAAAAATAAAAGTTTTTTCTCAAAATATTCACAGGTCCGGACCTGTGGCACATTTTATATATTCTAGCATTTTTTCACGTAATTCCACAGGTCCGGACCTGTCGAACTTTTGATATTTAAAAATAAAAGTTTTTTCTCAAAATATTCACAGGTCCGGATCTGTGGCACATTTTATATATTCTAGCATTTTTTCACGTAATTCCACAGGTCCGGACCTGTCGAACTTTTGATATTTAAAAATAAAAGTTTTTTCTCAAAATATTCACAGGTCCGGACCTGTGGCACATTTTATATATTCTAGCATTTTTTCACGTAATTCCACAGGTCCGGACCTGTCACACTTTTGATATTTAAAAATAAAAGTTTTTTCTCAAAATATTCACAGGTCCGGACCTGTGGCACATTTTATATATTCTAGCATTTTTTCACGTAATTCCACAGGTCCGGACCTGTCGAACTTTTGATATTTAAAAATAAAAGTTTTTTCTCAAAATATTCACAGGTCCGGACCTGTGGCACATTTTATATATTCTAGCATTTTTTCATGTAATTCCACAGGTCCGGACCTGTCGAACTTTTGATATTTAAAAATAAAAGTTTTTTCTCAAAATATTCACAGGTCCGGACCTGTGGCACATTTTATATATTCTAGCATTTTTTCACGTAATTCCACAGGTCCGGACCTGTCGAACTTTTGATATTTAAAAATAAAAGTTTATTCTCAAAATATTCACAGGTCCGGACCTGTGGCACATTTTATATATTCTAGCATTTTTTCACATAATTCCACAGGTCCGGACCTGTCGAACTTTTGATATTTAAAAATAAAAGTTTTTTCTCAAAATATTCACAGGTCCGGACCTGTGGCACATTTTATATATTCTATCATTTTTTCACATAATTCCACAGGTCCGGACCTGTCGAACTTTTGATATTTAAAAATAAAAGTTTTTTCTCAAAATATACACAGGTCCGGACCTGTGGCACATATTATATATTCTAGCATTTTTTCACGTAATTCCAGTGGTCCGGACCTGTCGAACTTTTGATATGTAAAAATAAAAGTTTTTTCTCAAAATATTCACAGGTCTGGACCTGTGGCACATTTTATATATTCTAGCATTTTTTCACGTAATTCCGCAGGTCCGGACCTGTCGAACTTTTGATATTTAAAAATAAAAGTTTTTTCTCAAAATATTCACAGGTCCGGACCTGTGGCACATTTTATATATTCCGCAGGTCCGGACCTGTCGAACTTTTGATATTTAAAAATAAAAGTTTTTTCTCAAAATATTCACAGGTCTGGACCTGTGGCACATTTTATATATTCTAGCATTTTTTCACGTAATTCCGCAGGTCCGGACCTGTCGAACTTTTGATATTTAAAAATAAAAGTTTATTCTCAAAATATTCACAGGTCCGGACCTGTGGCACATTTTATATATTCTAGCATTTTTTCACATAATTCCACAGGTCCGGACCTGTCGAACTTTTGATATTTAAAAATAAAAGTTTTTTCTCAAAATATTCACAGGTCCGGACCTGTGGCACATTTTATATATTCTATCATTTTTTCACATAATTCCACAGGTCCGGACCTGTCGAACTTTTGATATTTAAAAATAAAAGTTTTTTCTCAAAATATTCACAGGTCTGGACCTGTGGCACATTTTATATATTCTAGCATTTTTTCACGTAATTCCGCAGGTCCGGACCTGTCGAACTTTTGATATTTAAAAATAAAAGTTTATTCTCAAAATATTCACAGGTCCGGACCTGTGGCATATTTTATATATTCTAGCATTTTTTCACGTAATTCCACAGGTCCGGACCTGTCGAACTTTTGATATTTAAAAATAAAAGTTTTTTCTCAAAATATTCACAGGTCCGGACCTGTGGCACATTTTATATATTCTTGCATTTTTTCACGTAATTCCACAGGTCCGGACCTGTCACACTTTTGATATTTAAAAATAAAAGTTTTTTCTCAAAATATTCACAGGTCCGGACCTGTGGCACATTTTATATATTCTAGCATTTTTTCACGTAATTCCAAAGGTCCGGACCTGTCACACTTTTGATATTTAAAAATAAAAAAATTTTCTCAAAATATTCACAGGTCCGGACCTGTGGCATATTTTATATATTCTAGCATTTTTTCACGTAATTCCACAGGTCCGGACCTGTCGAACTTTTGATATTTAAAAATAAAAGTTTTTTCTCAAAATATTCACAGGTCCGGACCTGTGGCACATTTTATATATTCTAGCATTTTTTCACGTAATTCCACAGGTCCGGACCTGTCACACTTTTGATATTTAAAAATAAAAGTTTTTTCTCAAAATATTCACAGGTCCGGACCTGTGGCACATTTTATATATTCTAGCATTTTTTTCACGTAATTCCACAGGTCCGGACCTGTCGAACTTTTGATATTTAAAAATAAAAGTTTTTTCTCAAAATATTCACAGGTCCGGACCTGTGGCACATTTTATATATTCTAGCATTTTTTCATGTAATTCCACAGGTCCGGACCTGTCGAACTTTTGATATTTAAAAATAAAAGTTTTTTCTCAAAATATTCACAGGTCCGGACCTGTGGCACATTTTATATATTCTAGCATTTTTTCACGTAATTCCACAGGTCCGGACCTGTCGAACTTTTGATATTTAAAAATAAAAGTTTATTCTCAAAATATTCACAGGTCCGGACCTGTGGCACATTTTATATATTCTAGCATTTTTTCACATAATTCCACAGGTCCGGACCTGTCGAACTTTTGATATTTAAAAATAAAAGTTTTTTCTCAAAATATTCACAGGTCCGGACCTGTGGCACATTTTATATATTCTATCATTTTTTCACATAATTCCACAGGTCCGGACCTGTCGAACTTTTGATATTTAAAAATAAAAGTTTTTTCTCAAAATATACACAGGTCCGGACCTGTGGCACATATTATATATTCTAGCATTTTTTCACGTAATTCCACTGGTCCGGACCTGTCGAACTTTTGATATTTAAAAATAAAAGTTTTTTCTCAAAATATTCACAGGTCTGGACCTGTGGCACATTTTATATATTCTAGCATTTTTTCACGTAATTCCGCAGGTCCGGACCTGTCGAACTTTTGATATTTAAAAATAAAAGTTTTTTCTCAAAATATTCACAGGTCCGGACCTGTGGCACATTTTATATATTCTAGCATTTTTTCACGTAATTCCACAGGTCCGGACCTGTCGAACTTTTGATATTTAAAAATAAAAGTTTTTTCTCAAAATATTCACAGGTCCGGACCTGTGGCACATTTTATATATTCTTCCATTTTTTCACGTAATTCCACAGGTCCGGACCTGTCACACTTTTGATATTTAAAAATAAAAGTTTTTTCTCAAAATATTCACAGGTCCGGACCTGTGGCACATATCATATATTCTAGCATTTTTTCACGTAATTCCACTGGTCCGGACCTGTCGAACTTTTGATATTTAAAAATAAAAGTTTTTTCTCAAAATATTCACAGGTCTGGACCTGTGGCACATTTTATATATTCTAGCATTTTTTCACGTAATTCCACAGGTCCGGACCTGTCGAACTTTTGATATTTAAAAATAAAAGTTTTTTCTCAAAATATTCACAGGTCCGGACCTGTGGCACATTTTATATATTCTTCCATTTTTTCACGTAATTCCACAGGTCCGGACCTGTCACACTTTTGATATTTAAAAATAAAAGTTTTTTCTCAAAATATTCACAGGTCCGGACCTGTGGCACATATCATATATTCTAGCATTTTTTCACGTAATTCCACTGGTCCGGACCTGTCGAACTTTTGATATTTAAAAATAAAAGTTTTTTCTCAAAATATTCACAGGTCCGGACCTGTGGCACATTTTATATATTCTTCCATTTTTTCACGTAATTCCACAGGTCCGGACCTGTCACACTTTTGATATTTAAAAATAAAAGTTTTTTCTCAAAATATTCACAGGTCCGGACCTGTGGCACATATCATATATTCTAGCATTTTTTCACGTAATTCCACTGGTCCGGACCTGTCGAACTTTTGATATTTAAAAATAAAAGTTTTTTCTCAAAATATTCACAGGTCTGGACCTGTGGCACATTTTATATATTCTAGCATTTTTTCACGTAATTCCGCAGGTCCGGACCTGTCGAACTTTTGATATTTAAAAATAAAAGTTTTTTCTCAAAATATTCACAGGTCCTGACCTGTGGCACATTTTATATATTCTAGCATTTTTTCACGTAATTCCACAGGTCCGGACCTGTCGAACTTTTGATATTTAAAAATAAAAGTTTTTTCTCAAAATATTCACAGGTCCGGATCTGTGGCACATTTTATATATTCTAGCATTTTTTCACGTAATTCCACAGGTCCGGACCTGTCGAACTTTTGATATTTAAAAATAAAAGTTTTTTCTCAAAATATTCACAGGTCCGGACCTGTGGCACATTTTATATATTCTAGCATTTTTTCACGTAATTCCACAGGTCCGGACCTGTCACACTTTTGATATTTAAAAATAAAAGTTTTTTCTCAAAATATTCACAGGTCCGGACCTGTGGCACATTTTATATATTCTAGCATTTTTTCACGTAATTCCACAGGTCCGGACCTGTCGAACTTTTGATATTTAAAAATAAAATTTTTTTCTCAAAATATTCACAGGTCCGGACCTGTGGCACATTTTATATATTCTAGCATTTTTTCATGTAATTCCACAGGTCCGGACCTGTCGAACTTTTGATATTTAAAAATAAAAGTTTTTTCTCAAAATATTCACAGGTCCGGACCTGTGGCACATTTTATATATTCTAGCATTTTTTCACGTAATTCCACAGGTCCGGACCTGTCGAACTTTTGATATTTAAAAATAAAAGTTTATTCTCAAAATATTCACAGGTCCGGACCTGTGGCACATTTTATATATTCTAGCATTTTTTCACATAATTCCACAGGTCCGGACCTGTCGAACTTTTGATATTTAAAAATAAAAGTTTTTTCTCAAAATATTCACAGGTCCGGACCTGTGGCACATTTTATATATTCTATCATTTTTTCACATAATTCCACAGGTCCGGACCTGTCGAACTTTTGATATTTAAAAATAAAAGTTTTTTCTCAAAATATACACAGGTCCGGACCTGTGGCACATATTATATATTCTAGCATTTTTTCACGTAATTCCACTGGTCCGGACCTGTCGAACTTTTGATATGTAAAAATAAAAGTTTTTTCTCAAAATATTCACAGGTCTGGACCTGTGGCACATTTTATATATTCTAGCATTTTTTCACGTAATTCCGCAGGTCCGGACCTGTCGAACTTTTGATATTTAAAAATAAAAGTTTTTTCTCAAAATATTCACAGGTCCGGACCTGTGGCACATTTTATATATTCTAGCATTTTTTCACGTAATTCCACAGGTCCGGACCTGTCGAACTTTTGATATTTAAAAATAAAAGTTTTTTCTCAAAATATTCACAGGTCCGGACCTGTGGCACATTTTATATATTCTTCCATTTTTTCACGTAATTCCACAGGTCCGGACCTGTCACACTTTTGATATTTAAAAATAAAAGTTTTTTCTCAAAATATTCACAGGTCCGGACCTGTGGCACATATCATATATTCTAGCATTTTTTCACGTAATTCCACTGGTCTGGACCTGTCGAACTTTTGATATTTAAATATAAAAGTTTTTTCTCAAAATATTCACAGGTCTGGACCTGTGGCACATTTTATATATTCTAGCATTTTTTCACGTAATTCCGCAGGTCCGGACCTGTCGAACTTTTGATATTTAAAAATAAAAGTTTATTCTCAAAATATTCACAGGTCCGGACCTGTGGCACATTTTATATATTCTAGCATTTTTTCACATAATTCCACAGGTCCGGACCTGTCGAACTTTTGATATTTAAAAATAAAAGTTTTTTCTCAAAATATTCACAGGTCCGGACCTGTGGCACATTTTATATATTCTATCATTTTTTCACATAATTCCACAGGTCCGGACCTGTCGAACTTTTGATATTTAAAAATAAAAGTTTTTTCTCAAAATATACACAGGTCCGGACCTGTGGCACATATTATATATTCTAGCATTTTTTCACGTAATTCCACTGGTCCGGACCTGTCGAACTTTTGATATTTAAAAATAAAAGTTTATTCTCAAAATATTCGCAGGTCCGGACCTGTGGCACATTTTATATATTCTAGCATTTTTTCACGTAATTCCACAGGTCCGGACCTGTCGAACTTTTGATATTTAAAAATAAAAGTTTTTTCTCAAAATATTCACAGGTCCGGACCTGTGGCATATTTTATATATTCTAGCATTTTTTCACGTAATTCCACAGGTCCGGACCTGTCGAACTTTTGATATTTAAAAATAAAAGTTTTTTCTCAAAATATTCACAGGTCCGGACCTGTGGCACATTTTATATATTCTAGCATTTTTTCACATAATTACACAGGTCCGGACCTGTCGAACTTTTGATATTTAAAAATAAAAGTTTTTTCTCAAAATATTCACAGGTCCGGACCTGTGGCATATTTTATATATTCTAGCATTTTTTCACGTAATTCCACACGTCCGGACCTGTCGAACTTTTGATATTTGAAAATAAAAGTTTTTTCTCAAAATATTCACAGGTCCGGACCTGTGGCACGGTTTATATATTCTAGCATTTTTTCACGTAATTCCACAGGTCCGGACCTGTCACACTTTTGATATTTAAAAATAAAATAAAATTCTCAAAATATTCACAGGTCCGGACCTGTGGCACATTTTATATATTCTAGCATTTTTTCACGTAATTCCACAGGTCCGGACCTGTCGAACTTTTGATATTTAAAAATAAAATTTTTTTCTCAAAATATTCACAGGTCCGGACCTGTGGCATATTTTATATATTCTAGCATTTTTTCACGTAATTCCACAGGTCCGGACCTGTCGAACTTTTGATATTTAAAAATAAAAGTTTTTTCTCAAAATATTCACAGGTCCGGACCTGTGGCACATTTTATATATTCTTGCATTTTTTCACGTAATTCCACAGGTCCGGACCTGTCACACTTTTGATATTTAAAAATAAAAGTTTTTTCTCAAAATATTCACAGGTCCGGACCTGTGGCACATTTTATATATTCTAGCATTTTTTCACGTAATTCCACAGGTCCGGACCTGTCACACTTTTGATATTTAAAAATAAAAAAATTTTCTCAAAATATTCACAGGTCCGGACCTGTGGCATATTTTATATATTCTAGCATTTTTTCACGTAATTCCACAGGTCCGGACCTGTCGAACTTTTGATATTTAAAAATAAAAGTTTTTTCTCAAAATATTCACAGGTCCGGACCTGTGGCACATTTTATATATTCTTGCATTTTTTCACGTAATTCCACAGGTCCGGACCTGTCACACTTTTGATATTTAAAAATAAAAGTTTTTTCTCAAAATATTCACAGGTCCGGACCTGTGGCACATTTTATATATTCTAGCATTTTTTCACATAATTCCCCAGGTCCGGACCTGTCACACTTTTGATATTTAAAAATAAAAATTTTTTCTCAAAATATTCACAGGTTCGGACCTGTGGCATATTTTATATATTCTAGCATTTTTTCACGTAATTCCACAGGTCCGGACCTGTCGAACTTTTGATATTTAAAAATAAAAGTTTTTTCTCAAAATATTCACAGGTCCGGACCTGTGGCACATTTTATATATTCTTGCATTTTTTCACGTAATTCCACAGGTCCGGACCTGTCACACTTTTGATATTTAAAAATAAAAGTTTTTTCTCAAAATATTCACAGGTCCGGACCTGTGGCACATTTTATATATTCTAGCATTTTTTCACGTAATTCCACAGGTCCGGACCTGTCACACTTTTGATATTTAAAAATAAAAAAATTTTCTCAAAATATTCACAGGTCCGGACCTGTGGCATATTTTATATATTCTAGCATTTTTTCACGTAATTCCACAGGTCCAGACCTGTCGAACTTTTGATATTTAAAAATAAAAGTTTTTTCTCAAAATATTCACAGGTCCGGACCTGTGGCACATTTTATATATTCTAGCATTTTTTCACGTAATTCCACAGGTCCGGACCTGTCACACTTTTGATATTTAAAAATAAAAGTTTTTTCTCAAAATATTCACAGGTCCGGACCTGTGGCACATTTTATATATTCTAGCATTTTTTCACGTAATTCCACAGGTCCGGACCTGTCGAACTTTTGATATTTAAAAATAAAAGTTTTTTCTCAAAATATTCACAGGTCCGGACCTGTGGCACATTTTATATATTCTAGCATTTTTTCATGTAATTCCACAGGTCCGGACCTGTCGAACTTTTGATATTTAAAAATAAAAGTTTTTTCTCAAAATATTCACAGGTCCGGACCTGTGGCACATTTTATATATTCTAGCATTTTTTCACGTAATTCCACAGGTCCGGACCTGTCGAACTTTTGATATTTAAAAATAAAAGTTTATTCTCAAAATATTCACAGGTCCGGACCTGTGGCACATTTTATATATTCTAGCATTTTTTCACATAATTCCACAGGTCCGGACCTGTCGAACTTTTGATATTTAAAAATAAAAGTTTTTTCTCAAAATATTCACAGGTCCGGACCTGTGGCACATTTTATATATTCTAGCATTTTTTCACGTAATTCCGCAGGTCCGGACCTGTCGAACTTTTGATATTTAAAAATAAAAGTTTTTTCTCAAAATATTCACAGGTCCGGACCTGTGGCACATTTTATATATTCTAGCATTTTTTCACTTAATTCCACAGGTCCGGACCTGTCGAACTTTTGATATTTAAAAATAAAAGTTTTTTCTCAAAATATTCACAGGTCCGGACCTGTGGCACATTTTATATATTCTAGCATTTTTTCACGTAATTCCACAGGTCCGGACCTGTCGAACTTTTGATATTTAAAAATAAAAGTTTTTTCTCAAAATATTCACAGGTCCGGACCTGTGGCACATTTTATATATTCTAGCATTTTTTCATGTAATTCCACAGGTCCGGACCTGTCGAACTTTTGATATTTAAAAATAAAAGTTTTTTCTCAAAATATTCACAGGTCCGGACCTGTGGCACATTTTATATATTCTAGCATTTTTTCACGTAATTCCACAGGTCCGGACCTGTCGAACTTTTGATATTTAAAAATAAAAGTTTATTCTCAAAATATTCACAGGTCCGGACCTGTGGCACATTTTATATATTCTAGCATTTTTTCACATAATTCCACAGGTCCGGACCTGTCGAACTTTTGATATTTAAAAATAAAAGTTTTTTCTCAAAATATTCACAGGTCCGGACCTGTGGCACATTTTATATATTCTATCATTTTTTCACATAATTCCACAGGTCCGGACCTGTCGAACTTTTGATATTTAAAAATAAAAGTTTTTTCTCAAAATATACACAGGTCCGGACCTGTGGCACATATTATATATTCTAGCATTTTTTCACGTAATTCCACTGGTCCGGACCTGTCGAACTTTTGATATTTAAAAATAAAAGTTTTTTCTCAAAATATTCACAGGTCTGGACCTGTGGCACATTTTATATATTCTAGCATTTTTTCACGTAATTCCGCAGGTCCGGACCTGTCGAACTTTTGATATTTAAAAATAAAAGTTTTTTCTCAAAATATTCACAGGTCCGGACCTGTGGCACATTTTATATATTCTAGCATTTTTTCACGTAATTCCACAGGTCCGGACCTGTCGAACTTTTGATATTTAAAAATAAAAGTTTTTTCTCAAAATATTCACAGGTCCGGACCTGTGGCACATTTTATATATTCTTCCATTTTTTCACGTAATTCCACAGGTCCGGACCTGTCACACTTTTGATATTTAAAAATAAAAGTTTTTTCTCAAAATATTCACAGGTCCGGACCTGTGGCACATATCATATATTCTAGCATTTTTTCACGTAATTCCACTGGTCCGGACCTGTCGAACTTTTGATATTTAAAAATAAAAGTTTTTTCTCAAAATATTCACAGGTCTGGACCTGTGGCACATTTTATATATTCTAGCATTTTTTCACGTAATTCCGCAGGTCCGGACCTGTCGAACTTTTGATATTTAAAAATAAAAGTTTTTTCTCAAAATATTCACAGGTCCGGACCTGTGGCACATTTTATATATTCTAGCATTTTTTCACGTAATTCCACAGGTCCGGACCTGTCGAACTTTTGATATTTAAAAATAAAAGTTTTTTCTCAAAATATTCACAGGTCCGGATCTGTGGCACATTTTATATATTCTAGCATTTTTTCACGTAATTCCACAGGTCCGGACCTGTCGAACTTTTGATATTTGAAAATAAAAGTTTTTTCTCAAAATATTCACAGGTCCGGACCTGTGGCACATTTTATATATTCTAGCATTTTTTCACGTAATTCCACAGGTCCGGACCTGTCGTACTTTTGATATTTAAAAATAAAAGTTTTTTCTCAAAATATTCACAGGTCCGGACCTGTGGCACATTTTATATATTCTAGCATTTTTTCACGTAATTCCACAGGTCCGGACCTGTCGAACTTTTGATATTTAAAAATAAAAGTTTTTTCTCAAAATATTCACAGGTCCGGACCTGTGGCATATTTTATATATTCTAGCATTTTTTCACGTAATTCCACAGGTCCGGACCTGTCGAACTTTTGATATTTAAAAATAAAAGTTTTTTCTCAAAATATTCACAGGTCCGGACCTGTGGCACATTTTATATATTCTAGCATTTTTTCACATAATTACACAGGTCCGGACCTGTCGAACTTTTGATATTTAAAAATAAAAGTTTTTTCTCAAAATATTCACAGGTCCGGACCTGTGGCATATTTTATATATCCTAGCATTTTTTCACGTAATTCCACACGTCCGGACCTGTCGAACTTTTGATATTTGAAAATAAAAGTTTTTTCTCAAAATATTCACAGGTCCGGACCTGTGGCACGGTTTATATATTCTAGCATTTTTTCACGTAATTCCACAGGTCCGGACCTGTCACACTTTTGATATTTAAAAATAAAAAAATTTTCTCAAAATATTCACAGGTCCGGACCTGTGGCACATTTTATATATTCTAGCATTTTTTCACGTAATTCCACAGGTCCGGACCTGTCGAACTTTTGATATTTAAAAATAAAAATTTTTTCTCAAAATATTCACAGGTCCGGACCTGTGGCATATTTAATATATTCTAGCATTTTTTCACGTAATTCCACAGGTCCGGACCTGTCGAACTTTTGATATTTAAAAATAAAAGTTTTTTCTCAAAATATTCACAGGTCCGGACCTGTGGCACATTTTATATATTCTAGCATTTTTTCACGTAATTCCACAGGTCCGGACCTGTCACACTTTTGATATTTAAAAATAAAAAAATTTTCTCAAAATATTCACAGGTCCGGACCTGTGGCATATTTTATATATTCTAGCATTTTTTCACGTAATTCCACAGGTCCGGACCTGTCGAACTTTTGATATCTAAAAATAAAAGTTTTTTCTCAAAATATTCACAGGTCCGGACCTGTGGCACATTTTATATATTCTTGCATTTTTTCACGTAATTCCACAGGTCCGGACCTGTCACACTTTTGATATTTAAAAATAAAAGTTTTTTCTCAAAATATTCACAGGTCCGGACCTGTGGCATATTTTTTATATTCTAGCATTTTTTCACGTAATTCCACAGGTCCGGACCTGTCGAACTTTTGATATTTAAAAATAAAAGTTTTTTCTCAAAATATTCACAGGTCCGGACCTGTGGCACATTTTATATATTCTAGCATTTTTTCACGTAATTCCACAGGTCCGGACCTGTCGAACTTTTGATATTTAAAAATAAAAGTTTTTTCTCAAAATATTCACAGGTCCGGACCTGTGGCACATATTATATATTCTAGCATTTTTTCACGTAATTCCACAGGTCCGGGCCTGTCGAACTTTTGATATTTAAAAATAAAAGTTTTTTCTCAAAATATTCACAGGTCCGGACCTGTGGCACATTTTATATATTCTAGCATTTTGTCACGTAATTCCACAGGTCCGGACCTGTCGAACTTTTGATATTTAAAAATAAAAGTTTTTTCTCAAAATATTCACAGGTCCGGACCTGTGGCATATTTTATATATTCTAGCATTTTTTCACGTAATTCCACAGGTCCGGACCTGTCGAACTTTTGATATTTAAAAATAAAAGTTTTTTCTCAAAATATTCACAGGTCCGGACCTGTGGCACATTTTATATATTCTAGCATTTTTTCACGTAATTCCACAGGTCCGGACCTGTCACACTTTAAATATTTAAAAATAAAAAAAATTTCTCAAAATATTCACAGGTCCGGACCTGTGGCATATTTTATATATTCTAGCATTTTGTCACGTAATTCCACAGGTCCGGACCTGTCGAACTTTTGATATTTAAAAATAAAAGTTTTTTCTCAAAATATTCACAGGTCCGGACCTGTGGCACATTTTATATATTCTAGCATTTTTTCACGTAATTCCACAGGTCCGGACCTGTCAAACTTTTGATATTTAAAAATAAAAGTTTTTTCTCAAAATATTCACAGGTCCGGACCTGTGGCATATTTTATATATTCTAGCATTTTTTCACGTAATTCCACACGTCAGGACCTGTCGAACTTTTGATATTTGAAAATAAAAGTTTTTTTCTCAAAATATTCACAGTTCCGGACCTGTGGCACATTTTATATATTCTAGCATTTTTTCACGTAATTCCACAGGTCCGGACCTGTCACACTTTTGATATTTAAAAATAAAAAAATTTTCTCAAAATATTCACAGGTCCGGACCTGTGGCATATTTTATATATTCTAGCATTTTTTCACGTAATTCCACAGGTCCGGACCTGTCACACTTTTGATATTTAAAAATAAAAAAAAATTCTCAAAATATTCACAGGTCCGGACCTGTGGCATATTTTATATATTCTAGCATTTTTTCACGTAATTCCACAGGTCCGGACCTGTCGAACTTTTGATATTTAAAAATAAAAGTTTTTTCTCAAAATATTCACAGGTCCGGACCTGTGGCACATTTTATATATTCTTCAATTTTTTCACGTAATTCCACAGGTCCGGACCTGTCACACTTTTGATATTTAAAAATAAAAGTTTTTTCTCAAAATATTCACAGGTCCGGACCTGTGGCACATTTTATATATTCTATCATTTTTTCACATAATTCCACAGGTCCGGACCTGTCGAACTTTTGATATTTAAAAATAAAAGTTTTTTCTCAAAATATACACAGGTCCGGACCTGTGGCACATATTATATATTCTAGCATTTTTTCACGTAATTCCACTGGTCCGGACCTGTCGAACTTTTGATATTTAAAAATAAAAGTTTTTTCTCAAAATATTCACAGGTCTGGACCTGTGGCACATTTTATATATTCTAGCATTTTTTCACGTAATTCCGCAGGTCCGGACCTGTCGAACTTTTGATATTTAAAAATAAAAGTTTTTTCTCAAAATATTCACAGGTCCGGACCTGTGGCACATTTTATATATTCTAGCATTTTTTCACGTAATTCCACAGGTCCGGACCTGTCGAACTTTTGATATTTAAAAATAAAAGTTTTTTCTCAAAATATTCACAGGTCCGGACCTGTGGCACATTTTATATATTCTTCCATTTTTTCACGTAATTCCACAGGTCCGGACCTGTCACACTTTTGATATTTAAAAATAAAAGCTTTTTCTCAAAATATTCACAGGTCCGGACCTTTGGCACATTTTATATATTCTAGCATTTTTTCACATAATTCCACAGGTCCGGACCTGTCGAACTTTTGATATTTAAAAATAAAAGTTTTTTCTCAAAATATTCACAGGTCCGGACCTGTGGCATATTTTATATATTCTAGCATTTTTTCACGTAATTCCACAGGTCCGGACCTGTCACACTTTTGATATTTAAAAATAAAAAAAATTTCTCAAAATATTCACAGGTCCGGACCTGTGGCATATTTTATATATTCTAGCATTTTTTCACGTAATTCCACAGGTCCGGACCTGTCGAACTTTTGATATTTAAAAATAAAAGTTTTTTCTCAAAATATTCACAGGTCCGGACCTGTGGCACATTTTATATATTCTTGCATTTTTTCACGTAATTCCACAGGTCCGGACCTGTCACACTTTTGATATTTAAAAATAAAAGTTTTTTCTCAAAATATTCACAGGTCCGGACCTGTGGCATATTTTTTATATTCTAGCATTTTTTCACGTAATTCCACAGGTCCGGACCTGTCGAACTTTTGATATTTAAAAATAAAAGTTTTTTCTCAAAATATTCACAGGTCCGGACCTGTGGCACATTTTATATATTCTAGCATTTTTTCACGTAATTCCACAGGTCCGGACCTGTCGAACTTTTGATATTTAAAAATAAAAGTTTTTTCTCAAAATATTCACAGGTCCGGACCTGTGGCACATATTATATATTCTAGCATTTTTTCACGTAATTCCACAGGTCCGGGCCTGTCGAACTTTTGATATTTAAAAATAAAAGTTTTTTCTCAAAATATTCACAGGTCCGGACCTGTGGCACATTTTATATATTCTAGCATTTTGTCACGTAATTCCACAGGTCCGGACCTGTCGAACTTTTGATATTTAAAAATAAAAGTTTTTTCTCAAAATATTCACAGGTCCGGACCTGTGGCATATTTTATATATTCTAGCATTTTTTCACGTAATTCCACAGGTCCGGACCTGTCGAACTTTTGATATTTAAAAATAAAAGTTTTTTCTCAAAATATTCACAGGTCCGGACCTGTGGCACATTTTATATATTCTAGCATTTTTTCACGTAATTCCACAGGTCCGGACCTGTCACACTTTAAATATTTAAAAATAAAAAAAATTTCTCAAAATATTCACAGGTCCGGACCTGTGGCATATTTTATATATTCTAGCATTTTGTCACGTAATTCCACAGGTCCGGACCTGTCGAACTTTTGATATTTAAAAATAAAAGTTTTTTCTCAAAATATTCACAGGTCCGGACCTGTGGCACATTTTATATATTCTAGCATTTTTTCACGTAATTCCACAGGTCCGGACCTGTCAAACTTTTGATATTTAAAAATAAAAGTTTTTTCTCAAAATATTCACAGGTCCGGACCTGTGGCATATTTAATATATTCTAGCATTTTTTCACGTAATTCCACACGTCAGGACCTGTCGAACTTTTGATATTTGAAAATAAAAGTTTTTTTCTCAAAATATTCACAGTTCCGGACCTGTGGCACATTTTATATATTCTAGCATTTTTTCACGTAATTCCACAGGTCCGGACCTGTCACACTTTTGATATTTAAAAATAAAAAAATTTTCTCAAAATATTCACAGGTCCGGACCTGTGGCATATTTTATATATTCTAGCATTTTTTCACGTAATTCCACAGGTCCGGACCTGTCACACTTTTGATATTTAAAAATAAAAAAAAATTCTCAAAATATTCACAGGTCCGGACCTGTGGCATATTTTATATATTCTAGCATTTTTTCACGTAATTCCACAGGTCCGGACCTGTCGAACTTTTGATATTTAAAAATAAAAGTTTTTTCTCAAAATATTCACAGGTCCGGACCTGTGGCACATTTTATATATTCTTCCATTTTTTCACGTAATTCCACAGGTCCGGACCTGTCACACTTTTGATATTTAAAAATAAAAGTTTTTTCTCAAAATATTCACAGGTCCGGACCTGTGGCACATTTTATATATTCTTCCATTTTTTCACGTAATTCCACAGGTCCGGACCTGTCGAACTTTTGATATTTAAAAATAAAAGTTTTTTCTCAAAATATACACAGGTCCGGACCTGTGGCACATATTATATGTTCTAGCATTTTTTCACGTAATTCCACTGGTCCGGACCTGTCGAACTTTTGATATTTAAAAATAAAAGTTTTTTCTCAAAATATTCACAGGTCTGGACCTGTGGCACATTTTATATATTCTAGCATTTTTTCACGTAATTCCGCAGGTCCGGACCTGTCGAACTTTTGATATTTAAAAATAAAAGTTTTTTCTCAAAATATTCACAGGTCCGGACCTGTGGCACATTTTATATATTCTAGCATTTTTTCACGTAATTCCACAGGTCCGGACCTGTCGAACTTTTGATATTTAAAAATAAAAGTTTTTTCTCAAAATATTCACAGGTCCGGACCTGTGGCACATTTTATATATTCTTCCATTTTTTCACGTAATTCCACAGGTCCGGACCTGTCACACTTTTGATATTTAAAAATAAAAGTTTTTTCTCAAAATATTCACAGGTCCGGACCTTTGGCACATTTTATATATTCTAGCATTTTTTCACATAATTCCACAGGTCCGGACCTGTCGAACTTTTGATATTTAAAAATAAAAGTTTTTTCTCAAAATATTCACAGGTCCGGACCTGTGGCATATTTTATATATTCTAGCATTTTTTCACGTAATTCCACAGGTCCGGACCTGTCGAACTTTTGATATTTAAAAATAAAAGTTTTTTCTCAAAATATTCACAGGTCCGGACCTGTGGCACATTTTATATATTCTAGCATTTTTTCACGTAATTCCACAGGTCCGGACCTGTCGAACTTTTGATATTTGAAAATAAAAGTTTTTTCTCAAAATATTCACAGGTCCGGACCTGTGGCACATTTTATATATTCTAGCATTTTTTCACGTAATTCCACAGGTCCGGACCTGTCGTACTTTTGATATTTAAAAATAAAAGTTTTTTCTCAAAATATTCACAGGTCCGGACCTGTGGCACATTTTATATATTCTAGCATTTTTTCACGTAATTCCACAGGTCCGGACCTGTCAAACTTTTGATATCTAAAAATAAAAGTTTTTTCTCAAAATATTCACAGGTCCGGACCTGTGGCATATTTTATATATTCTAGCATTTTTTCACGTAATTCCACAGGTCCGGACCTGTCGTACTTTTGATATTTAAAAATAAAAGTTTTTTCTCAAAATATTCACAGGTCCGGACCTGTGGCACATTTTATATATTCTAGCATTTTTTCACGTAATTCCACAGGTCCGGACCTGTCAAACTTTTGATATCTAAAAATAAAAGTTTTTTCTCAAAATATTCACAGGTCCGGACCTGTGGCATATTTTATATATTCTAGCATTTTTTCACGTAATTCCACACGTCAGGACCTGTCGAACTTTTGATATTTGAAAATAAAAGTTTTTTTCTCAAAATATTCACAGGTCCGGACCTGTGGCACATTTTATATATTCTAGCATTTTTTCACGTAATTCCACAGGTCCGGACCTGTCACACTTTTGATATTTAAAGATAAAAAAATTTTCTCAAAATATTCACAGGTCCGGACCTGTGGCATATTTTATATATTCTAGCATTTTTTCACGTAATTCCACAGGTCCGGACCTGTCACACTTTTGATATTTAAAAATAAAAAAAAATTCTCAAAATATTCACAGGTCCGGACCTGTGGCATATTTTATATATTCTAGCATTTTTTCACGTAATTCCACAGGTCCGGACCTGTCGAACTTTTGATATTTAAAAATAAAAGTTTTTTCTCAAAATATTCACAGGTCCGGACCTGTGGCACATTTTATATATTCTTCCATTTTTTCACGTAATTCCACAGGTCCGGACCTGTCACACTTTTGATATTTAAAAATAAAAGTTTTTTCTCAAAATATTCACAGGTCCGGACCTGTGGCACATTTTATATATTCTATCATTTTTTCACATAATTCCACAGGTCCGGACCTGTCGAACTTTTGATATTTAAAAATAAAAGTTTTTTCTCAAAATATACACAGGTCCGGACCTGTGGCACATATTATATATTCTAGCATTTTTTCACGTAATTCCACTGGTCCGGACCTGTCGAACTTTTGATATTTAAAAATAAAAGTTTTTTCTCAAAATATTCACAGGTCTGGACCTGTGGCACATTTTATATATTCTAGCATTTTTTCACGTAATTCCGCAGGTCCGGACCTGTCGAACTTTTGATATTTAAAAATAAAAGTTTTTTCTCAAAATATTCACAGGTCCGGACCTGTGGCACATTTTATATATTCTAGCATTTTTTCACGTAATTCCACAGGTCCGGACCTGTCGAACTTTTGATATTTAAAAATAAAAGTTTTTTCTCAAAATATTCACAGGTCCGGACCTGTGGCACATTTTATATATTCTTCCATTTTTTCACGTAATTCCACAGGTCCGGACCTGTCACACTTTTGATATTTAAAAATAAAAGTTTTTCTCAAAATATTCACAGGTCCGGACCTTTGGCACATTTTATATATTCTAGCATTTTTTCACATAATTCCACAGGTCCGGACCTGTCGAACTTTTGATATTTAAAAATAAAAGTTTTTTCTCAAAATATTCACAGGTCCGGACCTGTGGCATATTTTATATATTCTAGCATTTTTTCACGTAATTCCACAGGTCCGGACCTGTCGAACTTTTGATATTTAAAAATAAAAGTTTTTCTCAAAATATTCACAGGTCCGGACCTGTGGCACATTTTATATATTCTAGCATTTTTTCACGTAATTCCACAGGTCCGGACCTGTCGAACTTTTGATATTTGAAAATAAAAGTTTTTTCTCAAAATATTCACAGGTCCGGACCTGTGGCACATTTTATATATTCTAGCATTTTTTCACGTAATTCCACAGGTCCGGACCTGTCGTACTTTTGATATTTAAAAATAAAAGTTTTTTCTCAAAATATTCACAGGTCCGGACCTGTGGCACATTTTATATATTCTAGCATTTTTTCACGTAATTCCACAGGTCCGGACCTGTCAAACTTTTGATATCTAAAAATAAAAGTTTTTTCTCAAAATATTCACAGGTCCGGACCTGTGGCATATTTTATATATTCTAGCATTTTTTCACGTAATTCGACACGTCAGATCCTGTCGAACTTTTGATATTTGAAAATAAAAGTTTTTTTCTCAAAATATTCACAGGTCCGGACCTGTGGCACATTTTATATATTCTAGCATTTTTTCACGTAATTCCACAGGTCCGGACCTGTCACACTTTTGATATTTAAAAATAAAAAAATTTTCTCAAAATATTCACAGGTCCGGACCTGTGGCATATTTTATATATTCTAGCATTTTTTCACGTAATTCCACAGGTCCGGACCTGTCACACTTTTGATATTTAAAAATAAAAAAAAATTCTCAAAATATTCACAGGTCCGGACCTGTGGCATATTTTATATATTCTAGCATTTTTTCACGTAATTCCACAGGTCCGGACCTGTCGAACTTTTGATATTTAAAAATAAAAGTTTTTTCTCAAAATATTCACAGGTCCGGACCTGTGGCACATTTTATATATTCTTCCATTTTTTCACGTAATTCCACAGGTCCGGACCTGTCACACTTTTGATATTTAAAAATAAAAGTTTTTTCTCAAAATATTCACAGGTCCGGACCTGTGGCACATTTTATATATTCTATCATTTTTTCACATAATTCCACAGGTCCGGACCTGTCGAACTTTTGATATTTAAAAATAAAAGTTTTTTCTCAAAATATACACAGGTCCGGACCTGTGGCACATATTATATATTCTAGCATTTTTTCACGTAATTCCACTGGTCCGGACCTGTCGAACTTTTGATATTTAAAAATAAAAGTTTTTTCTCAAAATATTCACAGGTCCGGACCTGTGGCACATTTTATATATTCTAGCATTTTTTCACATAATTACACAGGTCCGGACCTGTCGAACTTTTGATATTTAAAAATAAAAGTTTTTTCTCAAAATATTCACAGGTCCGGACCTGTGGCATATTTTATATATTCTAGCATTTTTTCACGTAATTCCACACGTCCGGACCTGTCGAACTTTTGATATTTGAAAATAAAAGTTTTTTCTCAAAATATTCACAGGTCCGGACCTGTGGCACGGTTTATATATTCTAGCATTTTTTCACGTAATTCCACAGGTCCGGGACCTGTCACACTTTTGATATTTAAAAATAAAAAAAAATTCTCAAAATATTCACAGGTCCGGACCTGTGGCACATTTTATATATTCTAGCATTTTTTCACGTAATTCCACAGGTCCGGACCTGTCGAACTTTTGATATTTAAAAATAAAATTTTTTTCTCAAAATATTCACAGGTCCCGACCTGTGGCATATTTTATATATTCTAGCATTTTTTCACGTAATTCCACAGGTCCGGACCTGTCGAACTTTTGATATTTAAAAATAAAAGTTTTTTCTCAAAATATTCACAGGTCCGGACCTGTGGCACATTTTATATATTCTAGCATTTTTTCACGTAATTCCACAGGTCCGGACTTGTCACACTTTTGATATTTAAAAATAAAAAATTTTTCTCAAAATATTCACAGGTCCGGACCTGTGGCATATTTTATATATTCTAGCATTTTTTCACGTAATTCCACAGGTCCGGACCTGTCGAACTTTTGATATTTAAAAATAAAAGTTTTTTCTCAAAATATTCACAGGTCCGGACCTGTGGCACATTTTATATATTCTTGCATTTTTTCACGTAATTCCACAGGTCCGGACCTGTCACACTTTTGATATTTAAAAATAAAAAAATTTTCTCAAAATATTCACAGGTCCGGACCTGTGGCATATTTTATATATTCTAGCATTTTTTCACGTAATTCCACAGGTCCGGACCTGTCGAACTTTTGATATTTAAAAATAAAAGTTTTTTCTCAAAATATTCACAGGTCCGGACCTGTGGCACATTTTATATATTCTTGCATTTTTTCACGTAATTCCACAGGTCCGGACCTGTCACACTTTTAATATTTAAAAATAAAAGTTTTTTCTCAAAATATTCACAGGTCCGGACCTGTGGCACATTTTATATATTCTAGCATTTTTTCACGTAATTCCACAGGTCCGGACCTGTCACACTTTTGATATTTAAAAATAAAAAAATTTTCTCAAAATATTCACAGGTCCGGACCTGTGGCATATTTTATATATTCTAGCATTTTTTCACGTAATTCCACAGGTCCGGACCTGTCGAACTTTTGATATTTAAAAATAAAAGTTTTTTCTCAAAATATTCACAGGTCCGGACCTGTGGCACATTTTATATATTCTTGCATTTTTTCACGTAATTCCACAGGTCCGGACCTGTCACACTTTTGATATTTAAAAATAAAAGTTTTTTCTCAAAATATTCACAGGTCCGGACCTGTGGCACATTTTATATATTCTAGCATTTTTTCACATAATTCCCCAGGTCCGGACCTGTCACACTTTTGATATTTAAAAATAAAATTTTTTTCTCAAAATATTCACAGGTCCGGACCTGTGGCATATTTTATATATTCTAGCATTTTTTCACGTAATTCCACAGGTCCGGACCTGTCGAACTTTTGATATTTAAAAATAAAAGTTTTTTCTCAAAATATTCACAGGTCCGGACCTGTGGCACATTTTATATATTCTTGCATTTTTTCACGTAATTCCACAGGTCCGGACCTGTCACACTTTTGATATTTAAAAATAAAAGTTTTTTCTCAAAATATTCACAGGTCCGGACCTGTGGCACATTTTATATATTCTAGCATTTTTTCACGTAATTCCACAGGTCCGGACCTGTCACACTTTTGATATTTAAAAATAAAAAAATTTTCTCAAAATATTCACAGGTCCGGACCTGTGGCATATTTTATATATTCTAGCATTTTTTCACGTAATTCCACAGGTCCGGACCTGTCGAACTTTTGATATTTAAAAATAAAAGTTTTTTCTCAAAATATTCACAGGTCCGGACCTGTGGCACATTTTATATATTCTTGCATTTTTTCACGTAATTCCACAGGTCCGGACCTGTCGAACTTTTGATATTTAAAAATAAAAGTTTTTTCTCAAAATATTCACAGGTCCGGACCTGTGGCACATTTTATATATTCTAGCATTTCTTCACATAATTCCACAGGTCCGGACCTGTCGAACTTTTGATATTTAAAAATAAAAGTTTTTTCTCAAAATATTCACAGGTCCGGACCTGTGGCATATTTGATATATTCTATCATTTTTTCAAGTAATTCCACACGTCCGGACCTGTCGAACTTTTGATATTTGAAAATAAGAGTTTTTTCTCAAAATATTCACAGGTCCGGACCTGTGGCACGGTTTATATATTCTAGCATTTTTTCACGTAATTCCACAGGTCCGGACCTGTCACACTTTTGATATTTAAAAATAAAAAAATTTTCTCAAAATTGACAAGGGTCCGGACCTGTGGCACATTTTATATATTCTAGCATTTTTCACTAATGTGCCACAGGTCCGGACCTGTCGTACTTTTGATATTTAAAAATAAAAGCTTTTTCTCAAAATATTCACAGGTCCGGACCTGTGGCACATTTTATATATTCTAGCATTTTTTCACGTAATTCCACAGGTCCGGACCTGTCGAACATTTGATATTTAAAAATAAAAGTTTTTTCTCAAAATATTCACAGGTCCGGACCTGTGGCACATTTTATATATTCTAGCATTTTTTCACGTAATTCCACAGGTCCGGACCTGTCGAACTTTTGATATTTAAAAATAAAAGTTTATTCTCAAAATATTCACAGGTCCGGACCTGTGGCACATTTTATATATTCTAGCATTTTTTCACGTAATTCCACAGGTCCGGACCTGTCGAACTTTTGATATTTAAAAATAAAAGTTTTTTCTCAAAATATTCACAGGTCCGGACCTGTGGCATATTTTATATATTCTAGCATTTTTTCACGTAATTCCACAGGTCCGGACCTGTCGAACTTTTGATATTTAAAAATAAAAGTTTTTTCTCAAAATATTCACAGGTCCGGACCTGTGGCACATTTTATATATTCTAGCATTTTTTCACATAATTACACAGGTCCGGACCTGTCGAACTTTTGATATTTAAAAATAAAAGTTTTTTCTCAAAATATTCACAGGTCCGGACCTGTGGCATATTTTATATATTCTAGCATTTTTTCACGTAATTCCACACGTCCGGACCTGTCGAACTTTTGATATTTGAAAATAAAAGTTTTTTCTCAAAATATTCACAGGTCCGGACCTGTGGCAAGGTTTATATATTCTAGCATTTTTTCACGTAATTCCACAGGTCCGGACCTGTCGAACTTTTGATATTTGAAAATAAAAGTTTTTTCTCAAAATATTGACAGGTCCGGACCTGTGGCACATTTTATATATTCTAGCATTTTTTCACGTAATTCCACAGGTCCGGACCTGTCGTACTTTTGATATTTAAAAATAAAAGTTTTTTCTCAAAATATTCACAGGTCCGGACCTGTGGCACATTTTATATATTCTAGCATTTTTTCACGTAATTCCACAGGTCCGGACCTGTCGAACATTTGATATTTAAAAATAAAAGTTTTTTCTCAAAATATTCACAGGTCCGGACCTGTGGCACATTTTATATATTCTAGCATTTTTTCACGTAATTCCACAGGTCCGGACCTGTCGAACTTTTGATATTTAAAAATAAAAGTTTATTCTCAAAATATTCACAGGTCCGGACCTGTGGCACATTTTATATATTCTAGCATTTTTTCACGTAATTCCACAGGTCCGGACCTGTCGAACTTTTGATATTTAAAAATAAAAGTTTTTTCTCAAAATATTCACAGGTCCGGACCTGTGGCATATTTTATATATTCTAGCATTTTTTCACGTAATTCCACAGGTCCGGACCTGTCGAACTTTTGATATTTAAAAATAAAAGTTTTTTCTCAAAATATTCACAGGTCCGGACCTGTGGCACATTTTATATATTCTAGCATTTTTTCACATAATTACACAGGTCCGGACCTGTCGAACTTTTGATATTTAAAAATAAAAGTTTTTTCTCAAAATATTCACAGGTCCGGACCTGTGGCATATTTTATATATTCTAGCATTTTTTCACGTAATTCCACACGTCCGGACCTGTCGAACTTTTGATATTTGAAAATAAAAGTTTTTTCTCAAAATATTCACAGGTCCGGACCTGTGGCAAGGTTTATATATTCTAGCATTTTTTCACGTAATTCCACAGGTCCGGACCTGTCACACTTTTGATATTTAAAAATAAAAAAAAATTCTCAAAATATTCACAGGTCCGGACCTGTGGCACATTTTATATATTCTAGCATTTTTTCACGTAATTCCACAGGTCCGGACCTGTCGAACTTTTGATATTTAAAAATAAAAATTTTTTCTCAAAATATTCACAGGTCCCGACCTGTGGCATATTTTATATATTCTAGCATTTTTTCACGTAATTCCACAGGTCCGGACCTGTCGAACTTTTGATATTTAAAAATAAAAGTTTTTTCTCAAAATATTCACAGGTCCGGACCTGTGGCACATTTTATATATTCTAGCATTTTTTCACGTAATTCCACAGGTCCGGACCTGTCACACTTTTGATATTTAAAAATAAAAGTTTTTTCTCAAAATATTCACAGGTCCGGACCTGTGGCATATTTTATATATTCTAGCATTTTTTCACGTAATTCCACAGGTCCGGACCTGTCGAACTTTTGATATTTAAAAATAAAAGTTTTTTCTCAAAATATTCACAGGTCCGGACCTGTGGCACATTTTATATATTCTAGCATTTTTTCACATAATTCCACAGGTCCGGACCTGTCGAACTTTTGATATTTAAAAATTAAAGTTTTTTCTCAAAATATTCACAGGTCCGGACCTGTGGCATATTTGATATATTCTATCATTTTTTCAAGTAATTCCACACGTCTGGACCTGTCGAACTTTTGATATTTGAAAATAAGAGTTTTTTCTCAAAATATTCACAGGTCCGGACCTGTGGCACGGTTTATATATTCTAGCATTTTTTCACGTAATTCCACAGGTCCGGACCTGTCACACTTTTGATATTTAAAAATAAAAAAATTTTCTCAAAATATTCACAGGTCCGGACCTGTGGCACATTTTATATATTCCAGCATTTTTTCACGTAATTCCACAGGTCCGGACCTGTCGAACTTTTGATATTTAAAAATAAAAATTTTTTCTCAAAATATTCACAGGTCCGGACCTGTGGCATATTTTATATATTCTAGCATTTTTTCACGTAATTCCACAGGTCCGGACCTGTCGAACTTTTGATATTTAAAAATAAAAGTTTTTTCTCAAATATTCACAGGTCCGGACCTGTGGCACATTTTATATATTCTAGCATTTTTTCACGTAATTCCACAGGTCCGGACCTGTCACACTTTTGATATTTAAAAATAAAAATTTTTTCTCAAAATATTCACAGGTCCGGACCTGTGGCATATTTTATATATTCTAGCATTTTTTCACGTAATTCCACAGGTCCGGACCTGTCGAACTTTTGATATTTAAAAATAAAAGTTTTTTCTCAAAATATTCACAGGTCCGGACCTGTGGCACATTTTATATATTCTTGCATTTTTTCACGTAATTCCACAGGTCCGGACCTGTCACACTTTTGATATTTAAAAATAAAAAAATTTTCTCAAAATATTCACAGGTCCGGACCTGTGGCATATTTTATATATTCTAGCATTTTTTCACGTAATTCCACAGGTCCGGACCTGTCGAACTTTTGATATTTAAAAATAAAAGTTTTTTCTCAAAATATTCACAGGTCCGGACCTGTGGCACATTTTATATATTCTTGCATTTTTTCACGTAATTCCACAGGTCCGGACCTGTCACACTTTTGATATTTAAAAATAAAAGTTTTTTCTCAAAATATTCACAGGTCCGGACCTGTGGCACATTTTATATATTCTAGCATTTTTTCACGTAATTCCACAGGTCCGGACCTGTCACACTTTTGATATTTAAAAATAAAAAAATTTTCTCAAAATATTCACAGGTCCGGACCTGTGGCATATTTTATATATTCTAGCATTTTTTCACGTAATTCCACAGGTCCGGACCTGTCGAACTTTTGATATTTAGAAATAAAAGTTTTTTCTCAAAATATTCACAGGTCCGGACCTGTGGCACATTTTATATATTCTTGCATTTTTTCACGTAATTCCACAGGTCCGGACCTGTCACACTTTTGATATTTAATAATAAAAGTTTTTTCTCAAAATATTCACAGGTCCGGACCTGTGGCACATTTTATATATTCTAGCATTTTTTCACATAATTCCCCAGGTCTGGACCTGTCACACTTTTGATATTTAAAAATAAAATTTTTTTCTCAAAATATTCACAGGTCCGGACCTGTGGCATATTTTATATATTCTAGCATTTTTTCACGTAATTCCACAGGTCCGGACCTGTCGAACTTTTGATATTTAAAAATAAAAGTTTTTTCTCAAAATATTCACAGGTCCGGACCTGTGGCACATTTTATATATTCTTGCATTTTTTCACGTAATTCCACAGGTCCGGACCTGTCGAACTTTTGATATTTAAAAATAAAAGTTTTTTCTCAAAATATTCACAGGTCCGGACCTGTGGCACATTTTATATATTCTAGCATTTTTTCACATAATTCCACAGGTCCGGACCTGTCGAACTTTTGATATTTAAAAATAAAAGTTTTTTCTCAAAATATTCACAGGTCCGGACCTGTGGCATATTTGATATATTCTATCATTTTTTCAAGTAATTCCACACGTCCGGACCTGTCGAACTTTTGATATTTGAAAATAAGAGTTTTTTCTCAAAATATTCACAGGTCCGGACCTGTGGCACGGTTTATATATTCTAGCATTTTTTCACGTAATTCCACAGGTCCGGACCTGTCACACTTTTGATATTTAAAAATAAAAAAATTTTCTCAAAATATTCACAGGTCCGGACCTGTGGCACATTTTATATATTCTAGCATTTTTTCACGTAATTCCACAGGTCTGGACCTGTCGAACTTTTGATATATAAAAATAAAAAAATTTTCTCAAAATATTCACAGGTCCGGACCTGTGCCATATTTTATATATTCTAGCATTTTTTCACGTAATTCCACAGGTCCGGACCTGTCGAACTTTTGATATTTAAAAATAAAAGTTTTTTCTCAAAATATTCACAGGTCCGGACCTGTGGCACATTTTATATATTCTAGCATTTTTTCACGTAATTCCACAGGTCCGGACCTGTCACACTTTTGATATTTAAAAATAAAAATTTTTTCTCAAAATATTCACAGGTCCGGACCTGTGGCATATTTTATATATTCTAGCATTTTTTCACGTAATTCCACAGGTCCGGACCTGTCGAACTTTTGATATTTAAAAATAAAAGTTTTTTCTCAAAATATTCACAGGTCCGGACCTGTGGCACATTTTATATATTCTTGCATTTTTTCACGTAATTCCACAGGTCCGGACCTGTCACACTTTTGATATTTAAAAATAAAAAAATTTTCTCAAAATATTCACAGGTCCGGACCTGTGGCATATTTTATATATTCTAGCATTTTTTCACGTAATTCCACAGGTCCGGACCTGTCGAACTTTTGATATTTAAAAATAAAAGTTTTTTCTCAAAATATTCACAGGTCCGGACCTGTGGCACATTTTATATATTCTTGCATTTTTTCACGTAATTCCACAGGTCCGGACCTGTCACACTTTTGATATTTAAAAATAAAAGTTTTTTCTCAAAATATTCACAGGTCCGGACCTGTGGCACATTTTATATATTCTAGCATTTTTTCACGTAATTCCACAGGTCCGGACCTGTCACACTTTTGATATTTAAAAATAAAAAAATTTTCTCAAATTTCACAGGTCCGGACCTGTGGCATATTTTATATATTCTAGCATTTTTTCACGTAATTCCACAGGTCCGGACCTGTCGAACTTTTGATATTTAAAAATAAAAGTTTTTTCTCAAAATATTCACAGGTCCGGACCTGTGGCACATTTTATATATTCTTGCATTTTTTCACGTAATTCCACAGGTCCGGACCTGTCACACTTTTGATATTTAAAAATAAAAGTTTTTTCTCAAAATATTCACAGGTCCGGACCTGTGGCACATTTTATATATTCTAGCATTTTTTCACATAATTCCCCAGGTCCGGACCTGTCGAACTTTTGATATTTAAAAATAAAAGTTTTTTCTCAAAATATTCACAGGTCCGGACCTGTGGCATATTTTATATATTCTAGCATTTTTTCACGTAATTCCACAGGTCCGGACCTGTCGAACTTTTGATATTTAAAAATAAAAGTTTTTTCTCAAAATATTCACAGGTCCGGACCTGTGGCACATTTTATATATTCTAGCATTTTTTCACGTAATTCCACAGGTCCGGACCTGTCGAACTTTTGATATTTAAAAATAAAAGTTTTTTCTCAAAATATTCACAGGTCCGGACCTGTGGCACATTTTATATATTCTAGCATTTTTTCACATAATTACACAGGTCCGGACCTGTCGAACTTTTGATATTTAAAAATAAAAGTTTTTTCTCAAAATATTCACAGGTCCGGACCTGTGGCATATTTTATATATTCTAGCATTTTTTCACGTAATTCCACACGTCCGGACCTGTCGAACTTTTGATATTTGAAAATAAATGTTTTTTCTCAAAATATTCACAGGTCCGGACCTGTGGCACGGTTTATATATTCTAGCATTTTTTCACGTAATTCCACAGGTCCGGACCTGTCACACTTTTGATATTTAAAAATAAAAAAAAATTCTCAAAATATTCACAGGTCCGGACCTGTGGCACATTTTATATATTCTAGCATTTTTTCACGTAATTCCACAGGTCCGGACCTGTCGAACTTTTGATATTTAAAAATAAAATTTTTTTCTCAAAATATTCACAGGTCCCGACCTGTGGCATATTTTATATATTCTAGCATTTTTTCACGTAATTCCACAGGTCCGGACCTGTCGAACTTTTGATATTTAAAAATAAAAGTTTTTTCTCAAAATATTCACAGGTCCGGACCTGTGGCACATTTTATATATTCTAGCATTTTTTCACGTAATTCCACAGGTCCGGACCTGTCACACTTTTGATATTTAAAAATAAAAAAAATTTCTCAAAATATTCACAGGTCCGGACCTGTGGCATATTTTATATATTCTAGCATTTTTTCACGTAATTCCACAGGTCCGGACCTGTCGAACTTTTGATATTTAAAAATAAAAGTTTTTTCTCAAAATATTCACAGGTCCGGACCTGTGGCACATTTTATATATTCTTGCATTTTTTCACGTAATTCCACAGGTCCGGACCTGTCACACTTTTGATATTTAAAAATAAAAGTTTTTTCTCAAAATATTCACAGGTCCGGACCTGTGGCATATTTTATATATTCTAGCATTTTTTCACGTAATTCCACAGGTCCGGACCTGTCGAACTTTTGATATTTAAAAATAAAAGTTTTTTCTCAAAATATTCACAGGTCCGGACCTGTGGCACATTTTATATATTCTAGCATTTTTTCACATAATTCCACAGGTCCGGACCTGTCGAACTTTTGATATTTAAAAATAAAAGTTTTTTCTCAAAATATTCACAGGTCCGGACCTGTGGCATATTTGATATATTCTATCATTTTTTCAAGTAATTCCACACGTCCGGACCTGTCGAACTTTTGATATTTGAAAATAAGAGTTTTTTCTCAAAATATTCACAGGTCCGGACCTGTGGCACGGTTTATATATTCTAGCATTTTTTCACGTAATTCCACAGGTCCGGACCTGTCACACTTTTGATATTTAAAAATAAAAAAATTTTCTCAAAATATTCACAGGTCCGGACCTGTGGCACATTTTATATATTCTAGCATTTTTTCACGTAATTCCACACGTCCGGACCTGTCGAACTTTTGATATTTAAAAATAAAATTTTTTTCTCAAAATATTCACAGGTCCGGACCTGTGGCATATTTTATATATTTTAGCATTTTTTCACGTAATTCCACAGGTCCGGACCTGTCGAACTTTTGATATTTAAAAATAAAAGTTTTTTCTCAAAATATTCACAGGTCCGGACCTGTGGCACATTTTATATATTCTTGCATTTTTTCACGTAATTCCACAGGTCCGGACCTGTCACACTTTTGATATTTAAAAATAAAAGTTTTTTCTCAAAATATTCACAGGTCCGGACCTGTGGCACATTTTATATATTCTAGCATTTTTTCACGTAATTCCACAGGTCCGGACCTGTCACACTTTTGATATTTAAAAATAAAAAAAATTTCTCAAAATATTCACAGGTCCGGACCTGTGGCATATTTTATATATTCTAGCATTTTTTCACGTAATTCCACAGGTCCGGACCTGTCGAACTTTTGATATTTAGAAATAAAAGTTTTTTCTCAAAATATTCACAGGTCCGGACCTGTGGCACATTTTATATATTCTTGCATTTTTTCACGTAATTCCACAGGTCCGGACCTGTCACACTTTTGATATTTAAAAATAAAAGTTTTTTCTCAAAATATTCACAGGTCCGGACCTGTGGCACATTTTATATATTCTAGCATTTTTTCACATAATTCCCCAGGTCTGGACCTGTCACACTTTTGATATTTAAAAATAAAAATTTTTTCTCAAAATATTCACAGGTCCGGACCTGTGGCATATTTTATATATTCTAGCATTTTTTCACGTAATTCCACAGGTCCGGACCTGTCGAACTTTTGATATTTAAAAATAAAAGTTTTTTCTCAAAATATTCACAGGTCCGGACCTGTGGCACATTTTATATATTCTTGCATTTTTTCACGTAATTCCACAGGTCCGGACCTGTCGAACTTTTGATATTTAAAAATAAAAGTTTTTTCTCAAAATATTCACAGGTCCGGACCTGTGGCACATTTTATATATTCTAGCATTTTTTCACATAATTCCACAGGTCCGGACCTGTCGAACTTTTGATATTTAAAAATAAAAGTTTTTTCTCAAAATATTCACAGGTCCGGACCTGTGGCATATTTGATATATTCTATCATTTTTTCAAGTAATTCCACACGTCCGGACCTGTCGAACTTTTGATATTTGAAAATAAGAGTTTTTTCTCAAAATATTCACAGGTCCGGACCTGTGGCACGGTTTATATATTCTAGCATTTTTTCACGTAATTCCACAGGTCCGGACCTGTCACACTTTTGATATTTAAAAATAAAAAAATTTTCTCAAAATATTCACAGGTCCGGACCTGTGGCACATTTTATATATTCTAGCATTTTTTCACGTAATTCCACAGGTCCGGACCTGTCGAACTTTTGATATTTAAAAATAAAAAATTTTTCTCAAAATATTCACAGGTCCGGACCTGTGGCACATATTATATATTCTAGCATTTTTTCACGTAATTCCACTGGTCCGGACCTGTCGAACTTTTGATATTTAAAAATAAAAGTTTTTTCTCAAAATATTCACAGGTCTGGACCTGTGGCACATTTTATATATTCTAGCATTTTTTCACGTAATTCCGCAGGTCCGGACCTGTCGAACTTTTGATATTTAAAAATAAAAGTTTTTTCTCAAAATATTCACAGGTCCGGACCTGTGGCACATTTTATATATTCTAGCATTTTTTCACGTAATTCCACAGGTCCGGACCTGTCGAACTTTTGATATTTAAAAATAAAAGTTTTTTCTCAAAATATTCACAGGTCCGGACCTGTGGCACATTTTATATATTCTAGCATTTTTTCACGTAATTCCACAGGTCCGGACCTGTCGAACTTTTGATATTTGAAAATAAAAGTTTTTTCTCAAAATATTCACAGGTCCGGACCTGTGGCACATTTTATATATTCTAGCATTTTTTCACGTAATTCCACAGGTCCGGACCTGTCGTACTTTTGATATTTAAAAATAAAAGTTTTTTCTCAAAATATTCACAGGTCCGGACCTGTGGCACATTTTATATATTCTAGCATTTTTTCACGTAATTCCACAGGTCCGGACCTGTCAAACATTTGATATTTAAAAATAAAAGTTTTTTCTCAAAATATTCACAGGTCCGGACCTGTGGCACATTTTATATATTCTAGCATTTTTTCACGTAATTCCACAGGTCCGGACCTGTCGAACTTTTGATATTTAAAAATAAAAGTTTATTCTCAAAATATTCACAGGTCCGGACCTGTGGCACATTTTATATATTCTAGCATTTTTTCACGTAATTCCACAGGTCCGGACCTGTCGAACTTTTGATATTTAAAAATAAAAGTTTTTTCTCAAAATATTCACAGGTCCGGACCTGTGGCATATTTTATATATTCTAGCATTTTTTCACGTAATTCCACAGGTCCGGACCTGTCGAACTTTTGATATTTAAAAATAAAAGTTTTTTCTCAAAATATTCACAGGTCCGGACCTGTGGCACATTTTATATATTCTAGCATTTTTTCACATAATTCCACAGGTCCGGACCTGTCGAACTTTTGATATTTAAAAATAAAAGTTTTTTCTCAAAATATTCACAGGTCCGGACCTGTGGCATATTTTATATATTCTATCATTTTTTCAAGTAATTCCACACGTCCGGACCTGTCGAACTTTTGATATTTGAAAATAAGAGTTTTTTCTCAAAATATTCACAGGTCCGGACCTGTGGCACGGTTTATATATTCTAGCATTTTTTCACGTAATTCCACAGGTCCGGACCTGTCACACTTTTAATATTTAAAAATAAAAAAATTTTCTCAAAATATTCACAGGTCCGGACCTGTGGCACATTTTATATATTCTAGCATTTTTTCACGTAATTCCACAGGTCCGGACCTGTCGAACTTTTGATATCTAAAAATAAATTTTTTTTCTCAAAATATTCACAGGTCCGGACCTGTGGCATATTTTATATATTCTAGCATTTTTTCACGTAATTCCACAGGTCCGGACCTGTCGAACTTTTGATATTTAAAAATAAAAGTTTTTTCTCAAAATATTCACAGGTCCGGACCTGTGGCACATTTTATATATTCTTGCATTTTTTCACGTAATTCCACAGGTCCGGACCTGTCACACTTTTGATATTTAAAAATAAAAGTTTTTTCTCAAAATATTCACAGGTCCGGACCTGTGGCACATTTTATATATTCTAGCATTTTTTCACGTAATTCCACAGGTCCGGACCTGTCACACTTTTGATATTTAAAAATAAAAAAATTTTCTCAAAATATTCACAGGTCCGGACCTGTGGCATATTTTATATATTCTAGCATTTTTTCACGTAATTCCACAGGTCCGGACCTGTCGAACTTTTGATATTTAAAAATAAAAGTTTTTTCTCAAAATATTCACAGGTCCGGACCTGTGGCACATTTTATATATTCTTGCATTTTTTCACGTAATTCCACAGGTCCGGACCTGTCACACTTTTGATATTTAAAAATAAAAGTTTTTTCTCAAAATATTCACAGGTCCGGACCTGTGGCACATTTTATATATTCTAGCATTTTTTCACATAATTCCCCAGGTCCGGACCTGTCGAACTTTTGATATTTAAAAATAAAAGTTTTTTCTCAAAATATTCACACTTCCGGACCTGTGGCACATTTTATATATTCTAGCATTTTTTCACGTAATTCCACAGGTCCGGACCTGTCGAACTTTTGATATTTAAAAATAAAAGTTTTTTCTCAAAATATTCACAGGTCCGGACCTGTGGCACATTTTATATATTCTAGCATTTTTTCACGTAATTCCAAAGGTCCGGACCTGTCGAACTTTTGATATTTAAAAATAAAATTTTTTTCTCAAAATATTCACAGGTCCGGACCTGTGGCACATTTTATATATTCTAGCATTTTTTCACGTAATTCCACAGGTCCGGACCTGTCGCACTTTTGATATTTAAAAATAAAAGTTTTTTCTCAAAATATTCACAGGTCCGGACCTGTGGCACATTTTATATATTCTAGCATTTTTTCACGTAATTCCACAGGTCCGGACCTGTCGAACTTTTGATATTTAAAAATAAAAGTTTTTTCTCAAAATATTCACAGGTCCGGACCTGTGGCACATTTTATATATTCTTCCATTTTTTCACGTAATTCCACAGGTCCGGACCTGTCACACTTTTGATATTTAAAAATAAAAGTTTTTTCTCAAAATATTCACAGGTCCGGACCTGTGGCACATTTTATATATTCTAGCATTTTTTCACATAATTCCACAGGTCCGGACCTGTCGAACTTTTGATATTTAAAAATAAAAGTTTTTTCTCAAAATATTCACAGGTCCGGACCTGTGGCACATATTATATATTCTAGCATTTTTTCACGTAATTCCACTGGTCCGGACCTGTCGAACTTTTGATATTTAAAAATAAAAGTTTTTTCTCAAAATATTCACAGGTCCGGACCTGTGGCACATTTTATATATTCTAGCATTTTTTCACGTAATTCCACAGGTCCGGACCTGTCGAACATTTGATATTTAAAAATAAAAGTTTTTTCTCAAAATATTCACAGGTCCGGACCTGTGGCACATTTTATATATTCTAGCATTTTTTCACGTAATTCCACAGGTCCGGACCTGTCGAACTTTTGATATTTAAAAATAAAAGTTTATTCTCAAAATATTCACAGGTCCGGACCTGTGGCACATTTTATATATTCTAGCATTTTTTCACGTAATTCCACAGGTCCGGACCTGTCGAACTTTTGATATTTAAAAATAAAAGTTTTTTCTCAAAATATTCACAGGTCCGGACCTGTGGCATATTTTATATATTCTAGCATTTTTTCACGTAATTCCACAGGTCCGGACCTGTCGAACTTTTGATATTTAAAAATAAAAGTTTTTTCTCAAAATATTCACAGGTCCGGACCTGTGGCACATTTTATATATTCTAGCATTTTTTCACATAATTACACAGGTCCGGACCTGTCGAACTTTTGATATTTAAAAATAAAAGTTTTTTCTCAAAATATTCACAGGTCCGGACCTGTGGCATATTTTATATATTCTAGCATTTTTTCACGTAATTCCACACGTCCGGACCTGTCGAACTTTTGATATTTGAAAATAAAAGTTTTTTCTCAAAATATTCACAGGTCCGGACCTGTGGCACGGTTTATATATTCTAGCATTTTTTCACGTAATTCCACAGGTCCGGACCTGTCACACTTTTGATATTTAAAAATAAAAAAAAATTCTCAAAATATTCACAGGTCCGGACCTGTGGCACATTTTATATATTCTAGCATTTTTTCACGTAATTCCACAGGTCCGGACCTGTCGAACTTTTGATATTTAAAAATAAAAGTTTTTTCTCAAAATATTCACAGGTCCCGACCTGTGGCATATTTTATATATTCTAGCATTTTTTCACGTAATTCCACAGGTCCGGACCTGTCGAACTTTTGATATTTAAAAATAAAAGTTTTTTCTCAAAATATTCACAGGTCCGGACCTGTGGCACGGTTTATATATTCTAGCATTTTTTCACGTAATTCCACAGGTCCGGACCTGTCACACTTTTGATATTTAAAAATAAAAAAATTTTCTCAAAATATTCACAGGTCCAGACCTGTGGCACATTTTATATATTCTAGCATTTTTTCACGTAATTCCACAGGTCCGGACCTGTCACACTTTTGATATTTAAAAATAAAAGTTTTTTCTCAAAATATTCACAGGTCCGGACCTGTGGCACATTTTATATATTCTAGCATTTTTTCACATAATTCCCCAGGTCCGGACCTGTCGAACTTTTGATATTTAAAAATAAAAGTTTTTTCTCAAAATATTCACACTTCCGGACCTGTGGCACATATTATATATTCTAGCATTTTTTCACGTAATTCCACAGGTCCGGACCTGTCGAACTTTTGATATTTAAAAATAAAAGTTTTTTCTCAAAATATTCACAGGTCCGGACCTGTGGCACATTTTATATATTCTAGCATTTTTTCACGTAATTCCACAGGTCCGGACCTGTCGAACTTTTGATATTTAAAAATAAAAATTTTTTCTCAAAATATTCACAGGTCCGGACCTGTGGCACATTTTATATATTCTAGCATTTTTTCACGTAATTCCACGGGTCCGGACCTGTCGCACTTTTGATATTTAAAAATAAAAGTTTTTTCTCAAAATATTCACAGGTCCGGACCTGTGGCACATTTTATATATTCTAGCATTTTTTCACGTAATTCCACAGGTCCGGACCTGTCACACTTTTGATATTTAAAAATAAAAAAAAATTCTCAAAATATTCACAGGTCCGGACCTGTGGCACATTTTATATATTCTAGCATTTTTTCACGTAATTCCACAGGTCCGGACCTGTCGAACTTTTGATATTTAAAGATAAAAAATTTTTCTCAAAATATTCACAGGTCCGGACCTGTGGCATATTTTATATATTCTAGCATTTTTTCACGTAATTCCACAGGTCCGGACCTGTCGTACTTTTGATATTTAAAAATAAAAGTTTTTTCTCAAAATATTCACAGGTCCGGACCTGTGGCACATTTTATATATTCTAGCATTTTTTCACGTAATTCCACAGGTCCGGACCTGTCGAACATTTGATATTTAAAAATAAAAGTTTTTTCTCAAAATATTCACAGGTCCGGACCTGTGGCACATTTTATATATTCTAGCATTTTTTCACGTAATTCCACAGGTCCGGACCTGTCGAACTTTTGATATTTAAAAATAAAAGTTTATTCTCAAAATATTCACAGGTCCGGACCTGTGGCACATTTTATATATTCTAGCATTTTTTCACGTAATTCCACAGGTCCGGACCTGTCGAACTTTTGATATTTAAAAATAAAAGTTTTTTCTCAAAATATTCACAGGTCCGGACCTGTGGCATATTTTATATATTCTAGCATTTTTTCACGTAATTCCACAGGTCCGGACCTGTCGAACTTTTGATATTTAAAAATAAAAGTTTTTTCTCAAAATATTCACAGGTCCGGACCTGTGGCACATTTTATATATTCTAGCATTTTTTCACATAATTACACAGGTCCGGACCTGTCGAACTTTTGATATTTAAAAATAAAAGTTTTTTCTCAAAATATTCACAGGTCCGGACCTGTGGCATATTTTATATATTCTAGCATTTTTTCACGTAATTCCACACGTCCGGACCTGTCGAACTTTTGATATTTGAAAATAAAAGTTTTTTCTCAAAATATTCACAGGTCCGGACCTGTGGCACGGTTTATATATTCTAGCATTTTTTCACGTAATTCCACAGGTCCGGACCTGTCACACTTTTGATATTTAAAAATAAAAAAAAATTCTCAAAATATTCACAGGTCCCGACCTGTGGCATATTTTATATATTCTAGCATTTTTTCACGTAATTCCACAGGTCCGGACCTGTCGAACTTTTGATATTTAAAAATAAAAGTTTTTTCTCAAAATATTCACAGGTCCGGACCTGTGGCACATTTTATATATTCTAGCATTTTTTCACGTAATTCCACAGGTCCGGACCTGTCACACTTTTGATATTTAAAAATAAAAAAATTTTCTCAAAATATTCACAGGTCCGGACCTGTGGCATATTTTATATATTCTAGCATTTTTTCACGTAATTCCACAGGTCCGGACCTGTCGAACTTTTGATATTTAAAAATAAAAGTTTTTTCTCAAAATATTCACAGGTCCGGACCTGTGGCACATTTTATATATTCTTGCATTTTTTCACGTAATTCCACAGGTCCGGACCTGTCACACTTTTGATATTTAAAAATAAAAGTTTTTTCTCAAAATATTCACAGGTCCGGACCTGTGGCATATTTTATATATTCTAGCATTTTTTCACGTAATTCCACAGGTCCGGACCTGTCGAACTTTTGATATTTAAAAATAAAAGTTTTTTCTCAAAATATTCACAGGTCCGGACCTATGGCACATTTTATATATTCTAGCATTTTTTCACATAATTCCACAGGTCCGGACCTGTCGAACTTTTGATATTTAAAAATAAAAGTTTTTTCTCAAAATATTCACAGGTCCGGACCTGTGGCATATTTGATATATTCTATCATTTTTTCAAGTAATTCCACACGTCCGGACCTGTCGAACTTTTGATATTTGAAAATAAGAGTTTTTTCTCAAAATATTCACAGGTCCGGACCTGTGGCACGGTTTATATATTCTAGCATTTTTTCACGTAATTCCACAGGTCCGGACCTGTCACACTTTTGATATTTAAAAATAAAAAAATTTTCTCAAAATATTCACAGGTCCGGACCTGTGGCACATTTTATATATTCTAGCATTTTTTCACGTAATTCCACAGGTCCGGACCTGTCGAACTTTTGATATTTAAAAATAAAAAAAAATTCTCAAAATATTCACAGGTCCGGACCTGTGGCACATTTTATATATTCTAGCATTTTTTCACGTAATTCCACAGGTCCGGACCTGTCGAACTTTTGATATTTAAAAATAAAAGTTTTTTCTCAAAATATTCACAGGTCCGGACCTGTGGCATATTTTATATATTCTAGCATTTTTTCACGTAATTCCACACGTCCGGACCTGTCGAACTTTTGATATTTGAAAATAAAAGTTTTTTCTCAAAATATTCACAGGTCCGGACCTGTGGCACGGTTTATATATTCTAGCATTTTTTCACGTAATTCCACACGTCCGGACCTGTCGAACTTTTGATATTTGAAAATAAAAGTTTTTTCTCAAAATATTCACAGGTCCGGACCTGTGGCACGGTTTATATATTCTAGCATTTTTTCACGTAAGGTCCGGACCTGTCGAACTTTTGATATTTAAAAATAAAAGTTTTTTCTCAAAATATTCACAGGTCCGGACCTGTGGCACATTTTATATATTCTAGCATTTTTTCACATAATTCCACAGGTCCGGACCTGTCGAACTTTTGATATTTAAAAATAAAAGTTTTTTCTCAAAATATTCACAGGTCCGGACCTGTGGCATATTTGATATATTCTATCATTTTTTCAAGTAATTCCACACGTCCGGACCTGTCCAACTTTTGATATTTGAAAATAAGAGTTTTTTCTCAAAATATTCACAGGTCCGGACCTGTGGCACGGTTTATATATTCTAGCATTTTTTCACGTAATTCCACAGGTCCGGACCTGTCACACTTTTGATATTTAAAAATAAAAAAATTTTCTCAAAATATTCACAGGTCCGGACCTGTGGCACATTTTATATATTCTAGCATTTTTTCACGTAATTCCACAGGTCCGGACCTGTCACACTTTTGATATTTAAAAATAAAAGTTTTTTCTCAAAATATTCACATGTCCGGACCTGTGGCACATTTTATATATTCTAGCATTTTTTCACATAATTCCCCAGGTCCGGACCTGTCGAACTTTTGATATTTAAAAATAAAAGTTTTTTCTCAAAATATTCACACTTCCGGACCTGTGGCACATATTATATATTCTAGCATTTTTTCACGTAATTCCACAGGTCCGGACCTGTCGAACTTTTGATATTTAAAAATAAAAGTTTTTTCTCAAAATATTCACAGGTCCGGACCTGTGGCACATTTTATATATTCTAGCATTTTTTCACGTAATTCCACAGGTCCGGACCTGTCGAACTTTTGATATTTAAAAATAAAAAAATTTTCTCAAAATATTCACAGGTCCGGACCTGTGGCACATTTTATATATTCTAGCATTTTTTCACGTAATTCCACAGGTCCGGACCTGTCGCACTTTTGATATTTAAAAATAAAAGTTTTTTCTCAAAATATTCACAGGTCCGGACCTGTGGCACATTTTATATATTCTAGCATTTTTTCACGTAATTCCACAGGTCCGGACCTGTCACACTTTTGATATTTAAAAATGAAAAAAAATTCTCAAAATATTCACAGGTCCGGACCTGTGGCACATTTTATATATTCTAGCATTTTTTCACGTAATTCCACAGGTCCGGACCTGTCGAACTTTTGATATTTAAAAATAAAAAATTTTTCTCAAAATATTCACAGGTCCGGACCTGTGGCATATTTTATATATTCTAGCATTTTTTCACGTAATTCCACAGGTCCGGACCTGTCGAACTTTTGATATTTAAAAATAAAAGTTTTTTCTCAAAATATTCACAGGTCCGGACCTGTGGCACATTTTATATATTCTAGCATTTTTTCACGTAATTCCACAGGTCCGGACCTGTCACACTTTTGATATTTAAAAATAAAAAAAAATTCTCAAAATATTCACAGGTCCGGACCTGTGGCACATTTTATATATTCTAGCATTTTTTCACGTAATTCCACAGGTCCGGACCTGTCGAACTTTTGATATTTAAAAATAAAAAAAAAGGTCCGGACCTGTCACACTTTTGATATTTAAAAATAAAAAAAAATTCTCAAAATATTCACAGGTCCCGACCTGTGGCATATTTTATATATTCTAGCATTTTTTCACGTAATTCCACAGGTCCGGACCTGTCGAACTTTTGATATTTAAAAATAAAAGTTTTTTCTCAAAATATTCACAGGTCCGGACCTGTGGCACATTTTATATATTCTAGCATTTTTTCACGTAATTCCACAGGTCCGGACCTGTCACACTTTTGATATTTAAAAATAAAAGTTTTTTCTCAAAATATTCACAGGTCCGGACCTGTGGCACATTTTATATATTCTTGCATTTTTTCACGTAATTCCACAGGTCCGGACCTGTCACACTTTTGATATTTAAAAATAAAAGTTTTTTCTCAAAATATTCACAGGTCCGGACCTGTGGCATATTTTATATATTCTAGCATTTTTTCACGTAATTCCACAGGTCCGGACCTGTCGAACTTTTGATATTTAAAAATAAAAGTTTTTTCTCAAAATATTCACAGGTCCGGACCTATGGCACATTTTATATATTCTAGCATTTTTTCACATAATTCCACAGGTCCGGACCTGTCGAACTTTTGATATTTAAAAATAAAAGTTTTTTCTCAAAATATTCACAGGTCCGGACCTGTGGCATATTTGATATATTCTATCATTTTTTCAAGTAATTCCACACGTCCGGACCTGTCGAACTTTTGATATTTGAAAATAAGAGTTTTTTCTCAAAATATTCACAGGTCCGGACCTGTGGCACGGTTTATATATTCTAGCATTTTTTCACGTAATTCCACAGGTCCGGACCTGTCACACTTTTGATATTTAAAAATAAAAAAATTTTCTCAAAATATTCACAGGTCCGGACCTGTGGCACATTTTATATATTCTAGCATTTTTTCACGTAATTCCACAGGTCCGGACCTGTCGAACTTTTGATATTTAAAAATAAAAAAAAATTCTCAAAATATTCACAGGTCCGGACCTGTGGCACATTTTATATATTCTAGCATTTTTTCACGTAATTCCACAGGTCCGGACCTGTCGAACTTTTGATATTTAAAAATAAAAGTTTTTTCTCAAAATATTCACAGGTCCGGACCTGTGGCATATTTTATATATTCTAGCATTTTTTCACGTAATTCCACACGTCCGGACCTGTCGAACTTTTGATATTTGAAAATAAAAGTTTTTTCTCAAAATATTCACAGGTCCGGACCTGTGGCACGGTTTATATATTCTAGCATTTTTTCACGTAATTCCACACGTCCGGACCTGTCGAACTTTTGATATTTGAAAATAAAAGTTTTTTCTCAAAATATTCACAGGTCCGGACCTGTGGCACGGTTTATATATTCTAGCATTTTTTCACGTAAGGTCCGGACCTGTCGAACTTTTGATATTTAAAAATAAAAGTTTTTTCTCAAAATATTCACAGGTCCGGACCTGTGGCACATTTTATATATTCTAGCATTTTTTCACATAATTCCACAGGTCCGGACCTGTCGAACTTTTGATATTTAAAAATAAAAGTTTTTTCTCAAAATATTCACAGGTCCGGACCTGTGGCATATTTGATATATTCTATCATTTTTTCAAGTAATTCCACACGTCCGGACCTGTCCAACTTTTGATATTTGAAAATAAGAGTTTTTTCTCAAAATATTCACAGGTCCGGACCTGTGGCACGGTTTATATATTCTAGCATTTTTTCACGTAATTCCACAGGTCCGGACCTGTCACACTTTTGATATTTAAAAATAAAAAAATTTTCTCAAAATATTCACAGGTCCGGACCTGTGGCACATTTTATATATTCTAGCATTTTTTCACGTAATTCCACAGGTCCGGACCTGTCACACTTTTGATATTTAAAAATAAAAGTTTTTTCTCAAAATATTCACATGTCCGGACATGTGGCACATTTTATATATTCTAGCATTTTTTCACATAATTCCCCAGGTCCGGACCTGTCGAACTTTTGATATTTAAAAATAAAAGTTTTTTCTCAAAATATTCACACTTCCGGACCTGTGGCACATATTATATATTCTAGCATTTTTTCACGTAATTCCACAGGTCCGGACCTGTCGAACTTTTGATATTTAAAAATAAAAGTTTTTTCTCAAAATATTCACAGGTCCGGACCTGTGGCACATTTTATATATTCTAGCATTTTTTCACGTAATTCCACAGGTCCGGACCTGTCGAACTTTTGATATTTAAAAATAAAAAATTTTTCTCAAAATATTCACAGGTCCGGACCTGTGGCACATTTTATATATTCTAGCATTTTTTCACGTAATTCCCCAGGTCCGGACCTGTCGAACTTTTGATATTTAAAAATAAAAGTTTTTTCTCAAAATATTCACACTTCCGGACCTGTGGCACATATTATATATTCTAGCATTTTTTCACGTAATTCCACAGGTCCGGACCTGTCGAACTTTTGATATTTAAAAATAAAAGTTTTTTCTCAAAATATTCACAGGTCCGGACCTGTGGCACATTTTATATATTCTAGCATTTTTTCACGTAATTCCACAGGTCCGGACCTGTCGAACTTTTGATATTTAAAAATAAAAAATTTTTCTCAAAATATTCACAGGTCCGGACCTGTGGCACATTTTATATATTCTAGCATTTTTTCACGTAATTCCACAGGTCCGGACCTGTCGCACTTTTGATATTTAAAAATAAAAGTTTTTTCTCAAAATATTCACAGGTCCGGACCTGTGGCACATTTTATATATTCTAGCATTTTTTCACGTAATTCCACAGGTCCGGACCTGTCACACTTTTGATATTTAAAAATGAAAAAAAATTCTCAAAATATTCACAGGTCCGGACCTGTGGCACATTTTATATATTCTAGCATTTTTTCACGTAATTCCACAGGTCCGGACCTGTCGAACTTTTGATATTTAAAAATAAAAAATTTTTCTCAAAATATTCACAGGTCCGGACCTGTGGCATATTTTATATATTCTAGCATTTTTTCACGTAATTCCACAGGTCCGGACCTGTCGAACTTTTGATATTTAAAAATAAAAGTTTTTTCTCAAAATATTCACAGGTCCGGACCTGTGGCACATTTTATATATTCTAGCATTTTTTCACGTAATTCCACAGGTCCGGACCTGTCACACTTTTGATATTTAAAAATAAAAAAAAATTCTCAAAATATTCACAGGTCCGGACCTGTGGCACATTTTATATATTCTAGCATTTTTTCACGTAATTCCACAGGTCCGGACCTGTCGAACTTTTGATATTTAAAAATAAAAAAATTTTCTCAAAATATTCACAGGTCCGGACCTGTGGCATATTTTATATATTCTAGCATTTTTTCACGTAATTCCACAGGTCCGGACCTGTCGAACTTTTGATATTTAAAAATAAAAGTTTTTTCTCAAAATATTCACAGGTCCGGACCTGTGGCACATTTTATATATTCTAGCATTTTTTCACGTAATTCCACAGGTCCGGACCTGTCACACTTTTGATATTTAAAAATAAAAGTTTTTTCTCAAAATATTCACAGGTCCGGACCTGTGGCATATTTTATATATTCTAGCATTTTTTCACGTAATTCCACAGGTCCGGACCTGTCGAACTTTTGATATTAAAAAATAAAAGTTTTTTCTCAAAATATTCACAGGTCCGGACCTGTGGCACATTTTATATATTCTAGCATTTTTTCACATAATTCCACAGGTCCGGACCTGTCGAACTTTTGATATTTAAAAATAAAAGTTTTTTCTCAAAATATTCACAGGTCCGGACCTGTGGCACATTTTATATATTCTAGCATTTTTTCACGTAATTCCACAGGTCCGGACCTGTCACACTTTTGATATTTAAAAATAAAAAAATTTTCTCAAAATATTCACAGGTCCGGACCTGTGGCATATTTTATATATTCTAGCATTTTTTCACGTAATTCCACAGGTCCGGACCTGTCGAACTTTTGATATTTAAAAATAAAAGTTTTTTCTCAAAATATTCACAGGTCCGGACCTGTGGCACATTTTATATATTCTTGCATTTTTTCACGTAATTCCACAGGTCCGGACCTGTCACACTTTTGATATTTAAAAATAAAAGTTTTTTCTCAAAATATTCACAGGTCCGGACCTGTGGCACATTTTATATATTCTAGCATTTTTTCACATAATTCCCCAGGTCCGGACCTGTCGAACTTTTGATATTTAAAAATAAAAGTTTTTTCTCAAAATATTCACACTTCCGGACCTGTGGCACATATTATATATTCTAGCATTTTTTCACGTAATTCCACAGGTCCGGACCTGTCGAACTTTTGATATTTAAAAATAAAAGTTTTTTCTCAAAATATTCACAGGTCCGGACCTGTGGCACATTTTATATATTCTAGCATTTTTTCACGTAATTCCACAGGTCCGGACCTGTCGAACTTTTGATATTTAAAAATAAAAATTTTTTCTCAAAATATTCACAGGTCCGGACCTGTGGCACATTTTATATATTCTAGCATTTTTTCACGTAATTCCACAGGTCCGGACCTGTCGCACTTTTGATATTTAAAAATAAAAGTTTTTTCTCAAAATATTCACAGGTCCGGACCTGTGGCACATTTTATATATTCTAGCATTTTTTCACGTAATTCCACAGGTCCGGACCTGTCACACTTTTGATATTTAAAAATAAAAAAAAATTCTCAAAATATTCACAGGTCCGGACCTGTGGCACATTTTATATATTCTAGCATTTTTTCACGTAATTCCACAGGTCCGGACCTGTCGAACTTTTGATATTTAAAAATAAAAATTTTTTCTCAAAATATTCACAGGTCCGGACCTGTGGCATATTTTATATATTCTAGCATTTTTTCACGTAATTCCACAGGTCCGGACCTGTCGAACTTTTGATATTTAAAATAAAAGTTTTTTCTCAAAATATTCACAGGTCCGGACCTGTGGCACATTTTATATATTCTAGCATTTTTTCACGTAATTCCACAGGTCCGGACCTGTCACACTTTTGATATTTAAAAATAAAAAAATTTTCTCAAAATATTCACAGGTCCGGACCTGTGGCATATTTTATATATTCTAGCATTTTTTCACGTAATTCCACAGGTCCGGACCTGTCGAACTTTTGATATTTAAAAATAAAAGTTTTTTCTCAAAATATTCACAGGTCCGGACCTGTGGCACATTTTATATATTCTTGCATTTTTTCACGTAATTCCACAGGTCCGGACCTGTCACACTTTTGATATTTAAAAATAAAAGTCTTTTCTCAAAATATTCACAGGTCCGGACCTGTGGCATATTTTATATATTCTAGCATTTTTTCACGTAATTCCACAGGTCCGGACCTGTCGAACTTTTGATATTTAAAAATAAAAGTTTTTTCTCAAAATATTCACAGGTCCGGACCTGTGGCACATTTTATATATTCTAGCATTTTTTCACATAATTCCACAGGTCCGGACCTGTCGAACTTTTGATATTTAAAAATAAAAGTTTTTTCTCAAAATATTCACAGGTCCGGACCTGTGGCATATTTTATATATTCTATCATTTTTTCAAGTAATTCCACACGTCCGGACCTCTCGAACTTTTGATATTTGAAAATAAGAGTTTTTTCTCAAAATATTCACAGGTCCGGACCTGTGGCACGGTTTATATATTCTAGCATTTTTTCACGTAATTCCACAGGTCCGGACCTGTCACACTTTTGATATTTAAAAATAAAAAAATTTTCTCAAATATTCACAGGTCCGGACCTGTGGCACATTTTATATATTCTAGCATTTTTTCACGTAATTCCACAGGTCCGGACCTGTCGAACTTTTGATATTTAAAAATAAAATTTTTTTCTCAAAATATTCACAGGTCCGGACCTGTGGCATATTTTATATATTCTAGCATTTTTTCACGTAATTCCACAGGTCCGGACCTGTCGAACTTTTGATATTTAAAAATAAAAGTTTTTTCTCAAAATATTCACAGGTCCGGACCTGTGGCACATTTTATATATTCTAGCATTTTTTCACGTAATTCCACAGGTCCGGACCTGTCACACTTTTGATATTTAAAAATAAAAATTTTTTCTCAAAATATTCACAGGTCCGGACCTGTGGCATATTTTATATATTCTAGCATTTTTTCACGTAATTCCACAGGTCCGGACCTGTCGAACTTTTGATATTTAAAAATAAAAGTTTTTTCTCAAAATATTCACAGGTCCGGACCTGTGGCACATTTTATATATTCTTGCATTTTTTCACGTAATTCCACAGGTCCGGACCTGTCGAACTTTTGATATTTAAAAATAAAAGTTTTTTCTCAAAATATTCACAGGTCCGGACCTGTGGCACATTTTATATATTCTAGCATTTTTTCACGTAATTCCACAGGTCCGGACCTGTCGAACTTTTGATATTTAAAAATAAAATTTTTTCTCAAAATATTCACAGGTCCGGACCTGTGGCACATTTTATATATTCTAGCATTTTTTCACGTAATTCCACAGGTCCGGACCTGTCGCACTTTTGATATTTAAAAATAAAAGTTTTTTCTCAAAATATTCACAGGTCCGGACCTGTGGCACATTTTATATATTCTAGCATTTTTTCACGTAATTCCACAGGTCCGGACCTGTCGAACTTTTGATATTTAAAAATAAAAATTTTTTCTCAAAATATTCACAGGTCCGGACCTGTGGCATATTTTATATATTCTAGCATTTTTTCACGTAATTCCACAGGTCCGGACCTGTCGAACTTTTGATATTTAAAAATAAAAGTTTTTTCTCAAAATATTCACAGGTCCGGACCTGTGGCACATTTTATATATTCTTGCATTTTTTCACGTAATTCCACAGGTCCGGACCTGTCACACTTTTGATATTTAAAAATAAAAGTTTTTTCTCAAAATATTCACAGGTCCGGACCTGTGGCATATTTTATATATTCTAGCATTTTTTCACGTAATTCCACAGGTCCGGACCTGTCGAACTTTTGATATTTAAAAATAAAAGTTTTTTCTCAAAATATTCACAGGTCCGGACCTGTGGCACATTTTATATATTCTAGCATTTTTTCACATAATTCCACAGGTCCGGACCTGTCGAACTTTTGATATTTAAAAATAAAAGTTTTTTCTCAAAATATTCACAGGTCCGGACCTGTGGCATATTTTATATATTCTATCATTTTTTCAATAAATTCCACAAGTCCGGACCTGTCGAACTTTTGATATTTGAAAATAAGAGTTTTTTCTCAAAATATTCACAGGTCCGGACCTGTGGCACGGTTTATATATTCTAGCATTTTTTCACGTAATTCCACAGGTCCGGACCTGTCACACTTTTGATATTTAAAAATAAAAAAATTTTCTCAAAATATTCACAGGTCCGGACCTGTGGCACATTTTATATATTCTAGCATTTTTTCACGTAATTCCACAGGTCCGGACCTGTCGAACTTTTGATATTTAAAAATAAAATTTTTTTCTCAAAATATTCACAGGTCCGGACCTGTGGCATATTTTATATATTCTAGCATTTTTTCACGTAATTCCACAGGTCCGGACCTGTCGAACTTTTGATATTTAAAAATAAAAGTTTTTTCTCAAAATATTCACAGGTCCGGACCTGTGGCACATTTTATATATTCTAGCATTTTTTCACGTAATTCCACAGGTCCGGACCTGTCACACTTTTGATATTTAAAAATAAAAATTTTTTCTCAAAATATTCACAGGTCCGGACCTGTGGCATATTTTATATATTCTAGCATTTTTTCACGTAATTCCACAGGTCCGGACCTGTCGAACTTTTGATATTTAAAAATAAAAGTTTTTTCTCAAAATATTCACAGGTCCGGACCTGTGGCACATTTTATATATTCTTGCATTTTTTCACGTAATTCCACAGGTCCGGACCTGTCACACTTTTGATATTTAAAAATAAAAAAATTTTCTCAAAATATTCACAGGTCCGGACCTGTGGCACATTTTATATATTCTAGCATTTTTTCACGTAATTCCACAGGTCCGGACCTGTCACACTTTTGATATTTAAAAATAAAAGTTTTTTCTCAAAATATTCACAGGTCCGGACCTGTGGCACATTTTATATATTCTAGCATTTTTTCACATAATTCCCCAGGTCCGGACCTGTCGAACTTTTGATATTTAAAAATAAAAGTTTTTTCTCAAAATATTCACACTTCCGGACCTGTGGCACATATTATATATTCTAGCATTTTTTCACGTAATTCCACAGGTCCGGACCTGTCGAACTTTTGATATTTAAAAATAAAAGTTTTTTCTCAAATATTCACAGGTCCGGACCTATGGCACATTTTATATATTCTAGCATTTTTTCACGTAATTCCACAGGTCCGGACCTGTCGAACTTTTGATATTTAAAAATAAAAAATTTTTCTCAAAATATTCACAGGTCCGGACCTGTGGCACATTTTATATATTCTAGCATTTTTTCACGTAATTCCACAGGTCCGGACCTGTCGCACTTTTGATATTTAAAAATAAAAGTTTTTTCTCAAAATATTCACAGGTCCGGACCTGTGGCACATTTTATATATTCTAGCATTTTTTCACGTAATTCCACAGGTCCGGACCTGTCACACTTTTGATATTTAAAAATAAAAAAAAATTCTCAAAATATTCACAGGTCCGGACCTGTGGCACATTTTATATATTCTAGCATTTTTTCACGTAATTCCACAGGTCCGGACCTGTCGAACTTTTGATATTTAAAAATAAAAAATTTTTCTCAAAATATTCACAGGTCCGGACCTGTGGCATATTTTATATATTCTAGCATTTTTTCACGTAATTCCACAGGTCCGGACCTGTCGAACTTTTGATATTTAAAAATAAAAGTTTTTTCTCAAAATATTCACAGGTCCGGACCTGTGGCACATTTTATATATTCTAGCATTTTTTCACGTAATTCCACAGGTCCGGACCTGTCACACTTTTGATATTTAAAAATAAAAAAAAATTCTCAAAATATTCACAGGTCCGGACCTGTGGCACATTTTATATATTCTAGCATTTTTTCACGTAATTCCACAGGTCCGGACCTGTCGAACTTTTGATATTTAAAAATAAAAAAATTTTCTCAAAATATTCACAGGTCCGGACCTGTGGCATATTTTATATATTCTAGCATTTTTTCACGTAATTCCACAGGTCCGGACCTGTCGAACTTTTGATATTTAAAAATAAAAGTTTTTTCTCAAAATATTCACAGGTCCGGACCTGTGGCACATTTTATATATTCTAGCATTTTTTCACGTAATTCCACAGGTCCGGACCTGTCACACTTTTGATATTTAAAAATAAAAGTTTTTTCTCAAAATATTCACAGGTCCGGACCTGTGGCACATTTTATATATTCTTGCATTTTTTCACGTAATTCCACAGGTCCGGACCTGTCACACTTTTGATATTTAAAAATAAAAGTTTTTTCTCAAAATATTCACAGGTCCGGACCTGTGGCATATTTTATATATTCTAGCATTTTTTCACGTAATTCCACAGGTCCGGACCTGTCGAACTTTTGATATTTAAAAATAAAAGTTTTTTCTCAAAATATTCACAGGTCCGGACCTGTGGCACATTTTATATATTCTAGCATTTTTTCACATAATTCCACAGGTCCGGACCTGTCGAACTTTTGATATTTAAAAATAAAAGTTTTTTCTCAAAATATTCACAGGTCCGGACCTGTGGCATATTTTATATATTCTATCATTTTTTCAATAAATTCCACAAGTCCGGACCTGTCGAACTTTTGATATTTGAAAATAAGAGTTTTTTCTCAAAATATTCACAGGTCCGGACCTGTGGCACGGTTTATATATTCTAGCATTTTTTCACGTAATTCCACAGGTCCGGACCTGTCACACTTTTGATATTTAAAAATAAAAAAATTTTCTCAAAATATTCACAGGTCCGGACCTGTGGCACATTTTATATATTCTAGCATTTTTTCACGTAATTCCACAGGTCCGGACCTGTCGAACTTTTGATATTTAAAAATAAAATTTTTTTCTCAAAATATTCACAGGTCCGGACCTGTGGCATATTTTATATATTCTAGCATTTTTTCACGTAATTCCACAGGTCCGGACCTGTCGAACTTTTGATATTTAAAAATAAAAGTTTTTTCTCAAAATATTCACAGGTCCGGACCTGTGGCACATTTTATATATTCTAGCATTTTTTCACGTAATTCCACAGGTCCGGACCTGTCACACTTTTGATATTTAAAAATAAAAATTTTTTCTCAAAATATTCACAGGTCCGGACCTGTGGCATATTTTATATATTCTAGCATTTTTTCACGTAATTCCACAGGTCCGGACCTGTCGAACTTTTGATATTTAAAAATAAAAGTTTTTTCTCAAAATATTCACAGGTCCGGACCTGTGGCACATTTTATATATTCTTGCATTTTTTCACGTAATTCCACAGGTCCGGACCTGTCACACTTTTGATATTTAAAAATAAAAAAATTTTCTCAAAATATTCACAGGTCCGGACCTGTGGCACATTTTATATATTCTAGCATTTTTTCACGTAATTCCACAGGTCCGGACCTGTCACACTTTTGATATTTAAAAATAAAAGTTTTTTCTCAAAATATTCACAGGTCCGGACCTGTGGCACATTTTATATATTCTAGCATTTTTTCACATAATTCCCCAGGTCCGGACCTGTCGAACTTTTGATATTTAAAAATAAAAGTTTTTTCTCAAAATATTCACACTTCCGGACCTGTGGCACATATTATATATTCTAGCATTTTTTCACGTAATTCCACAGGTCCGGACCTGTCGAACTTTTGATATTTAAAAATAAAAGTTTTTTCTCAAAATATTCACAGGTCCGGACCTGTGGCACATTTTATATATTCTAGCATTTTTTCACGTAATTCCACAGGTCCGGACCTGTCGAACTTTTGATATTTAAAAATAAAAAATTTTTCTCAAAATATTCACAGGTCCGGACCTGTGGCACATTTTATATATTCTAGCATTTTTTCACGTAATTCCACAGGTCCGGACCTGTCGCACTTTTGATATTTAAAAATAAAAGTTTTTTCTCAAAATATTCACAGGTCCGGACCTGTGGCACATTTTATATATTCTAGCATTTTTTCACGTAATTCCACAGGTCCGGACCTGTCACACTTTTGATATTTAAAAATAAAAAAAAATTCTCAAAATATTCACAGGTCCGGACCTGTGGCACATTTTATATATTCTAGCATTTTTTCACGTAATTCCACAGGTCCGGACCTGTCGAACTTTTGATATTTAAAAATAAAAAATTTTTCTCAAAATATTCACAGGTCCGGACCTGTGGCATATTTTATATATTCTAGCATTTTTTCACGTAATTCCACAGGTCCGGACCTGTCGAACTTTTGATATTTAAAAATAAAAGTTTTTTCTCAAAATATTCACAGGTCCGGACCTGTGGCACATTTTATATATTCTAGCATTTTTTCACGTAATTCCACAGGTCCGGACCTGTCACACTTTTGATATTTAAAAATAAAAAAAAATTCTCAAAATATTCACAGGTCCGGACCTGTGGCACATTTTATATATTCTAGCATTTTTTCACGTAATTCCACAGGTCCGGACCTGTCGAACTTTTGATATTTAAAAATAAAAAAATTTTCTCAAAATATTCACAGGTCCGGACCTGTGGCATATTTTATATATTCTAGCATTTTTTCACGTAATTCCACAGGTCCGGACCTGTCGAACTTTTGATATTTAAAAATAAAAGTTTTTTCTCAAAATATTCACAGGTCCGGACCTGTGGCACATTTTATATATTCTAGCATTTTTTCACGTAATTCCACAGGTCCGGACCTGTCACACTTCTGATATTTAAAAATAAAAAAATTTTCTCAAAATATTCACAGGTCCGGACCTGTGGCATATTTTATATATTCTAGCATTTTTTCACGTAATTCCACAGGTCCGGACCTGTCGAACTTTTGATATTTAAAAATAAAAGTTTTTTCTCAAAATATTCACAGGTCCGGACCTGTGGCACATTTTATATATTCTTGCATTTTTTCACGTAATTCCACAGGTCCGGACCTGTCACACTTTTGATATTTAAAAATAAAAGTTTTTTCTCAAAATATTCACAGGTCCGGACCTGTGGCATATTTTATATATTCTAGCATTTTTTCACGTAATTCCACAGGTCCGGACCTGTCGAACTTTTGATATTTAAAAATAAAAGTTTTTTCTCAAAATATTCACAGGTCCGGACCTGTGGCACATTTTATATATTCTAGCATTTTTTCACATAATTCCACAGGTCCGGACCTGTCGAACTTTTGATATTTAAAAATAAAAGTTTTTTCTCAAAATATTCACAGGTCCGGACCTGTGGCACATTTTATATATTCTAGCATTTTTTCACGTAATTCCACAGGTCCGGACCTGTCACACTTTTGATATTTAAAAATAAAAAAATTTTCTCAAAATATTCACAGGTCCGGACCTGTGGCATATTTTATATATTCTAGCATTTTTTCACGTAATTCCACAGGTCCGGACCTGTCGAACTTTTGATATTTAAAAATAAAAGTTTTTTCTCAAAATATTCACAGGTCCGGACCTGTGGCACATTTTATATATTCTTGCATTTTTTCACGTAATTCCACAGGTCCGGACCTGTCACACTTTTGATATTTAAAAATAAAAGTTTTTTCTCAAAATATTCACAGGTCCGGACCTGTGGCACATTTTATATATTCTAGCATTTTTTCACATAATTCCCCAGGTCCGGACCTGTCGAACTTTTGATATTTAAAAATAAAAGTTTTTTCTCAAAATATTCACACTTCCGGACTTGTGGCACATATTATATATTCTAGCATTTTTTCACGTAATTCCACAGGTCCGGACCTGTCGAACTTTTGATATTTAAAAATAAAAGTTTTTTCTCAAAATATTCACAGGTCCGGACCTGTGGCACATTTTATATATTCTAGCATTTTTTCACGTAATTCCACAGGTCCGGACCTGTCGAACTTTTGATATTTAAAAATAAAAATTTTTTCTCAAAATATTCACAGGTCCGGACCTGTGGCACATTTTATATATTCTAGCATTTTTTCACGTAATTCCACAGGTCCGGACCTGTCGCACTTTTGATATTTAAAAATAAAAGTTTTTTCTCAAAATATTCACAGGTCCGGACCTGTGGCACATTTTATATATTCTAGCATTTTTTCACGTAATTCCACAGGTCCGGACCTGTCACACTTTTGATATTTAAAAATAAAAAAAAATTCTCAAAATATTCACAGGTCCGGACCTGTGGCACATTTTATATATTCTAGCATTTTTTCACGTAATTCCACAGGTCCGGACCTGTCGAACTTTTGATATTTAAAAATAAAAAAATTTTCTCAAAATATTCACAGGTCCGGACCTGTGGCATATTTTATATATTCTAGCATTTTTTCACGTAATTCCACAGGTCCGAACCTGTCGAACTTTTGATATTTAAAAATAAAAGTTTTTTCTCAAAATATTCACAGGTCCGGACCTGTGGCACATTTTATATATTCTAGCATTTTTTCACGTAATTCCACAGGTCCGGACCTGTCACACTTTTGATATTTAAAAATAAAAAAATTTTCTCAAAATATTCACAGGTCCGGACCTGTGGCATATTTTATATATTCTAGCATTTTTTCACGTAATTCCACAGGTCCGGACCTGTCGAACTTTTGATATTTAAAAATAAAAGTTTTTTCTCAAAATATTCACAGGTCCGGACCTGTGGCACATTTTATATATTCTTGCATTTTTTCACGTAATTCCACAGGTCCGGACCTGTCACACTTTTGATATTTAAAAATAAAAGTTTTTTCTCAAAATATTCACAGGTCCGGACCTGTGGCATATTTTATATATTCTAGCATTTTTTCACGTAATTCCACAGGTCCGGACCTGTCGAACTTTTGATATTTAAAAATAAAAGTTTTTTCTCAAAATATTCACAGGTCCGGACCTGTGGCACATTTTATATATTCTAGCATTTTTTCACATAATTCCACAGGTCCGGACCTGTCGAACTTTTGATATTTAAAAATAAAAGTTTTTTCTCAAAATATTCACAGGTCCGGACCTGTGGCATATTTTATATATTCTATCATTTTTTCAAGTAATTCCACACGTCCGGACCTGTCGAACTTTTGATATTTGAAAATAAGAGTTTTTTCTCAAAATATTCACAGGTCCGGACCTGTGGCACGGTTTATATATTCTAGCATTTTTTCACGTAATTCCACAGGTCCGGACCTGTCACACTTTTGATATTTAAAAATAAAAAAATTTTCTCAAAATATTCACAGGTCCGGACCTGTGGCACATTTTATATATTCTAGCATTTTTTCACGTAATTCCACAGGTCCGGACCTGTCGAACTTTTGATATTTAAAAATAAAATTTTTTTCTCAAAATATTCACAGGTCCGGACCTGTGGCATATTTTATATATTCTAGCATTTTTTCACGTAATTCCACAGGTCCGGACCTGTCGAACTTTTGATATTTAAAAATAAAAGTTTTTTCTCAAAATATTCACAGGTCCGGACCTGTGGCACATTTTATATATTCTAGCATTTTTTCACGTAATTCCACAGGTCCGGACCTGTCACACTTTTGATATTTAAAAATAAAATTTTTTTCTCAAATATTCACAGGTCCGGACCTGTGGCATATTTTATATATTCTAGCATTTTTTCACGTAATTCCACAGGTCCGGACCTGTCGAACTTTTGATATTTAAAAATAAAAGTTTTTTCTCAAAATATTCACAGGTCCGGACCTGTGGCACATTTTATATATTCTTGCATTTTTTCACGTAATTCCACAGGTCCGGACCTGTCGAACTTTTGATATTTAAAAATAAAAGTTTTTTCTCAAAATATTCACAGGTCCGGACCTGTGGCACATTTTATATATTCTAGCATTTTTTCACGTAATTCCACAGGTCCGGACCTGTCGAACTTTTGATATTTAAAAATAAAAGTTTTTTCTCAAAATATTCACAGGTCCGGACCTGTGGCACATTTTATATATTCTAGCATTTTTTCACGTAATTCCACAGGTCCGGACCTGTCGCACTTTTGATATTTAAAAATAAAAGTTTTTTCTCAAAATATTCACAGGTCCGGACCTGTGGCACATTTTATATATTCTAGCATTTTTTCACGTAATTCCACAGGTCCGGACCTGTCACACTTTTGATATTTAAAAATATTTTTTTTTTCTCAAAATATTCACAGGTCCGGACCTGTGGCATATTTTATATATTCTAGCATTTTTTCACGTAATTCCACAGGTCCGGACCTGTCGAACTTTTGATATTTAAAAATAAAAGTTTTTTCTCAAAATAATCACAGGTCCGGACCTGTGGCACATTTTATATATTCTTGCATTTTTTCACGTTATTCCACAGGTCCGGACCTGTCACACTTTTGATATTTAAAAATAAAAGTTTTTTCTCAAAATATTCACAGGTCCGGACCTGTGGCATATTTTATATATTCTAGCATTTTTTCACGTAATTCCAAAGGTCCGGACCTGTCGAACTTTTGATATTTAAAAATAAAAGTTTTTTCTCAAAATATTCACAGGTCCGGACCTGTGGCACATTTTATATATTCTAGCATTTTTTCACATAATTCCACAGGTCCGGACCTGTCGAACTTTTGATATTTAAAAATAAAAGTTTTTTCTCAAAATATTCACAGGTCCGGACCTGTGGCATATTTTATATATTCTATCATTTTTTTCAATAAATTCCACACGTCCGGACCTGTCGAACTTTTGATATTTGAAAATAAGAGTTTTTTCTCAAAATATTCACAGGTCCGGACCTGTGGCACGGTTTATATATTCTAGCATTTTTTCACGTAATTCCACAGGTCCGGACCTGTCACACTTTTGATATTTAAAAATAAAAAAATTTTCTCAAAATATTCACAGGTCCGGACCTGTGGCACATTTTATATATTCTAGCATTTTTTCACGTAATTCCACAGGTCCGGACCTGTCGAACTTTTGATATTTAAAAATAAAATTTTTTTCTCAAAATATTCACAGGTCCGGACCTGTGGTATATTTTATATATTCTAGCATTTTTTCACGTAATTCCACAGGTCCGGACCTGTCGAACTTTTGATATTTAAAAATAAAAGTTTTTTCTCAAAATATTCACAGGTCCGGACCTGTGGCACATTTTATATATTCTAGCATTTTTTCACGTAATTCCACAGGTCCGGACCTGTCACACTTTTGATATTTAAAAATAAAAAATTTTTCTCAAAATATTCACAGGTCCGGACCTGTGGCATATTTTATATATTCTAGCATTTTTTCACGTAATTCCACAGGTCCGGACCTGTCGAACTTTTGATATTTAAAAATAAGTTTTTTCTCAAAATATTCACAGGTCCGGACCTGTGGCACATTTTATATATTCTTGCATTTTTTCACGTAATTCCACAGGTCCGGACCTGTCACACTTTTGATATTTAAAAATAAAAAAATTTTCTCAAAATATTCACAGGTCCGGACCTGTGGCATATTTTATATATTCTAGCATTTTTTTCACGTAATTCCACAGGTCCGGACCTGTCGAACTTTTGATATTTAAAAATAAAAATTTTTTCTCAAAATATTCACAGGTCCGGACCTGTGGCACATTTTATATATTCTAGCATTTTTTCACGTAATTCCACAGGTCCGGACCTGTCGCACTTTTGATATTTAAAAATAAAAGTTTTTTCTCAAAATATTCACAGGTCCGGACCTGTGGCACATTTTATATATTCTAGCATTTTTTCACGTAATTCCACAGGTCCGGACCTGTCACACTTTTGATATTTAAAAATAAAAAAAAATTCTCAAAATATTCACAGGTCCGGACCTGTGGCACATTTTATATATTCTAGCATTTTTTCACGTAATTCCACAGGTCCGGACCTGTCGAACTTTTGATATTTAAAAATAAAAATTTTTTCTCAAAATATTCACAGGTCCGGACCTGTGGCATATTTTATATATTCTAGCATTTTTTCACGTAATTCCACAGGTCCGGACCTGTCGAACTTTTGATATTTAAAAATAAAAGTTTTTTCTCAAAATATTCACAGGTCCGGACCTGTGGCACATTTTATATATTCTAGCATTTTTTCACGTAATTCCACAGGTCCGGACCTGTCACACTTTTGATATTTAAAAATAAAAGTTTTTTCTCAAAATATTCACAGGTCCGGACCTGTGGCATATTTTATATATTCTATCATTTTTTCAAGTAATTCCACACGTCCGGACCTGTCGAACTTTTGATATTTGAAAATAAGAGTTTTTTCTGAAAATATTCACAGGTCCGGACCTGTGGCACGGTTTATATATTCTAGCATTTTTTCACGTAATTCCACAGGTCCGGACCTGTCACACTTTTGATATTTAAAAATAAAAAATTTTTCTCAAAATATTCACAGGTCCGGACCTGTGGCACATTTTATATATTCTAGCATTTTTTCACGTAATTCCACAGGTCCGGACCTGTCGAACTTTTGATATTTAAAAATAAAATTTTTTTCTCAAAATATTCACAGGTCCGGACCTGTGGCATATTTTATATATTCTAGCATTTTTTCACGTAATTCCACAGGTCCGGACCTGTCGAACTTTTGATATTTAAAAATAAAAGTTTTTTCTCAAAATATTCACAGGTCCGGACCTGTGGCACATTTTATATATTCTAGCATTTTTTCACGTAATTCCACAGGTCCGGACCTGTCACACTTTTGATATTTAAAAATAAAAATTTTTTCTCAAAATATTCACAGGTCCGGACCTGTGGCATATTTTATATATTCTAGCATTTTTTCACGTAATTCCACAGGTCCGGACCTGTCGAACTTTTGATATTTAAAAATAAAAGTTTTTTCTCAAAATATTCACAGGTCCGGACCTGTGGCACATTTTATATATTCTTGCATTTTTTCACGTAATTCCACAGGTCCGGACCTGTCACACTTTTGATATTTAAAAATAAAAAAATTTTCTCAAAATATTCACAGGTCCGGACCTGTGGCATATTTTATATATTCTAGCATTTTTTCACGTAATTCCACAGGTCCGGACCTGTCGAACTTTTGATATTTAAAAATAAAAATTTTTTCTCAAAATATTCACAGGTCCGGACCTGTGGCACATTTTATATATTCTAGCATTTTTTCACGTAATTCCACAGGTCCGGACCTGTCACACTTTTGATATTTAAAAATAAAAAAAAATTCTCAAAATATTCACAGGTCCGGACCTGTGGCACATTTTATATATTCTAGCATTTTTTCACGTAATTCCACAGGTCCGGACCTGTCGAACTTTTGATATTTAAAATAAAAAATTTTTCTCAAAATATTCACAGGTCCGGACCTGTGGCATATTTTATATATTCTAGCATTTTTTCACGTAATTCCACAGGTCCGGACCTGTCGAACTTTTGATATTTAAAAATAAAAGTTTTTTCTCAAAATATTCACAGGTCCGGACCTGTGGCACATTTTATATATTCTAGCATTTTTTCACGTAATTCCACAGGTCCGGACCTGTCACACTTTTGATATTTAAAAATAAAAAAATTTTCTCAAAATATTCACAGGTCCGGACCTGTGGCATATTTTATATATTCTAGCATTTTTTCACGTAATTCCACAGGTCCGGACCTGTCGAACTTTTGATATTTAAAAATAAAAGTTTTTTCTCAAAATATTCACAGGTCCGGACCTGTGGCACATTTTATATATTCTTGCATTTTTTCACGTAATTCCACAGGTCCGGACCTGTCACACTTTTGATATTTAAAAATAAAAGTTTTTTCTCAAAATATTCACAGGTCCGGACCTGTGGCATATTTTATATATTCTAGCATTTTTTCACGTAATTCCACAGGTCCGGACCTGTCGAACTTTTGATATTTAAAAATAAAAGTTTTTTCTCAAAATATTCACAGGTCCGGACCTGTGGCACATTTTATATATTCTAGCATTTTTTCACATAATTCCACAGGTCCGGACCTGTCGAACTTTTGATATTTAAAAATAAAAGTTTTTTCTCAAAATATTCACAGGTCCGGACCTGTGGCACATTTTATATATTCTAGCATTTTTTCACGTTAATTCCACAGGTCCGGACCTGTCACACTTTTGATATTTAAAAATAAAAAAATTTTCTCAAAATATTCACAGGTCCGGACCTGTGGCATATTTTATATATTCTAGCATTTTTTCACGTAATTCCACAGGTCCGGACCTGTCGAACTTTTGATATTTAAAAATAAAAGTTTTTTCTCAAAATATTCACAGGTCCGGACCTGTGGCACATTTTATATATTCTTGCATTTTTTCACGTAATTCCACAGGTCCGGACCTGTCACACTTTTGATATTTAAAAATAAAAGTTTTTTCTCAAAATATTCACAGGTCCGGACCTGTGGCACATTTTATATATTCTAGCATTTTTTTCACGTAATTCCACAGGTCCGGACCTGTCGAACTTTTGATATTTAAAAATAAAAGTTTTTTCTCAAAATATTCACACTTCCGGACCTGTGGCACATATTATATATTCTAGCATTTTTTCACGTAATTCCACAGGTCCGGACCTGTCGAACTTTTGATATTTAAAAATAAAAGTTTTTTCTCAAAATATTCACAGGTCCGGACCTGTGGCACATTTTATATATTCTAGCATTTTTTCACGTAATTCCACAGGTCCGGACCTGTCGAACTTTTGATATTTAAAAATAAAAATTTTTTCTCAAAATATTCACAGGTCCGGACCTGTGGCACATTTTATATATTCTAGCATTTTTTCACGTAATTCCACAGGTCCGGACCTGTCGCACTTTTGATATTTAAAAATAAAAGTTTTTTCTCAAAATATTCACAGGTCCGGACCTGTGGCACATTTTATATATTCTAGCATTTTTCACGTAATTCCACAGGTCCGGACCTGTCGAACTTTTGATATTTGAAAATAAAAGTTTTTTTCTCAAAATATTCACAGGTCAGGACCTGTGGCACATTTTATATATTCTAGCATTTTTTCACGTAATTCCACAGGTCCGGACCTGTCACACTTTTGATATTTAAAAATAAAAAAATTTTCTCAAAATATTCACAGGTCCGGACCTGTGGCATATTTTATATATTCTAGCATTTTTTCACGTAATTCCACAGGTCCGGACCTGTCACACTTTTGATATTTAAAAATAAAAAAAAATTCTCAAAATATTCACAGGTCCGGACCTGTGGCACATTTTATATATTCTTCCATTTTTTCACGTAATTCCACAGGTCCGGACCTGTCACACTTTTGATATTTAAAAATAAAAGTTTTTTCTCAAAATATTCACAGGTCCGGACCTGTGGCACATTTTATATATTCTTCCATTTTTTCACGTAATTCCACAGGTCCGGACCTGTCGAACTTTTGATATTTAAAAATAAAAGTTTTTTCTCAAAATATTCACAGGTCCGGACCTGTGGCACATATTATATATTCTAGCATTTTTTCACGTAATTCCACTGGTCCGGACCTGTCGAACTTTTGATATTTAAAAATAAAAGTTTTTTCTCAAAATATTCACAGGTCTGGACCTGTGGCACATTTTATATATTCTAGCATTTTTTCACGTAATTCCGCAGGTCCGGACCTGTCGAACTTTTGATATTTAAAAATAAAAGTTTTTTCTCAAAATATTCACAGGTCCGGACCTGTGGCACATTTTATATATTCTAGCATTTTTTCACGTAATTCCACAGGTCCGGACCTGTCGAACTTTTGATATTTAAAAATAAAAGTTTATTCTCAAAATATTCACAGGTCCGGACCTGTGGCACATTTTATATATTCTAGCATTTTTTCACGTAATTCCACAGGTCCGGACCTGTCGAACTTTTGATATTTAAAAATAAAAGTTTTTTCTCAAAATATTCACAGGTCCGGACCTGTGGCATATTTTATATATTCTAGCATTTTTTCACGTAATTCCACAGGTCCGGACCTGTCGAACTTTTGATATTTAAAAATAAAAGTTTTTTCTCAAAATATTCACAGGTCCGGACCTGTGGCACATTTTATATATTCTAGCATTTTTTCACATAATTACACAGGTCCGGACCTGTCGAACTTTTGATATTTAAAAATAAAAGTTTTTTCTCAAAATATTCACAGGTCCGGACCTGTGGCATATTTTATATATTCTAGCATTTTTTCACGTAATTCCACACGTCCGGACCTGTCGAACTTTTGATATTTGAAAATAAAAGTTTTTTCTCAAAATATTCACAGGTCCGGACCTTTGGCACGGTTTATATATTCTAGCATTTTTTCACGTAATTCCACAGGTCCGGACCTGTCACACTTTTGATATTTAAAAATAAAAAAATTTTCTCAAAATATTCACAGGTCCCGACCTGTGGCATATTTTATATATTCTAGCATTTTTTCACGTAATTCCACAGGTCCGGACCTGTCGAACTTTTGATATTTAAAAATAAAAGTTTTTTCTCAAAATATTCACAGGTCCGGACCTGTGGCACATTTTATATATTCTAGCATTTTTTCACGTAATTCCACAGGTCCGGACCTGTCACACTTTTGATATTTAAAAATAAAAAAATTTTCTCAAAATATTCACAGGTCCGGACCTGTGGCATATTTTATATATTCTAGCATTTTTTCACGTAATTCCACAGGTCCGGACCTGTCGAACTTTTGATATTTAAAAATAAAAGTTTTTTCTCAAAATATTCACAGGTCCGGACCTGTGGCACATTTTATATATTCTTGCATTTTTTCACGTAATTCCACAGGTCCGGACCTGTCACACTTTTGATATTTAAAAATAAAAGTTTTTTCTCAAAATATTCACAGGTCCGGACCTGTGGCATATTTTATATATTCTAGCATTTTTTCACGTAATTCCACAGGTCCGGACCTGTCGAACTTTTGATATTTAAAAATAAAAGTTTTTTCTCAAAATATTCACAGGTCCGGACCTGTGGCACATTTTATATATTCTAGCATTTTTTCACGTAATTCCACTGGTCCGGACCTGTCGAACTTTTGATATTTAAAAATAAAAGTTTTTTCTCAAAATATTCACAGGTCTGGACCTGTGGCACATTTTATATATTCTAGCATTTTTTCACGTAATTCCGCAGGTCCGGACCTGTCGAACTTTTGATATTTAAAAATAAAAGTTTTTTCTCAAAATATTCACAGGGTCCGGAACCTGTGGCACATTTTATATATTCTAGCATTTTTTCACGTAATTCCACAGGTCCGGACCTGTCGAACTTTTGATATTTAAAAATAAAAGTTTATTCTCAAAATATTCACAGGTCCGGACCTGTGGCACATTTTATATATTCTAGCATTTTTTCACGTAATTCCACAGGTCCGGACCTGTCGAACTTTTGATATTTAAAAATAAAAGTTTTTTCTCAAAATATTCACAGGTCCGGACCTGTGGCATATTTTATATATTCTAGCATTTTTCACGTAATTCCACAGGTCCGGACCTGTCGAACTTTTGATATTTAAAAATAAAAGTTTTTTCTCAAAATATTCACAGGTCCGGACCTGTGGCACATTTTATATATTCTAGCATTTTTCACATAATTACACAGGTCCGGACCTGTCGAACTTTTGATATTTAAAAATAAAAGTTTTTTCTCAAAATATTCACAGGTCCGGACCTGTGGCATATTTTATATATTCTAGCATTTTTTCACGTAATTCCACACGTCCGGACCTGTCGAACTTTTGATATTTGAAAATAAAAGTTTTTTCTCAAAATATTCACAGGGTCCGGACCTGTGGCACGGTTTATATATTCTAGCATTTTTTCACGTAATTCCACAGGTCCGGACCTGTCACACTTTTGATATTTAAAAATAAAAAAAAATTCTCAAAATATTCACAGGTCCGGACCTGTGGCACATTTTATATATTCTAGCATTTTTTCACGTAATTCCACAGGTCCGGACCTGTCGAACTTTTGATATTTAAAAATAAAAATTTTTTCTCAAAATATTCACAGGTCCCGACCTGTGGCATATTTTATATATTCTAGCATTTTTTCACGTAATTCCACAGGTCCGGACCTGTCGAACTTTTGATATTTAAAAATAAAAGTTTTTTCTCAAAATATTCACAGGTCCGGACCTGTGGCACATTTTATATATTCTAGCATTTTTTCACGTAATTCCACAGGTCCGGACCTGTCACACTTTTGATATTTAAAAATAAAAAAATTTTCTCAAAATATTCACAGGTCCGGACCTGTGGCATATTTTATATATTCTAGCATTTTTTCACGTAATTCCACAGGTCCGGACCTGTCGAACTTTTGATATTTAAAAATAAAAGTTTTTTCTCAAAATATTCACAGGTCCGGACCTGTGGCACATTTTATATATTCTTGCATTTTTTCACGTAATTCCACAGGTCCGGACCTGTCACACTTTTGATATTTAAAAATAAAAGTTTTTTCTCAAAATATTCACAGGTCCGGACCTGTGGCATATTTTATATATTCTAGCATTTTTTCACGTAATTCCACAGGTCCGGACCTGTCGAACTTTTGATATTTAAAAATAAAAGTTTTTTCTCAAAATATTCACAGGTCCGGACCTGTGGCACATTTTATATATTCTAGCATTTTTTCACATAATTCCACAGGTCCGGACCTGTCGAACTTTTGATATTTAAAAATAAAAGTTTTTTCTCAAAATATTCACAGGTCCGGACCTGTGGCATATTTGATATATTCTATCATTTTTTCAAGTAATTCCACACGTCCGGACCTGTCGAACTTTTGATATTTGAAAATAAGAGTTTTTTCTCAAAATATTCACAGGTCCGGACCTGTGGCACGGTTTATATATTCTAGCATTTTTTCACGTAATTCCACAGGTCCGGACCTGTCACACTTTTGATATTTAAAAATAAAAAAATTTTCTCAAAATATTCACAGGTCCGGACCTGTGGCACATTTTATATATTCTAGCATTTTTTCACGTAATTCCACAGGTCCGGACCTGTCGAACTTTTGATATTTAAAAATAAAAATTTTTTCTCAAAATATTCACAGGTCCGGACCTGTGGCATATTTTATATATTCTAGCATTTTTTCACGTAATTCCACAGGTCCGGACCTGTCGAACTTTTGATATTTAAAAATAAAAGTTTTTTCTCAAAATATTCACAGGTCCGGACCTGTGGCACATTTTATATATTCTAGCATTTTTTCACGTAATTCCACAGGTCCGGACCTGTCACACTTTTGATATTTAAAAATAAAATTTTTTTCTCAAAATATTCACAGGTCCGGACCTGTGGCATATTTTATATATTCTAGCTTTTTTTCACGTAATTCCACAGGTCCGGACCTGTCGAACTTTTGATATTTAAAAATAAAAGTTTTTTCTCAAAATATTCACAGGTCCGGACCTGTGGCACATTTTATATATTCTTGCATTTTTTCACGTAATTCCACAGGTCCGGACCTGTCACACTTTTGATATTTAAAAATAAAAAAATTTTCTCAAAATATTCACAGGTCCGGACCTGTGGCATATTTTATATATTCTAGCATTTTTTCACGTAATTCCACAGGTCCGGACCTGTCGAACTTTTGATATTTAAAAATAAAAGTTTTTTCTCAAAATATTCACAGGTCCGGACCTGTGGCACATTTTATATATTCTTGCATTTTTTCACGTAATTCCACAGGTCCGGACCTGTCACACTTTTGATATTTAAAAATAAAAGTTTTTTCTCAAAATATTCACAGGTCCGGACCTGTGGCACATTTTATATATTCTAGCATTTTTTCACGTAATTCCACAGGTCCGGACCTGTCACACTTTGGATATTTAAAAATAAAAAAACTTTCTCAAAATATTCACAGGTCCGGACCTGTGGCATATTTTATATATTCTAGCATTTTTTCACGTAATTCCACAGGTCCGGACCTGTCGAACTTTTGATATTTAAAAATAAAAGTTTTTTCTCAAAATATTCACAGGTCCGGACCTGTGGCACATTTTATATATTCTTGCATTTTTTCACGTAATTCCACAGGTCCGGACCTGTCACACTTTTGATATTTAAAAATAAAAGTTTTTTCTCAAAATATTCACAGGTCCGGACCTGTGGCACATTTTATATATTCTAGCATTTTTTCACATAATTCCCCAGGTCCGGACCTGTCACACTTTTGATATTTAAAAATAAAAAATTTTTCTCAAAATATTCACAGGTCCGGACCTGTGGCATATTTTTATATATTCTAGCATTTTTTCACGTAATTCCACAGGTCCGGACCTGTCGAACTTTTGATATTTAAAAATAAAAGTTTTTTCTCAAAATATTCACAGGTCCGGACCTGTGGCACATTTCATATATTCTTGCATTTTTTCACGTAATTCCACAGGTCCGGACCTGTGGCATATTTTATATATTCTAGCATTTTTTCACGTAATTCCACAGGTCCGGACCTGTCGAACTTTTGATATTTAAAAATAAAAGTTTTTTCTCAAAATATTCACAGGTCCGGACCTGTGGCACATTTTATATATTCTTGCATTTTTTCACGTAATTCCACAGGTCCGGACCTGTCACACTTTTGATATTTAAAAATAAAAGTTTTTTCTCAAAATATTCACAGGTCCGGACCTGTGGCACATTTTATATATTCTAGCATTTTTTCACATAATTCCCCAGGTCCGGACCTGTCACACTTTTGATATTTAAAAATAAAAAATTTTTCTCAAAATATTCACAGGTCCGGACCTGTGGCATATTTTATATATTCTAGCATTTTTTCACGTAATTCCACAGGTCCGGACCTGTCGAACTTTTGATATTTAAAAATAAAAGTTTTTTCTCAAAATATTCACAGGTCCGGACCTGTGGCACATTTTATATATTCTTGCATTTTTTCACGTAATTCCACAGGTCCGGACCTGTCACACTTTTGATATTTAAAAATAAAAGTTTTTTCTCAAAATATTCACAGGTCCGGACCTGTGGCACATTTTATATATTCTAGCATTTTTTCACGTAATTCCACAGGTCCGGACCTGTCACACTTTTGATATTTAAAAATAAAAAAATTTTCTCAAAATATTCACAGGTCCGGACCTGTGGCATATTTTATATATTCTAGCATTTTTTCACGTAATTCCACAGGTCCGGACCTGTCGAACTTTTGATATTTAAAAATAAAAGTTTTTTCTCAAAATATTCACAGGTCCGGACCTGTGGCATATTTGATATATTCTATCATTTTTTCAAGTAATTCCACACGTCCGGACCTGTCGAACTTTTGATATTTGAAAATAAGAGTTTTTTCTCAAAATATTCACAGGTCCGGACCTGTGGCACGGTTTATATATTCTAGCATTTTTTCACGTAATTCCACAGGTCCGGACCTGTCACACTTTTGATATTTAAAAATAAAAAAATTTTCTCAAAATATTCACAGGTCCGGACCTGTGGCACATTTTATATATTCTAGCATTTTTTCACGTAATTCCACAGGTCCGGACCTGTCGAACTTTTGATATTTAAAAATAAAAATTTTTTCTCAAAATATTCACAGGTCCGGACCTGTGGCATATTTTATATATTCTAGCATTTTTTCACGTAATTCCACAGGTCCGGACCTGTCGAACTTTTGATATTTAAAAATAAAAGTTTTTTCTCAAAATATTCACAGGTCCGGACCTGTGGCACATTTTATATATTCTAGCATTTTTTCACGTAATTCCACAGGTCCGGACCTGTCACACTTTTGATATTTAAAAATAAAATTTTTTTCTCAAAATATTCACAGGTCCGGACCTGTGGCATATTTTATATATTCTAGCTTTTTTTCACGTAATTCCACAGGTCCGGACCTGTCGAACTTTTGATATTTAAAAATAAAAGTTTTTTCTCAAAATATTCACAGGTCCGGACCTGTGGCACATTTTATATATTCTTGCATTTTTTCACCGTAATTCCACAGGTCCGGACCTGTCACACTTTTGATATTTAAAAATAAAAAAATTTTCTCAAAATATTCACAGGTCCGGACCTGTGGCATATTTTATATATTCTAGCATTTTTTCACGTAATTCCACAGGTCCGGACCTGTCGAACTTTTGATATTTAAAAATAAAAGTTTTTTCTCAAAATATTCACAGGTCCGGACCTGTGGCACATTTTATATATTCTTGCATTTTTTCACGTAATTCCACAGGGTCCGGACCCTGTCACACTTTTGATATTTAAAAATAAAAGTTTTTTCTCAAAATATTCACAGGTCCGGACCTGTGGCACATTTTATATATTCTAGCATTTTTTCACGTAATTCCACAGGTCCGGACCTGTCACACTTTGGATATTTAAAAATAAAAAAACTTTCTCAAAATATTCACAGGTCCGGACCTGTGGCATATTTTATATATTCTAGCATTTTTTCACGTAATTCCACAGGTCCGGACCTGTCGAACTTTTTGATATTTAAAAATAAAAGTTTTTTCTCAAAATATTCACAGGTCCGGACCTGTGGCACATTTTATATATTCTTGCATTTTTTCACGTAATTCCACAGGTCCGGACCTGTCACACTTTTGATATTTAAAAATAAAAGTTTTTTCTCAAAATATTCACAGGTCCGGACCTGTGGCACATTTTATATATTCTAGCATTTTTTCACATAATTCCCCAGGTCCGGACCTGTCACACTTTTGATATTTAAAAATAAAAAATTTTTCTCAAAATATTCACAGGTCCGGACCTGTGGCATATTTTATATATTCTAGCATTTTTTCACGTAATTCCACAGGTCCGGACCTGTCGAACTTTTGATATTTTAAAAATAAAAGTTTTTTCTCAAAATATTCACAGGTCCGGACCTGTGGCACATTTCATATATTCTTGCATTTTTTCACGTAATTCCACAGGTCCGGACCTGTGGCATATTTTATATATTCTAGCATTTTTTTCACGTAATTCCACAGGTCCGGACCTGTCGAACTTTTGATATTTAAAAATAAAAGTTTTTTCTCAAAATATTCACAGGTCCGGACCTGTGGCACATTTTATATATTCTTGCATTTTTTTCACGTAATTCCACAGGTCCCGGACCTGTCACACTTTTGATATTTAAAAATAAAAGTTTTTTCTCAAAATATTCACAGGTCCGGACCTGTGGCACATTTTATATATTCTAGCATTTTTTCACATAATTCCCCAGGTCCGGACCTGTCACACTTTTGATATTTAAAAATAAAAAAATTTTCTCAAAATATTCACAGGTCCGGACCTGTGGCATATTTTATATATTCTAGCATTTTTTCACGTAATTCCACAGGTCCGGACCTGTCGAACTTTTGATATTTAAAAATAAAAGTTTTTTCTCAAAATATTCACAGGTCCGGACCTGTGGCACATTTTATATATTCTTTGCATTTTTTCACGTAATTCCACAGGTCCGGACCTGTCACACTTTTGATATTTAAAAATAAAAGTTTTTTCTCAAAATATTCACAGGTCCGGACCTGTGGCACATTTTATATATTCTAGCATTTTTTCACGTAATTCCACAGGTCCGGACCTGTCACACTTTTGATATTTAAAAATAAAAAAATTTTCTCAAAATATTCACAGGTCCGGACCTGTGGCATATTTTATATATTCTAGCATTTTTTCACGTAATTCCACAGGTCCGGACCTGTCGAACTTTTGATATTTAAAAATAAAAGTTTTTTCTCAAAATATTCACAGGTCCGGACCTGTGGCACATTTTATATATTCTTGCATTTTTTCACGTAATTCCACAGGTCCAGACCTGTCACACTTTTGATATTTAAAAATAAAAGTTTTTTCTCAAAATATTCACAGGTCCGGACCTGTGGCACATTTTATATATTCTAGCATTTTTTCACATAATTCCCCAGGTCCGGACCTGTCGAACTTTTGATATTTAAAAATAAAAGTTTTTTCTCAAAATATTCACAGGTCCGGACCTGTGGCACATATTATATATTCTAGCATTTTTTCAAGTAATTCCACAGGTCCGGACCTGTCGAACTTTTGATATTTAAAAATAAAAGTTTTTTCTCAAAATATTCACAGGTCCGGACCTGTGGCACATTTTATATATTCTAGCATTTTTTCACGTAATTCCACAGGTCCGGACCTGTCGAACTTTTGATATTTAAAAATAAAAATTTTTTCTCAAAATATTCACAGGTCCGGACCTGTGGCACGGTTTATATATTCTAGCATTTTTTCACGTAATTCCACAGGTCCGGACCTGTCACACTTTTGATATTTAAAAATAAAAAAATTTTCTCAAAATATTCACAGGTCCGGACCTGTGGCACATTTTATATATTCTAGCATTTTTTCACGTAATTCCACAGGTCCGGACCTGTCGAACTTTTGATATTTAAAAATAAAAATTTTTCTCAAAATATTCACAGGTCCGGACCTGTGGCATATTTTATATATTCTAGCATTTTTTCACGTAATTCCACAGGTCCGGACCTGTCGAACTTTTGATATTTAAAAATAAAAGTTTTTTCTCAAAATATTCACAGGTCCGGACCTGTGGCACATTTTATATATTCTAGCATTTTTTCACGTAATTCCACAGGTCCGGACCTGTCACACTTTTGATATTTAAAAATAAATTTTTTTTCTCAAAATATTCACAGGTCCGGACCTGTGGCATATTTTATATATTCTAGCATTTTTTCACGTAATTCCACAGGTCCGGACCTGTCGAACTTTTGATATTTAAAAATAAAAGTTTTTTCTCAAAATATTCACAGGTCCGGACCTGTGGCACATTTTATATATTCTTGCATTTTTTCACGTAATTCCACAGGTCCGGACCTGTCACACTTTTGATATTTAAAAATAAAAAAATTTTCTCAAAATATTCACAGGTCCGGACCTGTGGCATATTTTATATATTCTAGCATTTTTTCACGTAATTCCACAGGTCCGGACCTGTCGAACTTTTGATATTTAAAAATAAAAGTTTTTTCTCAAAATATTCACAGGTCCGGACCTGTGGCACATTTTATATATTCTTGCATTTTTTCACGTAATTCCACAGGTCCGGACCTGTCACACTTTTGATATTTAAAAATAAAAGTTTTTTCTCAAAATATTCACAGGTCCGGACCTGTGGCACATTTTATATATTCTAGCATTTTTTCACGTAATTCCACAGGTCCGGACCTGTCACACTTTTGATATTTAAAAATAAAAAAACTTTCTCAAAATATTCACAGGTCCGGACCTGTGGCATATTTTATATATTCTAGCATTTTTTCACGTAATTCCACAGGTCCGGACCTGTCGAACTTTTGATATTTAAAAATAAAAGTTTTTTCTCAAAATATTCACAGGTCCGGACCTGTGGCACATTTTATATATTCTTGCATTTTTTCACGTAATTCCACAGGTCCGGACCTGTCACACTTTTGATATTTAAAAATAAAAGTTTTTTCTCAAAATATTCACAGGTCCGGACCTGTGGCACATTTTATATATTCTAGCATTTTTTCACATAATTCCCCAGGTCCGGACCTGTCACACTTTTGATATTTAAAAATAAAAAATTTTTCTCAAAATATTCACAGGTCCGGACCTGTGGCATATTTTATATATTCTAGCATTTTTTCACGTAATTCCACAGGTCCGGACCTGTCGAACTTTTGATATTTAAAAATAAAAGTTTTTTCTCAAAATATTCACAGGTCCGGACCTGTGGCACATTTCATATATTCTTGCATTTTTTCACGTAATTCCACAGGTCCGGACCTGTGGCATATTTTATATGTTCTAGCATTTTTTCACGTAATTCCACAGGTCCGGACCTGTCGAACTTTTGATATTTAAAAATAAAAGTTTTTTCTCAAAATATTCACAGGTCCGGACCTGTGGCACATTTTATATATTCTTGCATTTTTTCACGTAATTCCACAGGTCCGGACCTGTCACACTTTTGATATTTAAAAATAAAAGTTTTTTCTCAAAATATTCACAGGTCCGGACCTGTGGCACATTTTATATATTCTAGCATTTTTTCACATAATTCCCCAGGTCCGGACCTGTCACACTTTTGATATTTAAAAATAAAAATTTTTTCTCAAAATATTCACAGGTCCGGACCTGTGGCATATTTTATATATTCTAGCATTTTTTCACGTAATTCCACAGGTCCGGACCTGTCGAACTTTTGATATTTAAAAATAAAAGTTTTTTCTCAAAATATTCACAGGTCCGGACCTGTGGCACATTTTATATATTCTTGCATTTTTTCACGTAATTCCACAGGTCCGGACCTGTCACACTTTTGATATTTAAAAATAAAAGTTTTTTCTCAAAATATTCACAGGTCCGGACCTGTGGCACATTTTATATATTCTAGCATTTTTTCACGTAATTCCACAGGTCCGGACCTGTCACACTTTTGATATTTAAAAATAAAAAAATTTTCTCAAAATATTCACAGGTCCGGACCTGTGGCATATTTTATATATTCTAGCATTTTTTCACGTTATTCCACAGGTCCGGACCTGTCGAACTTTTGTTATTTAAAAATAAAAGTTTTTTCTCAAAATATTCACAGGTCCGGACCTGTGGCACATTTTATATATTCTTGCATTTTTTCACGTAATTCCACAGGTCCAGACCTGTCACACTTTTGATATTTAAAAATAAAAGTTTTTTCTCAAAATATTCACAGGTCCGGACCTGTGGCACATTTTATATATTCTAGCATTTTTTCACATAATTCCCCATGTCCGGACCTGTCGAACTTTTGATATTTAAAAATAAAAGTTTTTTCTCAAAATATTCACAGGTCCGGACCTGTGGCACATATTATATATTCTAGCATTTTTTCACGTAATTCCACAGGTCCGGACCTGTCGAACTTTTGATATTTAAAAATAAAAGTTTTTTCTCAAAATATTCACAGGTCCGGACCTGTGGCACATTTTATATATTCTAGCATTTTGTCACGTAATTCCACAGGTCCGGACCTGTCGAACTTTTGATATTTAAAAATAAAAGTTTTTTCTCAAAATATTCACAGGTCCGGACCTGTGGCATATTTTATATATTCTAGCATTTTTTCACGTAATTCCACAGGTCCGGACCTGTCGAACTTTTGATATTTAAAAATAAAAGTTTTTTCTCAAAATATTCACAGGTCCGGACCTGTGGCACATTTTATATATTCTTGCATTTTTTCACGTAATTCCACAGGTCCGGACCTGTCACACTTTTGATATTTAAAAATAAAAGTTTTTTCTCAAAATATTCACAGGTCCGGACCTGTGGCACATTTTATATATTCTTGCATTTTTTCACGTAATTCCACAGGTCCAGACCTGTCACACTTTTGATATTTAAAAATAAAAGTTTTTTCTCAAAATATTCACAGGTCCGGACCTGTGGCACATTTTATATATTCTAGCATTTTTTCACATAATTCCCCAGGTCCGGACCTGTCGAACTTTTGATATTTAAAAATAAAAGTTTTTTCTCAAAATATTCACAGGTCCGGACCTGTGGCACATATTATATATTCTAGCATTTTTTCAAGTAATTCCACAGGTCCGGACCTGTCGAACTTTTGATATTTAAAAATAAAAGTTTTTTCTCAAAATATTCACAGGTCCGGACCTGTGGCACATTTTATATATTCTAGCATTTTTTCACGTAATTCCACAGGTCCGGACCTGTCGAACTTTTGATATTTAAAAATAAAAATTTTTTCTCAAAATATTCACAGGTCCGGACCTGTGGCACGGTTTATATATTCTAGCATTTTTTCACGTAATTCCACAGGTCCGGACCTGTCACACTTTTGATATTTAAAAATAAAAAAATTTTCTCAAAATATTCACAGGTCCGGACCTGTGGCACATTTTATATATTCTAGCATTTTTTCACGTAATTCCACAGGTCCGGACCTGTCGAACTTTTGATATTTAAAAATAAAAATTTTTTCTCAAAATATTCACAGGTCCGGACCTGTGGCATATTTTATATATTCTAGCATTTTTTCACGTAATTCCACAGGTCCGGACCTGTCGAACTTTTGATATTTAAAAATAAAAGTTTTTTCTCAAAATATTCACAGGTCCGGACCTGTGGCACATTTTATATATTCTAGCATTTTTTCACGTAATTCCACAGGTCCGGACCTGTCACACTTTTGATATTTAAAAATAAAATTTTTTTCTCAAAATATTCACAGGTCCGGACCTGTGGCATATTTTATATATTCTAGCATTTTTTCACGTAATTCCACAGGTCCGGACCTGTCGAACTTTTGATATTTAAAAATAAAAGTTTTTTCTCAAAATATTCACAGGTCCGGACCTGTGGCACATTTTATATATTCTTGCATTTTTTCACGTAATTCCACAGGTCCGGACCTGTCACACTTTTGATATTTAAAAATAAAAAAATTTTCTCAAAATATTCACAGGTCCGGACCTGTGGCATATTTTATATATTCTAGCATTTTTTCACGTAATTCCACAGGTCCGGACCTGTCGAACTTTTGATATTTAAAAATAAAAGTTTTTTCTCAAAATATTCACAGGTCCGGACCTGTGGCACATTTTATATATTCTTGCATTTTTTCACGTAATTCCACAGGTCCGGACCTGTCACACTTTTGATATTTAAAAATAAAAGTTTTTTCTCAAAATATTCACAGGTCCGGACCTGTGGCACATTTTATATATTCTAGCATTTTTTCACGTAATTCCACAGGTCCGGACCTGTCACACTTTTGATATTTAAAAATAAAAAAACTTTCTCAAAATATTCACAGGTCCGGACCTGTGGCATATTTTATATATTCTAGCATTTTTTCACGTAATTCCACAGGTCCGGACCTGTCGAACTTTTGATATTTAAAAATAAAAGTTTTTTCTCAAAATATTCACAGGTCCGGACCTGTGGCACATTTTATATATTCTTGCATTTTTTCACGTAATTCCACAGGTCCGGACCTGTCACACTTTTGATATTTAAAAATAAAAGTTTTTTCTCAAAATATTCACAGGTCCGGACCTGTGGCACATTTTATATATTCTAGCATTTTTTCACATAATTCCCCAGGTCCGGACCTGTCACACTTTTGATATTTAAAAATAAAAAAATTTTCTCAAAATATTCACAGGTCCGGACCTGTGGCATATTTTATATATTCTAGCATTTTTTCACGTAATTCCACAGGTCCGGACCTGTCGAACTTTTGATATTTAAAAATAAAAGTTTTTTCTCAAAATATTCACAGGTCCGGACCTGTGGCACATTTCATATATTCTTGCATTTTTTCACGTAATTCCACAGGTCCGGACCTGTGGCATATTTTATATGTTCTAGCATTTTTTCACGTAATTCCACAGGTCCGGACCTGTCGAACTTTTGATATTTAAAAATAAAAGTTTTTTCTCAAAATATTCACAGGTCCGGACCTGTGGCACATTTTATATATTCTTGCATTTTTTCACGTAATTCCACAGGTCCGGACCTGTCACACTTTTGATATTTAAAAATAAAAGTTTTTTCTCAAAATATTCACAGGTCCGGACCTGTGGCACATTTTATATATTCTAGCATTTTTTCACATAATTCCCCAGGTCCGGACCTGTCACACTTTTGATATTTAAAAATAAAAAATTTTTCTCAAAATATTCACAGGTCCGGACCTGTGGCATATTTTATATATTCTAGCATTTTTTCACGTAATTCCACAGGTCCGGACCTGTCGAACTTTTGATATTTAAAAATAAAAGTTTTTTCTCAAAATATTCACAGGTCCGGACCTGTGGCACATTTTATATATTCTTGCATTTTTTCACGTAATTCCACAGGTCCGGACCTGTCACACTTTTGATATTTAAAAATAAAAGTTTTTTCTCAAAATATTCACAGGTCCGGACCTGTGGCACATTTTATATATTCTAGCATTTTTTCACGTAATTCCACAGGTCCGGACCTGTCACACTTTTGATATTTAAAAATAAAAAAATTTTCTCAAAATATTCACAGGTCCGGACCTGTGGCATATTTTATATATTCTAGCATTTTTTCACGTAATTCCACAGGTCCGGACCTGTCGAACTTTTGTTATTTAAAAATAAAAGTTTTTTCTCAAAATATTCACAGGTCCGGACCTGTGGCACATTTTATATATTCTTGCATTTTTTCACGTAATTCCACAGGTCCAGACCTGTCACACTTTTGATATTTAAAAATAAAAGTTTTTTCTCAAAATATTCACAGGTCCGGACCTGTGGCACATTTTATATATTCTAGCATTTTTTCACATAATTCCCCATGTCCGGACCTGTCGAACTTTTGATATTTAAAAATAAAAGTTTTTTCTCAAAATATTCACAGGTCCGGACCTGTGGCACATATTATATATTCTAGCATTTTTTCACGTAATTCCACAGGTCCGGACCTGTCGAACTTTTGATATTTAAAAATAAAAGTTTTTTCTCAAAATATTCACAGGTCCGGACCTGTGGCACATTTTATATATTCTAGCATTTTGTCACGTAATTCCACAGGTCCGGACCTGTCGAACTTTTGATATTTAAAAATAAAAGTTTTTTCTCAAAATATTCACAGGTCCGGACCTGTGGCATATTTTATATATTCTAGCATTTTTTCACGTAATTCCACAGGTCCGGACCTGTCGAACTTTTGATATTTAAAAATAAAAGTTTTTTCTCAAAATATTCACAGGTCCGGACCTGTGGCACATTTTATATATTCTTGCATTTTTTCACGTAATTCCACATGTCCGGACCTGTCACACTTTTGATATTTAAAAATAAAAGTTTTTTCTCAAAATATTCACAGGTCCGGACCTGTGGCACATTTTATATATTCTAGCATTTTTTCACATAATTCCCCAGATCCGGACCTGTCGAACTTTTGATATTTAAAAATAAAAGTTTTTTCTCAAAATATTCACAGGTCCGGACCTGTGGCACATTTTATATATTCTAGCATTTTTTCACGTAATTCCACAGGTCCGGACCTGTCGAACTTTTGATATTTAAAAATAAAAGTTTTTTCTCAAAATATTCACAGGTCCGGACCTGTGGCACATTTTATATATTCTAGCATTTTTTCACGTAATTCCACAGGTCCGGACCTGTTGAACTTTTGATATTTAAAAATAAAAGTTTTTTCTCAAAATATTCACAGGTCCGGACCTGTGGCACGGTTTATATATTCTAGCATTTTTTCACGTAATTCCACAGGTCCGGACCTGTCGAACTTTTGATATTTAAAAATAAAAGTTTTTTTCTCAAAATATTCACAGGTCCGGACCTGTGGCACATTTTATATATTCTAGCATTTTTTCACGTAATTCCAAAGGTCCGGACCTGTCGAACTTTTGATATTCAAAAATAAAAGTTTATTCTCAAAATATTCACAGGTCCGGACCTGTGGCACATTTTATATATTCTAGCATTTTTTCACATAATTCCAGAAGGTCCGGACCTGTCGAACTTTTGATATTTAAAAATAAAAGTTTTTTCTCAAAATATTCACAGGTCCGGACCTGTGGCACATTTTATATATTCTAGCATTTTTTCACGTAATTCCGCAGGTCCGGACCTGTCGAACTTTTGATATTTAAAAATAAAAGTTTTTTCTCAAAAGATTCACAGGTACGGACCTGTGGCACATTTTATATATTCTAGCATTTTTTCACGTAATTCCACAGGTCCGGACCTGTCGAACTTTTGATATTTAAAAATAAAAGTTTTTTCTCAAAATATTCACAGGTCCGGACCTGTGGCACATTTTATATATTCTAGCATTTTTTCACGTAATTCCACAGGTCCGGACCTGTCGAACTTTTGATATTTAAAAATAAAAGTTTTTTTCTCAAAATATTCACAGGTCCGGACCTGTGGCACATTTTATATATTCTAGCATTTTTTCACGTAATTCCAAAGGTCCGGACCTGTCGAACTTTTGATATTCAAAAATAAAAGTTTATTCTCAAAATATTCACAGGTCCGGACCTGTGGCACATTTTATATATTCTAGCATTTTTTCACATAATTCCAGAAGGTCCGGACCTGTCGAACTTTTGATATTTAAAAATAAAAGTTTTTTCTCAAAATATTCACAGGTCCGGACCTGTGGCACATTTTATATATTCTAGCATTTTTTCACGTAATTCCACAGGTCCGGACCTGTCGAACTTTTGATATTTAAAAATAAAAGTTTTTTCTCAAAATATTCACAGGTCCGGACCTGTGGCACATTTTATATATTGTAGCATTTTGTCACGTAATTCCACAGGTCCGGACCTGTCGAACTTTTGATATTTAAAAATAAAAGTTTTTTCTCAAAATATTCACAGGTCCGGACCTGTGGCATATTTTATATATTCTAGCATTTTTTCACGTAATTCCACAGGTCCGGACCTGTCGAACTTTTGATATTTAAAAATAAAAGTTTTTTCTCAAAATATTCACAGGTCCGGACCTGTGGCACATTTTATATATTCTAGCATTTTTTCACGTAATTCCACAGGTCCGGACCTGTCGAACTTTTGATATTTAAAAATAAAAGTTTTTTCTCAAAATATTCACAGGTCCGGACCTGTGGCACATTTTATATATTCTAGCATTTTGTCACGTAATTCCACAGGTCCGGACCTGTCGAACTTTTGATATTTAAAAATAAAAGTTTTTTCTCAAAATATTCACAGGTCCGGACCTGTGGCACATTTTATATATTCTAGCATTTTGTCACGTAATTCCACAGGTCCGGACCTGTCGAACTTTTGATATTTAAAAATAAAAGTTTTTTCTCAAAATATTCACAGGTCCGGACCTGTGGCATATTTTATATATTCTAGCATTTTTTCACGTAATTCCACAGGTCCGGACCTGTCGAACTTTTGATATTTAAAAATAAAAGTTTTTTCTCAAAATATTCACAGGTCCGGACCTGTGGCACATTTTATATATTCTAGCATTTTTTCACGTAATTCCACAGGTCCGGACCTGTCACACTTTTGATATTTAAAAATAAAAGTTTTTTCTCAAAATATTCACAGGTGCGGACCTGTGGCACATTTTATATATTCTAGCATTTTTTCACGTAATTCCACACGTCCGGACCTGTCGAACTTTTGATATTTGAAAATAAAAGTTTTTTTCTCAAAATATTCACAGGTCCGGACCTGTGGCACATTTTATATATTCTAGCATTTTTTCACGTAATTCCACTGGTCCGGACCTGTCGAACTTATGATATTTAAAAATAAAAGTTTTTTCTCAAAATATTCACAGGTCTGGACCTGTGGCACATTTTATATATTCTGGCATTTTTTCACGTAATTCCGCAGGTCCGGACCTGTCGAACTTTTGATATTTAAAAATAAAAGTTTTTTCTCAAAATATTCACAGGTCCGGACCTGTGGCACATTTCATATATTCTAGCATTTTTTCACGTAATTCCACAGGTCCGGACCTGTCGAACTTTTGATATTTAAAAATAAAAGTTTTTTCTCAAAATATTCACAGGTCCGGATCTGTGGCACATTTTATATATTCTAGCATTTTTTCACGTAATTCCACAGGTCCGGACCTGTCGAACTTTTGATATTTAAAAATAAAAGTTTTTTCTCAAAATATTCACAGGTCCGGACCTGTGGCACATTTTATATATTCTAGCATTTTTTCACGTAATTCCACAGGTCCGGACCTGTCGAACTTTTGATATTTGAAAATAAAAGTTTTTTCTCAAAATATTCACAGGTCCGGACCTGTGGCACATTTTATATATTCTAGCATTTTTTCACGTAATTCCACAGGTCCGGACCTGTCGTACTTTTGATGTTTAAAAATAAAAGTTTATTCTCAAAATATTCACAGGTCCGGACCTGTGGCACATTTTATATATTCTAGCATTTTTTCACGTAATTCCACAGGTCCGGACCTGTCGTACTTTTGATATTTAAAAATAAAAGTTTATTCTCAAAATATTCACAGGTCCGGACCTGTGGCACATTTTATATATTCTAGCATTTTTTCACGTAATTCCACAGGTCCGGACCTGTCGAACTTTTGATATTTAAAAATAAAAGTTTTTTCTCAAAATATTCACAGGTCCGGACCTGTGGCACATTTTATATATTCTAGCATTTTTTCACGTAATTCCGCAGGTCCGGACCTGTCGAACTTTTGATATTTAAAAATAAAAGTTTTTTCTCAAAATATTCACAGGTCCGGACCTGTGGCACATTTTATATATTCTAGCATTTTTTCACGTAATTCCACAGGTCCGGACCTGTCGAACTTTTGATATTTAAAAATAAAAGTTTTTTCTCAAAATATTCACAGGTCCGGACCTGTGGCATATTTTATATATTCTAGCATTTTTTCACGTAATTCCACAGGTCCAGACCTGTCGAACTTTTGATATTTAAAAATAAAAGTTTTTTCTCAAAATATTCACAGGTCCGGACCTGTGGCACATTTTATATATTCTAGCATTTTTTCACGTAATTCCACAGGTCCGGACCTGTCGAACTTTTGATATTTAAAAATAAAAGTTTTTTCTCAAAATATTCACAGGTCCGGACCTGTGGCACATTTTATATATTCTAGCATTTTGTCACGTAATTCCACAGGTCCGGACCTGTCGAACTTTTGATATTTAAAAATAAAAGTTTTTTCTCAAAATATTCACAGGTCCGGACCTGTGGCACATTTTATATATTCTAGCATTTTGTCACGTAATTCCACAGGTCCGGACCTGTCGAACTTTTGATATTTAAAAATAAAAGTTTTTTCTCAAAATATTCACAGGTCCGGACCTGTGGCACATTTTATATATTCTAGCATTTTGTCACGTAATTCCACAGGTCCGGACCTGTCGAACTTTTGATATTTAAAAATAAAAGTTTTTTCTCAAAATATTCACAGGTCCGGACCTGTGGCATATTTTATATATTCTAGCATTTTTTCACGTAATTCCACAGGTCCGGACCTGTCGAACTTTTGATATTTAAAAATAAAAGTTTTTTCTCAAAATATTCACAGGTCCGGACCTGTGGCACATTTTATATATTCTAGCATTTTTTCACGTAATTCCACAGGTCCGGACCTGTCACACTTTTGATATTTAAAAATAAAAGTTTTTTCTCAAAATATTCACAGGTGCGGACCTGTGGCACATTTTATATATTCTAGCATTTTTTCACGTAATTCCACACGTCCGGACCTGTCGAACTTTTGATATTTGAAAATAAAAGTTTTTTTCTCAAAATATTCACAGGTCCGGACCTGTGGCACATTTTATATATTCTAGCATTTTTTCACGTAATTCCACTGGTCCGGACCTGTCGAACTTATGATATTTAAAAATAAAAGTTTTTTCTCAAAATATTCACAGGTCTGGACCTGTGGCACATTTTATATATTCTGGCATTTTTTCACGTAATTCCGCAGGTCCGGACCTGTCGAACTTTTGATATTTAAAAATAAAAGTTTTTTCTCAAAATATTCACAGGTCCGGACCTGTGGCACATTTCATATATTCTAGCATTTTTTCACGTAATTCCACAGGTCCGGACCTGTCGAACTTTTGATATTTAAAAATAAAAGTTTTTTCTCAAAATATTCACAGGTCCGGATCTGTGGCACATTTTATATATTCTAGCATTTTTTCACGTAATTCCACAGGTCCGGACCTGTCGAACTTTTGATATTTAAAAATAAAAGTTTTTTCTCAAAATATTCACAGGTCCGGACCTGTGGCACATTTTATATATTCTAGCATTTTTTCACGTAATTCCACA